>JAUPFV010000100.1:0-186505 GCA_036936605.1 Limnanthes douglasii subsp. nivea
CTAGCCAATTATTACTAGAGACGTATCTGATTTGGCTCGTACGAAATTGTTCTCGCCTCATTAAAAAACCTTTGTCGATTAAGATCCCGTTGAGGATAAAAAAATCTATTTTTTCAATGGAAAAAATACAACTAACAATTAGTGGATTACTAAAGTATTACATATTTACTATTGACTAACTTATGTTTTCTTACTACTAGCTTTAAAATGCTTCGATTCTTTCTTGACTATGGTCGAGATCATACACTTAAATTTGGGTAGCTGATATTGATCTTCGTCCAAAATTATTCTGAAGGTATTCGAGTAGCCTTAAGCCTATTGGTGAGGGATAATGGAAGGATTATTTTAATGAACTTTAAATTATGTAACTCATGAATAGCAAATGTGTTGACATATTTTTTTTGGCTTTGACTTTCTTTTGAAATTCCTTGAGTAGCCCCTTAGTTCTTGGTTAAAATTGAGGCAATGGCTTAAAATTTAATTGAAACACCCTTTGCATTTTAATCAACCTAACTTTACATCTTCTGTTTGTGCTTCTGGCCGGATTTATATGACGGTAAATATTTTCAATGATAAGGGATTTTTGTTCGGGAAACTTTATATTTATTCCGTGTTTATAATGGAAAATATCTAAAGTATTATATTATATTTTTCCGAATAGACATGTTAGTGTAAGAAACTTACACATGTATAGAAATATCTTGTATTAGGCGAACACGTGCAGACTTTTCACCTTCATCAATCACGACCCTTAATGCGTCTTCTGATAAAACCGCTTATCATGCAAGTTAATCCAAGCCACATGAAAAAAAGAAATTTACAGTTGAAATTTGTTCACACCTTTAGGTATAAATACCAACTATTTTCGTTCCTTCGTTTTCTTTCTTCACATTCTTACTCGATGGTCTCTTCATCTTATTCTCTTTGTTTTTTTATTTGTTTGTATCTATTACTTTATTAATATTATTGTTACATCAGATTCTTGTTATTTGTTCTAAATGGGTAAGATCAGTGAATATAATGACTACTAATATAGTCAAAAAAATCATAATAACGGTTTACTTGGTGCTAAATCTTTTGAACAAAGTTTATAAAGTTACATGCCTAATTATTTAAACAAACCAAAAGAAGAAGAAAGTTACGGTGAAGAAATATAACTTTTTTTTAAAGTTTTTGTTCCACTCTGTGTTGTTTCTCTCACTCCTTTCACTCTTGAAGGTATGAGTCTCTCGACAACATGAGATAGTAGTAGATGAGGCATTTATAGTAACAAAGATAAACCAAAACTAGATGATGAGTCTTTGAACGAGATGATGATGAATAACATCATGGATCATTCATATCTATATCTTACCAATGATAAATGTAGATTATAACTTTGACACTCATAAAGGTGAAGGCATTTCTTTAATTACTATTTTAATCATGGGCGTCAATTCCCTACCGCTCTAGAAATTGTCAAATTTATCAAGTGCCAACAATATTTCATAGCCAACTCATTCTTAATTTCTAGATTCTTTTATTGTCGGTTATACTTTAATTAAGAAATCGTTTTGAACATTTTTCAGAAAATTCACTCCTTATTATCGTTAAGATTTATGGTCGAAAGACCAAACGATTTTTTTACTTCTTGGCGGAGTCATATGTAAAGATTGATCTTCTTACTTACAACAAAGTATGGTATGCATTTTTTTATCTCTGATAATTGGGAGACTAAGTATGGAAGAACAAATCCCACTATCATATAGGTTTCAAACTTCTCAACAAACCTTTCTTCTTTTATCTCTCACGTGTTTTCTTCTCAATTTATGTTTTCAAGATTTGTTTTTGATAGAAAAGGAAGACTATATTTGTATGAAGTACAATCAATTGGTGGATGAGGATTCCAAGTTAATTACCACTCCTATATTATTGTTCTTGAGAAATTTATCTGCAATGAGTTATGGTCAAGCATTACTATGTGTGCTAGCTTTTTGTTTGTGCTTCCCTACGAAAGATATTATGAAAAAATCTATCCGGTGAAGAGTCATTTAGAGAAAGAATATCCGTTAAAGAAGGTTGCGGAGATAAAACTTCCTGAAGAAAGGCTTGGTGGAAAAATTTCCTCCAAGATGAAATTGCGTAGCAAAACATTCAAGGAAAATATATGTTGATTGTTTGGTAAGTATTTAAGGAATGTGACTTCTATTTAAGGTAAGTTATTTTCTCTTGTAAAGAAAAACTAATTGTTGTTGAGGTTGTTTGGTCATCTATTGACAAAAAATCATTGATGCCAATGCTTAATCTGAGGTTTCGAAGTTAAAATTATAGTTAAAATGGGATGCTTTGAAGTAAAAAAATAACTCTCTTTCTGAACTATTGCTTAATGAAAGTCACGGTCGAGTCCAAAATTCTAATACTTATCAGGAAAAAATGATTGAGTCAGCTCGTGTGGCTATTATGGATGCTCATTCTAGGTTAGTTGTAGATTTTCACGAGGAATACCCCCATGTGAGTTTATCCTGCTTTTGGTATTATATTCATGAGAGTAAATGAACGAAGGACTTATAATGGAGTGATAAGTCTCCTAATTCTTGTTCTTTATCAGGTTTTAGCAAGGGCAATCCATATATTATCCATATCCTTGAATAAATTGAGAATAAGAAGATGAATGATTTCAGAGAGGCTAGGTTTCTCGAAGCTGGTGAAAGAAGTGTTGTCGAGAAAGATGTTGGTGAGACTACTAATGTTCAAGCTTCTGGTGCCAAAACTGGCAACGTTAAACGTACCAATTTCTAGACAAGTGCTATAGAACTCCTCTTTTGTTTATATTAGGTTACCAGATGATATCCAATTCTCATCATACAAATAGACGATCGATCTACTATTTTTATTATTTTTTTGCACCACTTGTTGGGCAATAACCAACATATGATTAACAAATATTATGAATAATTTTTTTATCATGTTCAAGATAAGCAACAAATAAAAGCAAGCGTAATAAAACCAAACACACAAGACATAATTAACATGGTTCAGATTATGAAGAAATTCGACATCCACCGATAATATACACTATTCTATAAAAAGTATACAGAAATACTCTCGAAAACAAAGAAGTCAATCACTCTTTGTAATAAAAGATGACATGATTCACATATCTCTCTCTTTAGTTTTATCTTTCATCTCACTTATCTCTCCAAAGACCTAGAACTATTTCACATTTTAAGAAATTTATTGTTACTTCTTCCAATATTTTCGTGATACCATTTTTTATTTTTCTATTGGTGAAATTTATTTGGCCATTGTACTATGGATGAAAAAGATAAGAAAACTCTTTTTTTATATCTATTACTCCCAAAACCATGTTAGTCGTTCATTCTAGAATTGAGTTCTATTATATACTAGTGACAACTTTTAGTCTCTTATATCTTCAACATATGTATGGTGTGTGTGAGGAAGTTACTGACCTAATTGGATGTAATTTGTATAAGTGGTTGTGATTCTAATTAGTTTGGAAGGTAGTCTACACCTATCCGTGATAATTTATTTCATTTTGAAGCTCTTTGTAGGGACCTACGACATCAAGGCCCCATATATAATAAGCAATACCCTATGAAATTGTTTCAAGTAAATAAATTGAGTTAGTTTATTGAATTTGAGAAAAATTGACAAGTTTCACTGAATTTTACAAATATTTTCTCATATTCCATAATTGTAAGCCAATAGTACCAGTGTCGAAAATATATTCTAGCAAAGCCTTGTAGAAACACTGGGCACTTTCTTCTCTATAATGAAGTTATCTTACTATAAAAGCTGGTTTTCTCAGGCCCAGACATCTGTGAAAATATTTAGTGAGTCATTGCTTGTACAAAGTATCAGATATTCACACATATATTTTAGACGTCATTTTTAATGCATGACTTCGACCTTATCCTTTATATTGTTTTCTTCTAGAATTTTTTTGTATATAAGTTCTCGAATCTTCTTATTCATTGAATTAATGGATGTCGTTTCTTAGAAGATTACTCACAATGTTGAATTTATACAAGAAAAAAAAACTAATGTATCCATAATTTTATTTTATATTGTTCGTACCAGTTTTAAAGTAAGTTTCTCAACTTGAGTTGCATCGCACCGAAGTTCATTAGATACTCAATGAGTTTTTTTTAACTTTTCCTTGGCCAATTTTTTATGGACTATAATCAAGGAGTCTATGCAAAGCTTAAGTTTGTTAGCTTCATATATATTTTCTAGCAAAATTCTCACTATTGCATCTTTGATTATGCTTCATTATTCGAAGCAAAAAAACTAAATTTTATGCATTGCCTCAAAAAATCCTCATTGGAGACATTAACCGAAATGCTACGCATGAGCCTAAGTTATCATTTCCTTTCATCCGTTCTAAATTTTCAGTTTAATCTTTTTTGTTCTTGTGGAGGTGTAAGTCTTTATGACTGAAATTATGTTAGGAAGTCTACGAAAGACCTGAGCCTTAATAACAATTTTTGGTTGAAGCGACCATATAATCAGTCTTGCAGGCACATCCGACTTTTGTAATAAATTTATTATGTGGATGGATGTTCTTACTATAACTCTATGAGCATGAAAGTAAGGTCTTATAGGCCAAACTACAACAAAAAATGCTAAAAAAAGTTTATCAAATTGAAAACATATAATTTCAATATCTAGCATGGACTTCATTACTTTCTTCTTCTCTTATTAAAACAATGCCAACAATAAAATCCAAAATTGATAATTAAAAATTCATAAAGACTCACCCGACTTCGACTTAGTTAATATCACTAGAGAATTATAAACTTTTTTATGTTATTAAAAGATATATAAAAATATGGAATCCAATTTAATTTCCCTACTCAGTTTAAACTTGGAAGAAAAGCTAACACTTGTCTAAAGATCTTGAGATAAATATATTTGGTGTAACCAATATTCCTGATAGTATTTGCACTTTTTTGTCTCTTGGAGGATCCATTGCATCTAAGTTTGATAGTTGAATATGGGTTACTTTTATGCCTTTTTCGCTGACCATGTAACCTCAAGAACGTTTCAGATCTTACACCGAATATACACTTCTCTAGATTGAGCTTCATATTTACTATTCTTAACTTATATACTGATCTTTCTTCCCATGTTTAACCAATTTAGGATATGGGACTTTGGCCAGACCTAACATTGTAGTCATACTGGGGATCGAGGTTATGGGAGACTTTTTAACTATGAAAACTGGAAAGTGCTGCGTGCTTAATGTCAGAATCTACTGGCTGAATTCGTGTGTTTAAATGTGCACTTGGAAGTAAATGAGCTGCTTTGGTTGTTAGTGTTTCCTAACTGGGTTAACCTCGTGTTGATCTCTCTCTATATATAAAGTTTTCAAGAACATTGATGGGTGTTTTAGAAAAGTACTTCATGGTATTTGGTATTCTTAACTTTGAAGCTCGGTGGTCCTTCGACGTTTATGATTTGGTACAATCTTATTCCTTTCATATTCTAAGTTTATATTTATTGCTTATTTCCTACTTCTACATTTTGGATGTCAGCCTTGTGTATTGGTCTTTCCAAATATTAGTTCTCTTGTCTGGTCTTCTACCAAATCCAAAACTATAAACTTATGTCTTATCAATAAGGTATGCCTACTTGAATTCATCCTTCCAAAATGTTAAACTTTATATTGATTGTGGTTATTTGACAGCCTTATGACCTGCTGCATGGTATACAAAATCTCTATTGGGCTTGGTTGTGCCATAAGGTATTTTATTTTTCTACTAATCATTGTCTTGATTTAGAATAAGACACTTTTGCAAAGACAAAAAACGTCTTTATTTTATTTTGTTTTAGTTTTAGTTTGTTATAACTTAACTTTATCCATTTGTAAACTATGTAAAAATAAATAATATTTTTACGTCTGAAACATGTAAATTAACCTTAAAACAAAACTACCAGTTTAATTTTGATGTAAAAAAAACTAAACACCACACCTAATGCCGATAAGGTTGGTTAATATTTGATTTCTTTTAATAATTTCACATTTAATGTCGACAAGCTTGATCTACATTGGTATCAATATTTGTGGCATATTTGTCAAAACCTTGAGGCAAGAATAATAACACTAACGTCAATATACTTTGACGATATCAGTTGGCATTGTGAAAAACCTAGTAACGACCAAACTTGTAGACATTATGTGTTATGCTAGAAAAATCCACTTCAATAGTCTGAGACATAAGTAACCAACTTGAAAAACCATCTTTTAGGTACATAAAGAAATCTGATACATCATCATTTCTAGCTCTTGAGTTGGCCGTCGTGACATTGTGAATATTTGTGGCGATATTGTGAATGTCCATGTCAGTTCCTCCACAGACATTTAAGAGTTTTGCCCATTGTTTTTATGGTGAAATTTATCCAACGTTTCCATTTGAGGTACCAATTCCAAAGGATTTTATTCACCCGTCTTAGATGATGATGATGTATTGATGGTCCTTCGTTGTATTTTTAGAGGAACGCAAACAAATTTCAAAGTAATTCGTCATTCATTGCTGAATTCTGATGTTGACGGAGTACTTCGAATCTATTAGACTCATTAAAGAGATTTGAAGAATTTTTCAAATTTGAAAAGACAGTGAAGCTGGAGATAATGATAGAACATTGAAGATCATGCAAGTGTTAGACTCATTAAAAAGAGCTGGAGTGAATTTGAAAAAAATGTAATTTAGTGAGTAATAAATTACACATTAAAGATTGTAAAAGTTTCTTCTTCTACTACTTCTTCTACTACTTCTTGTTCTTCTTCTTTTTATTTGTGTTAAAGTCTCTACAAAACCAATAGCTAGGTTTTTAGTGAATGTATCAAAAACGGCAGAGTCACTGGGTCTATCTAACAAAATTGATTTGTAGCAGGTCCGGAGACGTAGCCATAGTTTGCTGAACTCCGTTAACAATTGTGTGTTTCATCTCATTTTTGTTTTTGTGTTTCTTTTTTATTTTTATTTTATTGCACAAAAAATTTGTATTTTCCCAAAACCCATTTTTTTTACCTCAAACTAGTTTAAAACGAGTTGGTAAGAAAATAGTGTATTTTACCTACAACTGGTATCAGAACCAGGTTTGGTAATGATCCAAATGAGGTCATATTTGAGTGAGAACAATGGCTACAGATGAAGGAAATAAGAGACTTGAAAAGTTCGATGGTGTAAATTTTTGGTTCTGGAAGATGCAAATTGAAGATTATATGTATAAAAAACTCTATCAACCCCTCCCAGAGAAGAAACCAGAGAGTATGAAAGATAAAGAATGGACCCTTCTTGACGGACGAGCTCTTGGAGTCCTCTGATTGACGTTATCCCGCGATATTTCTTTCAACATCGTAAATAAAACAACCATGGCGGGTCTTATTATGTATGAGAAACCATAGACGTCTAACAAAGTTCACTTGATGAGGTGTGTATTCAATTTGCGAATGACAAAAGGCGCGTCGGTAGCTCAACACCTCAATGAACTCAATACAATCACAATCCGGTTGAGTTCGGTTGAAATTGATTTTGATGAAGAAGTACGAGTATTGATATTTTTTTCTTCATTGGCAGATAGTTGGAATGCTACTGTCACGGCGGTGAGTAGCTTGCCAGGAAGCAATAAGTTGAAATTTGATGATGTTCGTAACCTAGTTCTTAGTAAAGAGATTCGAATGAGAGAATCGAGTGAGGCATCAATTTTCTCAGTTTTACATAGAGAGTCTAGAAAAAGAAATCCAACAAAAGGATAAACGTGGTTATAAAAATACCAAGGCAATTTAAGAGACTGAAGGTCCAACTCTAGGAATCCCAAAAGTTCTCATGAGTTGAGATAAATCGAGTGTTAGAATCTTGGGAAGGCTGGGCACTATAAATTTCAATGCAAGAGAGAACCAAATGACCAGGAGAAGAAGACATAGGCAAATATTATTTCAGAAGGAGGCAATGCATTAATATTCTCCTTAGAAAGCAGGGAAGACTCTTTGGTTTTAGACTATGGAGTATCGTTTCACGCTACTTCAAAGATATAATTCATTGAGAGGTATGTCCTTGGTAACCCTTAGAAACATATATCTTGGTGATGATCAACCTTGTGATATTATTGATAAGTGTATTGTGAAAATTAAGTTGAAGGGGTCGGTCTGTGAACTGAAAGATGTCAGGCATATTCCCGATCTGAGAAAGAACTTAATCTCAGTAGGTCAGTTATCTAGCAAATGATACACTACGATCTTCCATGCTGACAATTGGAAGATTTCAAAAGAAGAGTGCTACTCTTTACAAGATAACAAAGATGAGATGTCCAATTGCAATAGCAGCAGGAAACAGAAATCCAAATGTGTAGCACCAGAGGCTTGGCCGTATGAGTTAAAAATGTATGAAAATTATGTACTCGAAAGGGAAGTTTCCAAGTCTTAAGTCAATCGATGTAGACATGTGAAAAGATTGCATACTTGGAAAATAGAATAAAGTCAGTTTTCAGACGAGTGGAAAAACAAAAAAAGGCTGGAGCTTGTTCACTCTGACGTTTGGGGGTCAACAATTGTTTCATCCATAGGAGGGAAACACTACTTTGTGACCTTTATCGATGATCATTCTTGAAAGGTATTGGTTTATTTTCTAAAGCATAATTATGAAGCATTTGATTTTTTTAGAAGATGGAAATCTATGGTTGAGAATGAGACAACTCTGAAGATTAAAAAGATGAGAACCGATATTGGTGGTGAATATGAAGACACCAAATTCAAGAAGTTTTGCTATGAGATCGGTATCATGATAGAGATAACTGTGCTAGGTACTCCTCTACATAATGGTATTGCCAAACGTATGAACTAAATATTGACAAAAAAGGCCAGAAGCATTCGTATACAGTTTGGTTTATCAAAGCAGCTCTGGGCAGAAGCAATCAACACATCAGCTTACATGGTTAACCGAGGTCCATCGGTTCCTTTAGAACATAGAATACTCGATGACGTATGGAGTGGTAAGGATATAAAATTATCACATCTAAGAGTTTTTGGTTGTATAATATATGTTCATATAAGTGATCAAGACATGAACAATCTTGATCATAAATTGAAGAAACGTTTCCTGATCAGCGTTGGAGAAGATGAGTTCAGTTATCGTGTTTGGGATGAGGAAAACATGAAGATGATATGAAGTAGTGATGTGATCTTCAATGAAACAATGATGTACACAGACATACATAAAAACGAAGCAAATGACTCAAAGTCGTACAGATCAGTATTTGCAGATATCGAGGGAGTCCCAAATAGTCAAGAAATAAAGCCAATCGGATTAACCCCTCGGCAAGGAAAGTCAGTTGGACATATCAATCGTCATAAGTCCGACAACATACAATCGACCGAGAAAATTTCTGTTTTGAGAAGATCTTCCCGACCCATGTTCCCAACAAGAGATACTTGAATTATCTGTTACTGACCAATGAAGGGGAGCCTGGATGCTATGATGAAACTTGTCAGATCAGTGATGCTAGCAAGTGAGAGCTTTCCATAAAAAATGAGATGAAGTCTTCAATCTCAAATGATACTTGGGAAGTAGCTGAGTTACCAATGGGTAAGAAGGAACTTCATAACAAATTGATGTATAGGGTGAAAGATGAGCATGATGGCTCTAAAAGATACAAAGCCCGACTAGTTGTCAAAGGGTTCCACCAAAAAGAAGGAATTGATTTAAACGATATTTTTGCTCCAGTTGTGAAGCTCAATACTATTAGATCAATGTTGAGTATTTTCACGAGGACTTGGATAAATAGATATGTATGTATCAACCAGAAGGTTTCTTAAAAGAGGGAAAGAAAACATGGTATGCAAACTCAAGAAATGTTTGTATGGTCTAAAACAAGCTCCAAGATAATGGTACGAGAAATTTTACGGTTTTATGCACAAAGAGAGATTTCAGAAGTGTAATGCGGACCACTGTTGCTATTTCAAAGATATAAGTCCAGTTATATCATTTTGCCACTCTATGTTCATGATATGTTAGTATCGGGTTCAGATGTGGATGATATTAGAAGATTGAAACAACAATTGTCAAAAGAATTTGACATGAAGGACTTGGGTCCGACGATTTTTTTTATTAGAATGCAAATCACAAGAGATAAACATAAACATGTTTTGCAGTTATCTCAATCAGAGTACATTGATCGCGTTTTGAAGAGATTTAATATGGGTGATGCCAAGCCAGTTAGTACACCATTGGTTAGTCAGTTTCGTTCATCTAAGGATCAATCCCCTCAGAAGAATAAAGAGAAAAACTTTATGGCTTAGGTTCCTTACTCCTCATCTATTGGGAGTTTGATGTATGCGATGGTCTTTACGAGACCAGACATTAGTTATGCAGTGGGTTTTGAGCAGGTTTATGTCAAATCCAGGGAATATTCATTGAGAAACTGTAAAATGGATTTCGAGGTACTTTACTAGGCACCACAAGAAAGTGCTTGTACCTTGGTAAGGGTGAGTTAAAGGTACAAGGCTACGTAGAATGAGATTTTGGAGGTGAAGTTGATCACCGGAAAAGCACCACTGGTTATATGTTTACTGTTGGAACTACAGCTGTTAGTTGGATGTCAAAGTTACAGAAATTGTCACTCTATCGACTATATAGGTTGAGTATGTAGCAGTGACCGAAGCCTGTAAATAGATGATATGGCTTCAAAATTTGTTAATCGAATTGGGATTCAAACAGAAGAAGAACGTTTTGCATAGTGATAGTCAGAAGGCAATATAGTTGGCGAAAAATTCAACATTTCATTCGAGAACCAATCATACAGTGTTCGTTATCATTTCATCAAAACTTTTTTTTGCCTCAAACTAGTTTAGATGCGATTTGTCTGGAAAATAGTATATTTTCCCTACATAATTAATATTTATTACTTACTAATGTCATCTTTGTAATAAGAACTACTAATATCAATTAAAAAAAGGATAAATTATTAAGAATATCAACTAGCGAAAGTAAACAATGTGCAGCAGAAAGTCGCACCATTTATAGTCTATGGTTTAGCCCAAAATCCAACTCTTACTTTTTGTTTTAATAAACCAAAAGTTTAACTCAGAAAATGATTCAAAAGATTTCATCAAATATTAAAACATTTCTTTTAATTTATAAAAGCCTTTTAGGTCTTATTTCAAAACCTTGAACGATGAGACCGGCCATCCTTGTATAGTGGTAGTAGGGAAAGTCGGTGTTTTCTCTCGCACTTCTATCATGCACAGTCATTTTAAATTCCTCCTCCGTATCCCATTTGTTGTAGAATTATCCCACCACTATCTCCATCCACCCATCTGGTCTTAGTTTTAAAAGTCGACCGGTTTTTCTATGACCGGTAGATGACGTGATTTCATTAGTTAGTAGTAAAGGCCTCCTGGTAATTCCTTAAATCCATAATCCAACATCACTTTTCTCTCTATTCTCATATGGCTTTTATCTCCTATTGGTTCAATCACGGTATTTAAAGGCCGGTATTCAAATGCTATTTCGTCCACCCGTAGGTTAAAGACAAAGTAAACTGTATAAAAGGTTTCTTCTAATCTATAACTAGACATAACCTCTGCAACCTCTGGAAATCTGTTTACGATCTAAATCAACATAAAAATTCCACAAAGAATCATAAAAAATACATACTAAAAAGCGAAAGAAACATACCTAGATTAGAAATCCATTCCCAACACCTAGAATCATGGCCCTGATAAATATTAAAATATATTTTGTTATAATATTTTAAGCTACACAAATTAATATGCATAATTTTTTCAAAATAATATAATAAAATATCCTATGAAAGTGAATAAATAAAGAAGAATCTTTTAAAATTATATATAAATTTCAAAAGTATTATATTATATGTGGGAAATGCAGTTTACATCTTTATCAGTTTTGTATCAATATTAGCTTTTTTTAATTTTAAAAAATACAGAGTGAATTCCGATGTTAGAGTATGTACGGGTACAAAACACCAGTCATCCTCCACGTTTGCCGATTGTAACAAGTTAGTCCCAGTCCTTTGAGGCCGTAATAAAGGGGTCCTTGTCGTTGTATGGGGTAGAACAAAACCATCTTTTTCGAGTCCAGCCCAACATTTCTCCCCATTATACCCTTTGACCAGCCACATCAGCTATCCACGTAGGACGCTGATGTGGCAACAGTAAAAAAATTAAAAGCAATTTTTACTTTAACCCAACCCTTTAACCCTACTTCCAACCCTAAAACCCGATCCGTTAGTCCTAAACCCATCTAAAACCCAGTCCAACCCATCTAAATCATCATCATTTACTATTTTTCTTTTTAATTCGTCTTCCTCCTCTTTCCTCGTTGCTTCCTCTCTCTCTCTCATCTTTTCTCCATATATTATTTCTTTCAGATTCTCCCTTTTACTTTAAGTCTGTTTTTGTGTAAATTAACGCTTGTATAACTTTCTACTTTCTTCCTCCTTCCAATCAATCATACAAACAAAAATGCAGTAGTTGCCAAAACACTTTCTCTCTCACCACAAAGTTTTCTCTTTCTAAAAAGCCATTTTAATTTCAACCACTAAAGAAGAAAAGGAAGCAAAAATTAAAAACAGAGCAAAAGCCTTATGCTTTACAGTTTACATAGAGCTTCGATTGGTTAAGTTTTTAGCCCAATAAATATAGAACAGAACCCGGAAACCAGAACCCAGAAACCAAAACTCAGAAAATTATTTCATGTGATTTCACGGGAATCGATACAAAGTTGTAATTTTGAAAAAAACAAATTGATGGGTTTTAAAAAGACTTTAAATTGCAAGAACCTACCCTCATTATATCTGGAGAATTAATTTGTTTTCAACGTAAGCAACCAGTGGATGTGTATGGGTTAGTGAGACGGATTGTCCGGTGGTTAGCTCTATTAAATATAACCTAATCAATTCAGCATTTATGCTCTAATAAAAATAAATTATTGTAAGAGAGAACATTATAATTCTCATCTTTTGAATTGTGTATCACCCATTACCAGGGTTACGCAGCGGAATATAAAAAAATGGATATGTATTTTAGGAGTGAACCCGGTCGGATTTATTTCGGGAGTATTCTTTGGTGTTTGGAAACACCGGGTCGGGTTGACCGGGTTCAAGTGTAGACGTGGAAGAAATATTATATGGGAAAGAGGAGGTGAAGAGAAGATGAGAGAAATAATATATCTAATCTTCCGCTGCGTATATCTGAATCTTCCGACCCGGTGAAGAGAAGATTCAGAGAACAGGTCAGAAAAGGAGAATCTGAAAGAAATAATATATGGAGAAAAGATGAGAGAGAGGAAGCAACGAGAAAAGAGGAGGAAAACGAATTAAAAAGAAAAGTAGTAAATGATGATGATTTAGATGGGTTGGGCTGAGTTTTAGATGGGTTTAAGGCTAACGGGTCGGGTTTTAGGGTTGGGTTAAAGTAAAAACTGCTTTTACTTTTTTTACTGTTGCCACATCAGCGTCCTACGTGGATAGCTGATGTGGCTGGTCAAAGGGTATAATGGGAAGAAATGTTGGGCTGGACTCGAAAATGATGGTTTTGTTCTACCACATACAACGACAAGGACCCCTTTATTACGGCCTCAAAGGACAGAGACTAACTTGTTACAATCGGCAAACGTGGAGGATTACTGGTGTTTTTTACCCGAGTATGTAGTGTTAAATGTAGGTGTTAGAGAAACATAATTTAGTTTCATTTAGCTTCTTTTTAGTTAACAACCTAAATTTCACTCCAATCATATCCTTTAAAATCTAATGTTAAATAAATAATATTTATTTGATTAATATCTTTGATTTTATTTTAGAGATTTATACGAATTGAGTACAAAAACTTATCCAATTTACTAATAAGTCCAGCCTCAAATAGATTTTACCAATATCTACCAAAATATGATTTTATTTATCTCTTAGTCCAAACTTAAATTTTAAATACAATTTTATCTTTAATGAATTTGATTATATGACAAAGAAAGTTTGAGGAGAAAGAATTGATTTTAAAATTGGGGGTTAAATATTTTGATTTTGGGTTGTAATTATTTTATTTTTATAGATAATTGAGTCTTTTTTTAAATGGGTTGGATCTATTTGTAAAATGGATCTTTTGGAATATGCTTGGGTAAATAGAGACAAATTTTAGACCCATTCCATAAATCTCCCTTTATTTTATTGTATCTATTAAAATACTATTTAATTTTATTATCGTATAAAATTTTAAATATTTTGTTTTATTATTTTTATATTTATAAAAAAGATGAAAAGCCTCTTTTTTAGAAATTTAGAAGTCGAAAAAGAGAATATATATGGTAATAATCGTTTCAAATCTTAGAAGATAGAATTAAAAATATGTTACTTAATACTCATTTTTTTCCTAAATTATAGTAAAATATCCCATGAAAATATGAAACAGAATTGAAATAACATCTTTACCTAATATATTTAAGTTAGAAATATATTTTGGAAAAATATATATGCTACAAAGATATGTTATATATAATCCGAAATCGCATCAGATAATATATAACAAATCGCGGAAAATAATAATAAAACCCTTTTTGTTAGATTCATCTATAGAAGAAACAAAAATTAAGAATACTTACGGGTTTGCCTGCTGCTATCCATCTAGTATTCTCTAGCGTTCTTTTGCGTTCTTTAGCGATTCCACGTTCTCTGGCGATTCCGTTTATGAAACTAAGAGACCTGTAGAATCAGGTTAGAGAAGAAGGAAAAGGTTTCCAGACACTAAGGAAGCGGCCGTATTTCTGATTAGGGTTTAGAGTGATGAAATACCTAAACCTAGCCCCTTATTTATAGATTTTACAATGTGAAGCCCAACATTGTAAAGCCCATCCTTTGTTACTTCCTTGTGTCCGGGACCATAACCCAATAAATTGATAATTCAATTTATATCCCTGATTTATTAATTCAGGCTTAAGTGTTGAGATTTGGGCCCTCTTCATCACAGTGCCCAAATTCAACCCGGTTACCACACTTGAGCCCATAACGCCTTTTTTACCCATAGGTCCAATTTAGTTAATTAAATAATTAACTCGACTACTTTTAATTTGGACTTCCTTAAGACAATAACCGAATATGTTTATTTAGCATATCGGTCCAAATTATTATTAGTCTATAAATATATTAAATAAATATATTCCAACAATCTCCCACTTGGACCGTCATATGCTACTCAAGAATACATATTCAACTTTAATGGGATCCCTATATTCATTGTCAATGGGCAAACGGTACAACCCCGTACATGATTGATAATAATAAAGGACTAAAGACCTCTTTCTCGTAATGTGAACAATAGGATGCAACAGTAATCACATTACCATAATCAATCAATTACTTGGGCCAATTATGGAGGGTGGTCTAAGAGTAATATGGCTTGTAATCGTACATATCTACTCTTAAATGGTTCCTACTTTTGGAGATCCAATACAGTACAAATATCAATAAATATTTCCAAGCATATATATATTGCAATAAACTTTAATGTGCACAATACTGCAAAATATAACATCAGATCCTATTACAAACTCTCCCACTGAAACTAACAATCCTCTAAATCAACTACACCCATACTGATGGTGTGTCCCTGGAAAACCTTAGGCAAAACCGCCTTTGTTAGGGGATCTGCTATCATGGAATTTGTTCCAATGTGCTCTATACTTATCTGACCCATCTGTACTCTTTCTTTAACAGACAGAAACTTTTTTTTCGGTTACCGTGATAATCAGCGGACAGTCTTCGATCAGCGTTAACATCAGGGGTTAAGCTGTCGATGAGCCACTGTCCCAATAATTTTGATTTTATTCGTTATTTTAGGGTTGATTTGATGCTAATTTTGGGAGAAAAATTCCAGACATCAATAAACCCTAATTTTACCCGAAATAAAAAAAAATCCCCAAACTATAAAAATTGCAATTTCAATAAATCACATAACATGCTTTTCATACAATCCCTAAATCCATGCCCTACCAATTCAATTAACACATAATCCCAATGACATGGATTCTTTACGATTAAGAAAAATATGCATGTTTGTCTATCTCAATTTGATTATTCTACTGAATCCAAAAAGGGTTTATTTGGCTCTGATACCAATTGTTATATATAATCCGAAATCGCATCAGATAATATATAACAAATCGCGGAAAATAATAATAAAACCCTTTTTGTTAGATTCATCTATAGAAGAAACAAAAATTAAGAATACTTACGGGTTTGCCTGCTGCTATCCATCTAGTATTCTCTAGCGTTCTTTTGCGTTCTTTAGCGATTCCACGTTCTCTGGCGATTCCGTTTATGAAACTAAGAGACCTGTAGAATCAGGTTAGAGAAGAAGGAAAAGGTTTCCAGACACTAAGGAAGCGGCCGTATTTCTGATTAGGGTTTAGAGTGATGAAATACCTAAACCTAGCCCCTTATTTATAGATTTTACAATGTGAAGCCCAACATTGTAAAGCCCATCCTTTGTTACTTCCTTGTGTCCGGGACCATAACCCAATAAATTGATAATTCAATTTATATCCCTGATTTATTAATTCAGGCTTAAGTGTTGAGATTTGGGCCCTCTTCATCACAGTGCCCAAATTCAACCCGGTTACCACACTTGAGCCCATAACGCCTTTTTTACCCATAGGTCCAATTTAGTTAATTAAATAATTAACTCGACTACTTTTAATTTGGACTTCCTTAAGACAATAACCGAATATGTTTATTTAGCATATCGGTCCAAATTATTATTAGTCTATAAATATATTAAATAAATATATTCCAACAATCTCCCACTTGGACCGTCATATGCTACTCAAGAATACATATTCAACTTTAATGGGATCCCTATATTCATTGTCAATGGGCAAACGGTACAACCCCGTACATGATTGATAATAATAAAGGACTAAAGACCTCTTTCTCGTAATGTGAACAATAGGATGCAACAGTAATCACATTACCATAATCAATCAATTACTTGGGCCAATTATGGAGGGTGGTCTAAGAGTAATATGGCTTGTAATCGTACATATCTACTCTTAAATGGTTCCTACTTTTGGAGATCCAATACAGTACAAATATCAATAAATATTTCCAAGCATATATATATTGCAATAAACTTTAATGTGCACAATACTGCAAAATATAACATCAGATCCTATTACAAACTCTCCCACTGAAACTAACAATCCTCTAAATCAACTACACCCATACTGATGGTGTGTCCCTGGAAAACCTTAGGCAAAACCGCCTTTGTTAGGGGATCTGCTATCATGGAATTTGTTCCAATGTGCTCTATACTTATCTGACCCATCTGTACTCTTTCTTTAACAGACAGAAACTTTTTTTTCGGTTACCGTGATAATCAGCGGACAGTCTTCGATCAGCGTTAACATCAGGGGTTAAGCTGTCGATGAGCCACTGTCCCAATAATTTTGATTTTATTCGTTATTTTAGGGTTGATTTGATGCTAATTTTGGGAGAAAAATTCCAGACATCAATAAACCCTAATTTTACCCGAAATAAAAAAAAATCCCCAAACTATAAAAATTGCAATTTCAATAAATCACATAACATGCTTTTCATACAATCCCTAAATCCATGCCCTACCAATTCAATTAACACATAATCCCAATGACATGGATTCTTTACGATTAAGAAAAATATGCATGTTTGTCTATCTCAATTTGATTATTCTACTGAATCCAAAAAGGGTTTATTTGGCTCTGATACCAATTGTTATATATAATCCGAAATCGCATCAGATAATATATA
Source organism: Limnanthes douglasii subsp. nivea (assembly GCA_036936605.1). NCBI lineage: Eukaryota > Viridiplantae > Streptophyta > Magnoliopsida > Brassicales > Limnanthaceae > Limnanthes > Limnanthes douglasii. Next base: position 17,797 of record JAUPFV010000100.1, read on the forward strand.
ACAAATCGCGGAAAATAATAATAAAACCCTTTTTGTTAGATTCATCTATAGAAGAAACAAAAATTAAGAATACTTACGGGTTTGCCTGCTGCTATCCATCTAGTATTCTCTAGCGTTCTTTTGCGTTCTTTAGCGATTCCACGTTCTCTGGCGATTCCGTTTATGAAACTAAGAGACCTGTAGAATCAGGTTAGAGAAGAAGGAAAAGGTTTCCAGACACTAAGGAAGCGGCCGTATTTCTGATTAGGGTTTAGAGTGATGAAATACCTAAACCTAGCCCCTTATTTATAGATTTTACAATGTGAAGCCCAACATTGTAAAGCCCATCCTTTGTTACTTCCTTGTGTCCGGGACCATAACCCAATAAATTGATAATTCAATTTATATCCCTGATTTATTAATTCAGGCTTAAGTGTTGAGATTTGGGCCCTCTTCATCACAGTGCCCAAATTCAACCCGGTTACCACACTTGAGCCCATAACGCCTTTTTTACCCATAGGTCCAATTTAGTTAATTAAATAATTAACTCGACTACTTTTAATTTGGACTTCCTTAAGACAATAACCGAATATGTTTATTTAGCATATCGGTCCAAATTATTATTAGTCTATAAATATATTAAATAAATATATTCCAACAAGATAAATATCTTCAAACAAATATGTTAAAAACTTTAAGTTTGTTTTGCATACATATATTAAACACCAGAGGACTGCTTTGACCGATAATGCCATTGTCGAAGAGGCTCTAGGAAAGTATGGTATCATCTGCACAGAGGATCTTATCCATGAAATCATGACAGTTGTTCCTCACTTCAAGGAGGCCAGCAACTTCCTCATCAGAAGAAGAATGAACTAGGTTGTTTATTTATTTACTGGTATTCATTCTCATTTCATAGCATCTGAAGAATTTTAATCAAGTTTTGGATCGTTTTTATTATATGTTAAGACTCTAGATACTGAAGATTTTAAAAAAATTATTATCATTTGTTTTTTCATTTCATTGTGATTTAATTGTTTTTTTCAAAAATAAAAATAAAAATCCAATATAAACTATTTTGAAAATCTAAAAAATAAGGTTCTATTTCCTGAAGCACGATTGTGTTTAGTGTTGTATTCTGCATTTATAATGCGCATGATTTCCTTTATATGTGAAGAACATTTTTCTTAAACTTGGTTTTCATATCTTAAAAATTCATGTTAAAGCTCATTTTAACTCTGAATATCATGGCCTAGTTCAGCGAGATCGAGTGTTTGATAGGTCTCTAGAATCCAATCTTGATTATCTTCATGCTAATTGTATTTTTAACATTTCTTGCTTAAGATATTTTCACTTTGATTTCTCTTTCACTACATACAATTTGTAATTTCCTTAACATATCTCCAACGAAACACTCTGTTTCTATGTATCATGAGACTTGATCCAGGTTTCAAATCTTATAAATCTATGTAATATGTTTCTTAGGTGCAGATATACATGTGAAATGGGCTAGACCCACTTTTAGCGCAATTTATTATTTTGTTGTCATTCTTCACGCATTTATTATGTAATAGTGTAGTTGATGGTTGTTATGGAGCACTCTTATAATGCATCATTTGGATGTCATGTCAATGACTCCTTTGTCGTAAGTAGTAGATCAGGAACATCTGAAGACCTCAAATATTTGATAGATAAAAGCATATAGTTTAGGTTTGTGGGTTGTGATGGATGTCGTTCATAGCCACACGAGTAGCACCGTAACTGATGGTCATAATGGTTACGACATGGGTCAGTACTGACAGGATTCTTATTGTCATACTAGGGATCGAGGTTACCACAAAATATGGGATACCAAACTCTTTAACTATGGTATTCTTACTTTTTTTTAAGATGGGTGGTCTTTCACATTCTTGACTTGGTACAATATTATTCCTAAGATATTCACAGTTTATATATTACTTAATCTACATTTTCGATATTTGCCTCGTGTATTGGTCTTTCCAAATATTTGTTCTCTTGTCCGGTCTTCTACCAAATCCAAAACTAGAGACTTATGTCTTATCAATAAGGTGTGTTTACTTGAATTCATCCTTCCAAAATTTTAAAATTTTATATTCATTGTGGTTATTTGACAGCCTTATGACATGCGAACACGGTATACTCAATCTCCAACTTCTGTTGGGCTTGGGTGTGACGTAAGGTATTTTTTTTTGGGTAAAACTATTTCCCCCATAAAATTTATTATTTCCTCCATCATTCATAAAAGACTCCATTTTGTTATTTCCTCCATAAAGGAAAATCCCAATTTATCCTTGTTTTAATTTTACATCAAAAATCCAAATTTCTCCAGTAACTATCCACATTCACCTCTTCTCTTCTAACCCTAAAAAACTCTAACCACACCAAACAATTTTGAAGCAGTATCTGGAGTTCCAAAGATAAAAATCTATCGTTAATCTTTTTTTTATTTTATATATATGGGTTGACATATCGAATAAAATCTCTTTTTAAATCTATGATTTTTTTGCATAATGAGTTATAGGAACTCTATATGCAGATAAAAAATCTTGTTAATCGTTTATAATCGAGTTCCTGCATATCGAGTTACTAGTTTAATCGATTTTTTTAAATATTATATGTGATTCTGATTTCCTAACTCAGAATCACGTGCTTTAAAAAAACATGTTATTCGGAGTGGTTGTGTGGGAACTACATGTTTTATTTTTGAAAAAACATGTAATTTTGTGACTAATCTTAAAAATAATTGAGTTTTTTTATGTTTTTTATTGTTTAATTTAAGAAATTAAATCATATATGTTGGCTGTAATTTATCTTAATGATGTGTTTGCTGTAATAAGGGTTTGATAATAGATAGTGGCATCAAATTATAAATTAAAAAGTAAATAAAGGGCAAGAAGGTAAAAACAAGTATTTAGTGTTTTATTAAAAATTTAAAAGGGAGGAAATAATAGATTTTATGGAGGAAATAGCTTCACCCTTTCTTTTTTAAGCAAACTAGTCATTTGTCTTGATTACTATGTAAAGATAAAGGGCAACGCTAAACTGAGACCCGTTTTGGTTATAATGAGACCCCGTTATAATGAGACCTTCTTCAGCTATAATGAGATTCCAAATTTTACTAAAATACCCTTAATATATAAACCCTTTTCAGTCGACTATCTCTCTTTATCTTCTCTCTTCTCTCTTCTCTCTTCTCTCTTTTCTCTTTTCTCTTTTCCCTTTTCTCTTTTTTTTTCTTTTTTATCAAATTCAAGTTGCAACTCGAATCAAAATCAGAATATTATTTCTCTTCTCCAATTAATCTCTCTCTAGAGAACTCATTTCCTAATCAAAATCAACAATAGAACCCCAAGCAGAAAAGAAGCCGACTGAGAAGAAGGTCGCCGAAAAATATCTCTTGGCCGTCGTAGCAGCTGAGAAGAAACCAAAGGCCAGAAAGAAGTTACCAAAAGAAGCTGGGGCCGGAACTGATAAAAAGAAGAAACGATCTAAGAAAAGCGTCGAGACCTACAAGATCTACATCTTCAAGATCTTGAATCAGGTTCATCCCGGTATCATATCGGTATTTCCAGCAAAGTTATGGGAATCATGAACAGTTTCATCAAGGATATCTTTGAGAAATTGGCTGGTGAGTCTGCGAAGCTTGCGAGGTACAACAAGAAACCGATTATCACTTCAAGGGAAATCCAGACTGCGGTGAGGTTGGTGTCGTCTGGTGAATTGACTAAACATGATGTATCTGAAGGAACGAAGGCTGTTACAAAGTTTACAAGTTCTTAGGCTGTTACAAAGTTTACAAGTTCTTAGGTTATGAAATCTGGGGATTTAGGGTTTCTGGTTGTAAATTTAATTCAAACTTAGAAATCAATGTATTGTTTTATTTTTTGTGGTTTTGTTATCTGATTGATGTTTATGGTTTCGCTATTAATAAAAATCTTGATTTCAAATATTGATTTGGTTGATTCTTTTTTTTAAAAAAATTGTAGCGTCTTATCTTGCCATCAAGATAATCGGATTTCGAACAAGATTTTCATTACCACCAGGCTCGGAAATATTTTCACAGTTACTAGTTTAATAGTAAATTATACAAATTAGTGGAGTAAAAACAATTTGGCTCGACGACTAGTATGATTCATTCTTTTTATAAAAGTCGGAAAGTTCCACAAGGCTATATTAAAATATAATTAAAAAATAGAGAGAAATTTTGTTAAAGAAGATAAAGAAAATAGTTAGATTTTAATATAATTCATTCTTGGGGTATTAGATTAGTTTTAGAGAGAAGTGTGATTGGAGAAGAGAAAGAATTTTTTTTAGATTTTTGGTCGAAAACTTGGTTTTATATGACGGTAAAATGGTCATTTTACATAAAGTAAAATAAAAAGTTTGATTTAAGATCTCATTATAGACCATAGAGTCTAGATATACCATGAAGTCTAGATATAGACTTGTCCAAAGATAAATGGAAATTTTTTAAAGCTTGAGATAAACCACTTATTTAATTGTTAAGTCAAATAAAAATCGGCGCTACTTGATTTTCTTTTAAATAATTTCGCATCTAAAATCGAGATCGACATTACTGTGTTACTTGTGTTGCAATTGTGTGTTGAAATTGTAATCGATGTGTCTTCCACTCGTTATTTGTTAAGAGTAAAAAAAATCTAAGACGGCAATAATAAATAATTTGTTATTAAATAGTTTATCAAAATGATATATTCGAATTTATTTAGATTTATAATAAATAAATAAGATGCAAAATTAAATTCGTAATATATTTTTAAATGGCCTCTTATACTACTACAATGAGGTGCGGTTCATGGTTCTAGTATGAGGAGAGGAGCGGTTTAAATATTTCTCTTCCATGGTTTAGGCCTGATCTTCCATGGGTTAGGCCTGATTTCAAAACCTTGAACAATGAGACCAGCCATCTCTACAAAGTGGTAGGGGAAGTCGGTGTTTTCTGTCACACTTGCATCCCGCACAATCACTGTAAAATCCTCCTCTGTATCCCCAATGTTGTAAAATTCTCCCACCACTACCTCCATCCACCCATCTGGTCTTAGTTTTAAGTTTCGACCTGTTTTCCTAAGACCGGTAGTTGACGTGATTTCATCAGTTCCTTTACCATAGTGGCGAATGCCTCCTTGTAATCCCTTAGTTCCATAATCCAACATCACTGTGCTCATTAGGTTCATACCTCCTCCCACTCGTTCAATGATTGCATCGAAAGGCCGGTAACCAAATCCTTGTGCGTCCAACCTTAGGTTAAAGACAAAACAAACCGTATAAAAGGTTTTCTTGCAGAGCAGTCGGGGACTAATGATTCCCCAAATTTCTAATCCATAAGTAGACATAACCTCCACAACCTCTGGAAATCTGTATCAATCTAATCAACATAAAAATTCCACAAACAATCTTAAAACAAACCGTAAAATGCGAAAGAAACATACATGGATTCAGGCGGAGAAATCATTTCCCACCACCCAGGAGTATCGCTCTCATCCTCATAAAAAATACATAAGTCTCGCACACCTAGAGTGTAACACTTCATTCCACTCCTTTTATCTAGTGAAACACTCTGTTCCATGTCCAAGACAATCATAACCATAAACCAAATATTGATTCAAAATTGAGACATATCTATGGTAGATAAATTTGACATAAGTTGATGCATTTAACACAAAATTACAAAATTATAATAAATTTGTTTTAAGACAAATGGCTTACTTTGCGCCCATCATCGATCAGGATAGGATGATCACAGAGATGGATGTACAGCTCTTTTTTTGGCAAATCAAGAGACGAAGATGGAATAAGACTGCCATAACCGGACATAAATGTCTCCCAAACAGGATTGCAGTCGGCCGCTGATTTGAAAAGCTTAGAAACTGATGAAACTCTAGCAGCGTCCTGGGGACTGGTAAAGGAAATCACTTTTGCCACGACATCTTCTGGCAATTCATTTATATTTGTCGTCGATGTTAGGTCGCTTCCTTTCTTAAGCTTTTCTTTTGGCTTAGCTTCCATATGTTGATGATGATTGTTTTGATTTTATATACAGAGAGTAAATAGATTAAAAACTTCGATTCTAAATAGGGTTAGAGCATGTACACGTCTTCTAATATATATGGGTAATAATCGAGGCTTAGACGGTAGAATAAAGTATCTTACTTGATTCTCGTTCTTTTCCTAAAATATAGTAAATTATCCAATGAAAATAATATCTTCACAATATTTATGTTTAAAAATTTATTTTCAAACAAATATCCGTTCAATTTTTTTAATTTGTTTTACATATATATTAAAAAGATATGTGTTATAATATTTTAAGCTACACAAGTTAATGTGTAATTCTTTCGAAATATATAGTAAAATATCCTATGAAAGTGAAAAAATAAAGAAAAAGTTTTTAAAATTATATATAAATTTCAAAAGTATTATATTATATGTGTCAAATGCTTGTTTAAATAATATTTCTTTGTGTACTATTTTTGATTTTATTTTATTGTATCTATTAAAATATTATTTAATTTTATTATCCTATAAGATTTTAAAAATCTTAATATTTTGTTTTATTATTTTTATGTTGATAAAAAAGATGAAAAGCCTCTATTTTAGAAATTGAGAAATCCAAAAAGAGAAAAAGTAAAAAATAAAAATAAAAAATATATAAAAAATTGTTAAAAATATGATTTCAAAATATATCAAAATTTATTAAACATATAATTTTTTAAAATATATTAGATTAGTAAAATTGACCCATTCAAACTATTAATCTATCTTTCCTTTAGCTAAACCAATAATATCTCTCGCCCTCTCATTCTGTCACATCCCTAAATCAAATCAAAAGATAGTATTCAGATGGCTCAGTTTATTCCTTCCCTATAGCTTGCACTTTTTGCGGACTTCTTAGGGGATGAATCTGCTTTTCCTCGCCCCTGGATTACGGCCAAAAGCAATGATGCAGCGATCAAGGGCAAGCAAGAAGAAGCCAACAAGAGCGCCGAACAAATAGTCAAAAGGACCAGTTCTAGTGCCGATAATGATCAACCGAGGAGCACCCCTACTCCAACTAAAGCTTAAAATTAGTCCTACTTTGCATATTTAGCCTATAATTGTTTTTATTAAATCGGATGATTTGATATTCAATGACTTCTGTTTTTTTATATATAAAAAAACAGATTAATAAAATTGAAAAAAAATAAGAAAATACAATAAAAATAATATTTTTTAGTTTAATCATATCTTTTAAATAAGGATTTTTATTTTATTTAATTTATTAGTTTGGTTAAGATTGGTTGTCATAAAATAATTGATTTTATTTCTATCTACTTTACAACAATATCTTATATATAACAAATTTTATTTTATTTATATTTATTTTTAAAAATATCTTGGAAATATTAAATTTGATTTTGTTATATACTGTTTTCAAAATATCTTTCAAAAATAATATATTAAAATTTATTGTTATTTTTATAAATAATATATTATATTTTTATATTTATTAACAAATATTAAAAACTAAAATAAAATTAAATTAAATTAAAAGCAAAAAACTTTACGTGGCTATGTTAAGAGCATCTCTATTTTTTAGGTAAATATGGATTATATTGAACTAATGTAAATTTATATATTACTGAGTTTGTTCCAACAGATAGTCTATATTTAAGGTAGTTACTGATTCCTAAAATAATGGAAGAAAAATAAAAGAAATAACAAATAAGTTATGGAAAGAAAAAAATCCTATATAATAGCTAAATTTACTTAAGAGCATCCATAACAGATATGCTAATAGGTAAAAAATTTATTTGTTATTTCCCTTGTTTTTCTCTATTATTTTATGAATTGGCAACTAACTTAAATATACTTATATGTTGGAAGAAAAAGATAATATTTAAATTTACATTACCTAAATACTATCTATATTTACCTAAAAAATAGAGTATCTGTTGGGATGCTCTAACAAACAAAGTAATTAACCCACGTACGCACCATATGCTATTAGTGTTAAGTGTAACATCAAAATTAGCAATGAATATAAAATTAAAAAAATATTCCAGAACAAATAATGAATCGAATATCCCCTATTTTTAACATCTAAATGTAAGGTAATATTTTTATTTTTTTTATTAGTTAATATTGAATGATTTTAATTTTTTTTAATGTAGATTAGGATGAAAATTCTATTTAAAATTATTATTATTATTATTTTGAATATTTTTTTAAGAAGAATTTTCTTTCAAAATCAAAACCTCCAAATCTCAAACCCTATATGTGCTTAAGTGAAATCAAGACTTCACAAGGTGTCAATCACTCAGATTCTTTGCCTTAAAGATAAAAGTCACCCCAAACCATCATCTGAAGCATCGAGAGCAACATCCATCATCAGAAGCCTCGAGAGCAACAAATCCAGAAAAGTTCATTCATACAAGAAATTGAAGAAAAAAAATAATCCAGTAGAAGAAAGTGATATATATCGTTCAATCAGATCAAGGAATTGATGATAATAATATGACTCGATGGCGGGAGAAATGAATTGCTCCAAGAATCAAGAAACTTTCTATCTTCCTAGGAGACCTTTGATCTTTATCTCTCTTCATTAATAGATCAATTTTTATCTATTCAGAAAATCTATAGCTCTTCATCTTCTCTGGATACTGTAAGACGTGACAAAAAGCTTGAAGGAAAAACTTTTGCAGAAACTTTTAAAGACACCCATCTCAAGGACGTTAATGCTTTCAACGTTGAATCTATTTGTATAAAGCAAGACCATGTTTCATTGCAATATGAGGAGAATATCTTGGACCATCTCAAAGCCAAGACGAAGTTCACTCTTGTTGGCAAATGCTCAACTGGGCTGCCTAAGAAATGGCATCTTCTTGAATTTCTTGATAAGTTTCATTTTGTTCAAGACTATAGTTTCACTGTCAAAGACTCCAGACACATATTCATTGAATTCGATTCTCATGATGATCTCTGTAAGCTTTGGAAAAAGAATGTTTGGACAGTTGGAGCATCTGTTATGCGACTATTAAAGTGGACAGAAAACTTTAATGTCAAGTATGAATGCCTATTAACACCAATATGGATCAAGGTTGAAAATTTGCCAGAACATCTATACAATAAGAAAATCATCACTGATAATAGAGCTTTTTACAACCATTGTCTTGCTTGGGTGGAAATGGATATTGCAAAAAAACTTCTTCATGATGTCTGGATTGGTTTTGGTAGTAACCAGGGTTGTTGCGTTCGCATCACTTATCTAAATCTCCCTCGTTATTGTGATTCATGTTTTCACATTGGGTATGGTTCTGAGCAATGCAAGAAAAATAAAAAGCAAGGAGAGGGGAACTATTGAAGATCGGGATAACTTACAGGATAAAGAAAAGGATAAATCTGTTGAAGATCAAGATAAATTTCAGGGAAAAGATAATGTTAAGTCTGTTAAAGATCAAGATAACATTCAAGAAAAAGAAAATGTTAAGTCTGTTAAAGATCAAGATAAAATTCAGAACAAAGAAAATGATAAGTCTAGTGAAGAGCCACTTCAAGTTGAAGAGATTCCTCAAAAAGCCAATGGAACTATGCCTTCTCCTTCTGTTCTTGAAGGTGCTATTCAAGCTCTTGAATTTGGGTTCAGTCTTTCGAAGAACAACAGAAATCAGAAAGATAATTCTTCTCCTAAGAATTATTCTATTGGAAGCCTTCAGTCATCTCCAAAAATGTTTGATTGTCTGCCATCTCCAAGAATGATTGTAGAGATTGTAATCATTTTTCACCAAACAAAGATGTTAACATGAGCCATCCTCCTGACTCTAACATCAATGATAAACATGAAGAGCTTATTGGTGCTTTACAAGCTCTTGAAAATACTGCTACTAGCATGGACTATGACAAATTAACATCAAAATGCTCTTCTCTAAAAGCTGGTAATGATAGCTCTCAAATTTCTCCAAAAAACAATGGAAAGAAGTTGGTCACATGAAAGGATAAGTTGTTCGACAAAAGGCTAACAAGGAGTCAACTGCAAAGGAAGGAATTATCAGAAGATGAGGATGGATTCAGTACCATTATAGACAGGCAGCTTAAACAAGCTAAAAAGAAAAGGATTGCTAGGAAAACTCTCCAATTCTCTACAACAAGTAACACTAAACGTTCTTTGAATTATGATTAGCATTCTAAATTGGAACATTCGTGGCATTAAAAATAAGTCTTCTCTTAGAAGGCTTAAGCATCTTTTTAAAAAATAACAAATCTCTTTTAGTTGTTATTCAAGAGCCTTTGATCAGTAGTGATAATTTGATCAGTATTGCTTCCAAAATTAGTTTTAAACATAGTGCTACTAATACTTCTAATAAAATATGGATCTTTTGGCAAGATAGTCTTTCCATAAATATATTGCTAGATCACACTCAATGTTTACATATAGAAGCTAATCATAATATTTTAAACAAAACTCTTTTGCTTACTTTTGTTTATGCTAAATGTCAGCGTTTGAATAGATTTGATCTTTGGGAAACTTTAAGTAGGATTTCTTGTAATGATAAGCCTTGGCTTGTTTGTGGTGACTTTAATTCTATTCATTCTGTAGATGGCCAAATAGGTTGTTCTACCTTTTGTCAACATAGTGCTGATGATTTTAACAAGATGATAAGTGACTGCAGGCTCTTAGATGCTGGGTATGCTGGATCCAGGTTCACATGGTCCAATAAATCGAAATGGAAAAGGCTTGATTGGCTTTTTATAAACAATACTTGGAATGACTTCTTTAATAGCACAAATGTTATTCATAAGGCCAGAACTTGTTCTGACCATATGGCTATTCTTATTAACATTTCTTTTATGTCTTACAATTCTAAAAAGAATTTTAGGTTTCAAAACATGTGGTTCCTTGATGACGATTTTATTTCTTTTGTTACAAGCAACTGGCAACAGGAGGTTGAGGGTGATCCTTTGAGCAAATTCTGGTGTAAGTTAAAAAGACTTAAGATAAGTTTCACTACTTGGAATAAGAATCATTTTGGTAATGTTTTCAGTAAGGTTAAAGACCTGGAAGATGAAGTTCTCAGGATGGAATCTGACCATCAGCAACACAATACTAATCAAACTAAGGAGATGCTTAATAAGACTAATGCCTTGCTTTTAAATGCATACAAAATGGAAGAAGAATATACGCTATTAGTGTTAAGTATAACATCAAAATTAGCAATGAATATAAAATTATAAAAATATTCTATATACTATTAGTGTTAAGTATAACATCAAAATTAGCAATGAATATAAAATTAAAAAAATATTCCAGAACAAATAATGAATCGAATATCCTCTATTTTTAACATCTAAATGTAAGGTAATATGGATTCAGATCGCGAGTCTAGTAGGGTAGAAAACACGGTTTCGAGAGCAAAGAAGAAGACGAAGAACAAGAGTAGAGAATGAAAGAAGACTGATACTAGCTCCCACAATAGAAACCCTAACGATCGAATGCAGGGAGCTAGGTCTCGTTCTCCCTCACAAACTCCTGCCGCCAGTTCTGTAGGAGCATCTTCGCCTGCTATTTCGGTTAATGTTGGTAGTGTGGAGTGGCCCCAACCGGGACAGGGATCATCTCCATCTTCATGTAGGCCTTGAGACAGGGGGGATTTTCTGAGACGTCTTGCTAGTTTCAAGCCTGCAAACTGGCTTGGAAAACCCAAGGCTGCTAGTGCATTCTTCTGTGCTCAGATAGGATGGATGAGTGTTGGTGTTGATAAAGCTGAGTGTGAATCATGTGGTGCTCGTTTACATTACATTTTGCCATCTTCATCGATTTCTTCTCAAGCTGAAACCAATGGCGAAGAATTTGCTAAAAAGCTAGATGGAGGACACATAAATTCTTGTCCATGGAAAGGAAATAGTTGTGCAGAATGCTTAGTTCAGTTTCCTCCAACTCCACCATCCCCCTTAATAGGGGGTTATAAAGATCGGTGTGATGGACTGCTACAGTTTTAGGGTTCTAGGAGTCCCCAGATTGACCGCTTAATGGGAGCCTAGATGGTTCTCGAATATTCAGGATTGTGAAGAACATTCTGCTCAATCAGCTAGAAATGGATTCCCTTCTGGTCCAATAAAAGACCAATCACAGGACCTTGGTCTAAGCAGGAAGGCGTTTTCTACTTCGTCTAGAAATGTTACTGGAAATAACGAATATCTGGGTCCGGAGTTTAAATGCGAGTATGAATCACCTTTGTTAGATTGTAGTTTATGTGGTGTTACCGTCAGAATCTGGGATTTCATGACTGTTTCTAGCCATGCTTCCTTTACACCGGATAATACCGGGCTTCCTCAAACAAGCAAGAAAATGGGATTAACACGTGGGGCCAGTGCGGCAAGGGGAATCAATGGATGGATTGCTAATGATGGTATGGAACAAGGGCAAGATGAAGAGCTTGATGAGGCTACAACAACAGATAAAAGGAAATCAAAGACAAATACTGGTGTCAGTTTACATCTGACTGCACCTGCGGTGTCATCTTCTGCACAGCTGAATATATCGGGGAATATATCGGGGACACGTGAATAGTACCAGATTACTAATGCTGGAAGAGAATCAGCAATGAAACATCCTTCTGGAAGTGAAGCTGGTGATCGTGCAGCTTCATATGAGTCACGGGCCCTAGTACTCGTAAGCGGAGCTTAGATGAAGGTGGAAGCACGGTTGACAGGCCAAATCAAAGGATTCAACAAGCAGACAGCGTTGTAGGGACAATTGTATAGTATCCAATACTCACCAGGACCTTCAAAGAGGGCCCGTAACTGGGAGGTTTTTTGGTACATATCGTGCACCGTATGTAAGGGATTCTTCTGGTGCTGGTCTAGCCAATCTTTGGATGTCGAGATGGAGACCCATGCAAATAGAATTGATCCATTTAGTGATTGGAATGAATACCGGCTTCCCATCCACTAGAGGTTCTACGCGTGCATCCTCTCTTATTGGAGGTGAAGACTCAATGGAAAGTGTTGAAAATCATCCTATAGATGTTGCTGATACTAACTTCCCCTCTGTGGCAACCATTCAAAGTCCAGAAATGGATGATCCTTCAGAAATAAATTATAGCAATCAGGCACAGCAGTTTGCTTGTTTCCAACCAATTGCCATCAGACCTACTGGTGAAACAGGTGTTAGCAGCATAAATGACGGGGAGGAAGTATTGAACACAGAGACTGTCACGGTTCAGGTAGAGACGGGCCGAGTTTTGGTGTTAGTGGAGGAAGCATTGGTATGGGTGCTAGTCATGAAGCAGAAATTCATGGAGCTGATACTTCTGTCCACCGGGGGATAGTATAGTTGGAGATATGGAACCAGTGGCTGAAGTCATCGAGAATCAAGGACAAACAGGTGAATTTGCTCCAAGCCTTGGCTTGGTTAATGATTTTGTTTGTCAAGCAGTAGATCGAGAGGATCCTCATGGTGATAGCCAGGATGTGGTGTCTCGATCTATCAGAAGGGCGGATAGCGGCTCAAAAATTGTTGGCTCTGTGAAGGCTGAATCTGTTGAAAGTGGAGAGAAAACAAGTAGCATGCACATGGCAGCAAATGAGAGCTGTGCCCATCCGTCATATTCTTGCAATGCCATTCTCTGTTCTGGTTATGAAGCATCTAAAGAAGAGGTTAGTCAGGCTGGCAAGGCATCACCAACCATTGACCGTGAGCACGCTGAGGATACTGCTAATTGTATAGGGCTTCCAAATGGAGAAAGCAACTACGAGGAAGCTGTAGAGTTTGATCCTATTAAGCATCATAATTGTTACTGTCCATGGGTAAATGAAATTGTTGCAGCTGCCGGTTGTAGTAATAGTGGTTCGAGTTCCTCTGCAGTGGGGGTGGCACTCTGCGGTTGGCAACTAACTTTAGATGCCTTGGACTCCTTCCAGTCCTTTGAAAATGTAAACATTCAAACCATGGAGTCTGAGTCAGCTGCATCTCTATGCAAGGATGATAACCAGACTCCTTCTAGGAAACTGTTGTCTCATCATTCCTTTATAAAAAGCCGTGCGAAAAAGTAGGATCTGAAAATCAAAGGCCATCAGCCGAAGCAAGCAAGCAGAAGCAGGTAGCAAGCAGATGCAGATTGTTTGAAAACAATATGTCTAGAGAGTTTTAATGTTAAGATAGATACAGTAATGCATTTGGTTTATCTCTTGATACTGATAGTGACTTTATATTTCTTGTTAAATTCAAAACAATAAATAGTCTGCCAACTTTTTAGTTAAAAATAAAAAAATAAAAAAATAAAATAAAATGTAAGGTAATATTTTTATTTTTTTATTAGTTAATATTGAATGATTTTAATTTATTTTAAAGTAGATTAGGATGAAAATTCCATTTAGAATTATTATTATTATTATTATTATTATTATTATTATTATTATTTTGAATATTTTTTTAGGAAGAATTCTCTTTCAAAATCAAAACCTCCAAATCTCAAACTCTAGATCTGCTTAAGTCAAATCAAGACTTCACAAGGTATCAATCACTCAGATTCTTCGCCTTGATAAAAGTCACCACAAACCATCATCTGAATCCTCGAGAGCAGCACCAACAGCCATCATCTAAAGCCTCGAGAGCAACAAATGTAGAAGAGTTCATTCATATAAGATCATTGACTACAAGAAATTGAAGAAAAAAAAATCTGGTAGAAGAAAATGGTATATATCGTTCAATCAGATCAAGGAATTGATGATTTTCAAAAGTGATATATATATGGTTCAATCAGATCAAAGAATTGATGATTTTCCAAATCAATTTCACATGGAGATTGATTTGAATCACCTAAAAAATTATCATATGGAACCAAAAACTTGGAATTTGGAATTGAAAATTGAAGAACCTTGAATTTGGAATTGAAAATGGAAGACGGTGGAAACTTTTAAAGAAACAATTTGGTTTCCCGCGACAAGAAACCTGGGCCAATAAATGAAGATTTTTCACATCTACCTAACTGGGGAATAAAGAATCCCAAAACTTGTGAGCAACCCAATATTTGAACAGGACTCTCCACAAACCAGTAGCAACCCTAAGCACATAAAGCTATATAATTCCATATATCATATAAGAACATTCTAATCTCTTCTTCTAAAATCACCTTAATTGTTAAATTTAATTTTGGTAAACGTAAGTTAGATGGTTTTAAAGCATTCTTATGATCTTTCAAATTCAATAGTACTTATAATATATCAATATAAGCCCCAAGTAGCCGAGTTGGTTGAGTATGGTATGCTTGTGACCAAAGGTCATAAGTTCGAGTCCCTCTACATACACTTTCTCGGCTGAGCCTGTCACCTTGTGTGGTTTACTTTCTGGCGTTGGTTTGCAGGATCGCGTCAGACTGAGGGTTTACCCTATGCGCACTCATTGCACTCTGAGTAGCGGCTGTGGATTCCCTCTGAAAAAAAAAATGAGTCTGTCACCTTGTGTGGTTTACCTTCTGGCGTTGGTTTGCAGGATCGCGTCAGACTGAGGGTTTACCCTATGCGCACTCATTGCACTCTGAGTAGCGGCTGTGGATTCCCTCTGAAAAAATAAAATAAAAAAATAAAAAAATATCAATATATGACTACAGACAAACCTTTATTGAATTTGAAAATATATATATGATATTAAAAAAATCTAAAAAAGAACTCATTGCACTCTGAGTAGCGGCTGCGGGTTCCCTCTGAAAAAAAATAAAAAAATAAAATATCAATATATGACTACAGACAAACCTTTATTGAATTTGAAAATATAAATGATATTAAAAAAATGTAAAAAAAGACAAACCTTTATTGAATTTGAAAATATAAATGATATTAAAAAAATCTAAAAAAGAACGTTTGAAGTGTAGGATAATTTAACTTATGATATTAAAAAAATCTAAAAAAGAACGTTTGAAGTGTAGGATAATTTAACTTTAGAATAGCTTTAGAATTCTGAAATAGACCTCTAACTTCAACCATAAATTGGAGTCTCATATGATTCCAATTTGGATTATATTGCCTATAATTCTTGATTACCTTTATAATTAAAGCCTGGCTTGTCCCTGATGTCTCTGTTCCTCTTCTACAAAATATATGGGTAAGTTTTAGAGAAAATGATGGATTTTGTTTGGATATCACATATGGTGATTTCCGTGCTTATATCCATGGTTGTAAACACTTAGGTCATAGAGAAAAAAAATTGCAAAAAAGACCTTAAAAAAAACACTAAAATAATCCTCAAACTAAAGACTCAATAAATAAACCCTCTCTTCCTACTCAAGGAAGGTGGATTCAAAAACTTAAATATATAATATTGGATCCTAAACATTCTCAACTAAATGAGAATGACAACCCTCTAATAATAAATGAATAATAAGCTAATAAATAAAGTATTGACTCTATCAATACTAATTATCTTTTACATAAATTTTTTCTTTTCATACTCCAATAATGACCAATAACAAATTAACCAGAACACACCAGAGATAACTAAAAAAACATACCACATGAAAATACTCTTGAAGGTACCGAAATTAGAAAAGACTTACCACTCAAGATATTTAAGTGACAGACATTGAAATAAGTGAAGCCATTAATACAATAGAACTTGGAAATTCTTTCAACTTAATAAAATATTTTGACAACATTGGTCCTGAACCTAAACCCCTTAAAATTGGAAGTTTAACATTTTCACCTTATCTGAAAACGGAACTACGAGAATAGAAGTAAACAAGAGCTTAGAAAAAAATCATTCCAAACCCAAACCTAAGGCTATTAAAGGATCTTTAAACTACAAAACCACTAATATTATATGATCATTAAGATTCTTCCATTCATCCTCAAAATGACTTTAAATATCCTTAATTGGAATGCAAGGGGGTTGGCAACAAAATAACCCTCAAAATAATTAAATCTATCATTAAACCTAATCATATTGACTTCATTTCTCTACAAGAGCCAATGATATCAATCTCAAATCTTGACAAAATTGTTAAGAAAATTGGTTTTACTTTTTGTATGCAAGCATTAATAATAAATTATGGGTTTTCTGTAAACATCAATTCAAATCTCAAATTCGCATTGATAATGACCAGCTTCTTCATATGATGGTAAACTACGCTTCAACAAATGCTGAAGTTCTAGTCATCATCATCTACGTTAAGTGTACCGAATCTCAAAGAACAATTCTTTGGGATTATTTAAGAAATATATCTTCTACTAATCAACCTTGCTTAATAGTCGGAGATTTTGATGATATAACCAATGCCACTGAAAAACTTTCATGTTCATTCTTAACGTAAGAGGAATTGACGATTTCAAAAATATGATCATTGGCTGTAATCTTGAGGATCCTGGTTACAAAGGATCCGCCTTCACTTGGTCTAATAACCATAAGTGGAAGCGTCTTGACATAGCCATTATATAATCCATCCTAGAGAGACAAGTTTGACATTACAAAGGTGAGTCATCTGGCCAGAACTGACTTAGATCACTCACCTTTTTGTATATTTATATCCTTAATATCAAATAAACCTACAGCTCTTTTTAAGTTCCAAAATATGTGGTGTATCCACACTGATTTCCTTAACACTGTTGAGAAAAAATACAAGTAAAATATATATGGAGACTCAAATTTAAATTAAATTTTTTTATTCAAATTAAGAAGACTCAAAATTCAAATAAATTTTTGGAACAAGACAGTCTTTGGCAATATTGGTGTGGTTTATTTCTATTTGAGGGTAATTTTGTAAAGTATTTTGAATGTTTTATGGAATTTAATGTTTAAAGTAGTAAGTAGTGAGATAATTAAGTTGTGTGCTAGTAATAAATTCTGATTACCCTCAT
The DNA here is from genome assembly GCA_036936605.1 of Limnanthes douglasii subsp. nivea. Taxonomy (NCBI): domain Eukaryota; kingdom Viridiplantae; phylum Streptophyta; class Magnoliopsida; order Brassicales; family Limnanthaceae; genus Limnanthes; species Limnanthes douglasii. Next base: position 35,638 of record JAUPFV010000100.1, read on the forward strand.
TAATGAAAGTGGTTGGGGGTATTTATACTTATTGACCAATGGGCTTATTGGGTCGCATCGTAAAGTCAGGTCAAGTTTAAGGACCCATTAGTAATCTGGTTTGAACTGACCAGCAACTAGCTTAGTCAACATTTATTACATTTGTCCTGTTCGGAGTTTTATAATAGTGGTCATGGTCCGAACTTCCCTTCGGATTAAGGCAGGACACAGTAGCTCAAATATTTGATCTCATCAAATACCATTGATAGTATTGCCAAAATTGAAGAAGAAGTAAAATTTGGTGAATCATGCCTTGAAGAATCCAATAATATAAATAATAATATGAATCTTAAAAAGCCAGAGCTAATCATATAAATCTCTTGGCCAGAGAGGAAACATTCTGACAACAAAAGAGTACCACTCTCTGGATCAATAACGGAGATAAAAACTCCAAATGTTATCATAATTATGTTAAAAAAAGATTAAAAAAAAAATCGAATTCATGGTATATCTTTTAATGGATCATGGATTGAGGACATTTTATTAATTGGTAATTATGTTGTGTATTACTTCAAATCCATTTTAAACAACAATACTATTCTCCCTAATCTTGACAACATTGCTGATACAATTTCCAATATTTTTAATGACTATGATAACATTATTCTCATTGTAACTCCCTCAAATGATGAAATATATAATGCAATCAAATCCCTAAATCCTTATAGTGTCTCTCAAGTTGATGGATTCAACTCTAGATTCTTTCAAAATTGTTGGCCTAATATTTAAACTGATCTGTGTGCTGCTATATGTGCTTACTTCAATATTATAACTGTCTCTAAAGGCATATTTACCACTACAATATGTTTTATTGCTAAAAATAATTCTCCAAAACTTGGAAAGAGTAGAAACTGATAAGCCTTTGTACAGTATTCAACATACTACTGTCCAAGCTTATTAACAATAGCTTAGCTAAGATTTTACCCAAGATCATTTCTGATGTTCGGGGTGGTTTTATAGAATCTAAAAAAACTCATGATAACACCCTGATTACTTAGGAGTTAACTCATGATCTTAATATCAAAACCAGATGCAACAATGTCCTTGTAAACCTAGATATGACCAAGGCTTTTGATAAAATATCTTTTAACTCTATATAATATGTTCTAAAAGCATTTAGATTTAATAATAAATTTATTTAGTTAATCAAAAGAGACATTGAACATATCAACTACTATATCATCATTAATGGAATTTTATATGGCTATTTCCCTACCAATAATGGTGTTAGGCAGGGTGATCTACTATAACCCAGCATATTCATCATTTTTGAATAATACATCTTAAAAGGTATTAAAAACTTATTTCTCAACCATATTCATATGCAATACAAGTCCATATGATACATCAATATCATTGTCTTGCATTTGCGGATGATGTTATTATCTTTGTGAATTGCGCTATTAATAACGTGAAGAAAAATTGTGACTTTCTGGATCATTATCACTTAGTTTCTAGTCAACAGATCAATAAACAAAAAACCACATTCCTTCACTCAAATAAAATGGAAAGAATAAGATCTGGAGTTATTGAAACAATAACTTGCTTTAAGCATAACAACCTCTATTTTAAATACATTGGCATCTTAATTCACACTAATAATTACTCTTGCCTTTGTGATGATTTAGTGTAAAAAATAATTAATAAAATTCTTGATTGGGACAATAAAAATATGTCCTTTGGTGGCAGATTAATACTGCCTCAGTTTGTTCTTTTTTTTATTCATATTTATCACATGCAAAACAGCTTGTTATTGAAACATGTCATTACAATAATTACAAATTTCATTAAAAAATTCTTATGGGGCTATGAGGAAACTTCTAATACTATTATTTGGGATAAATGGTCTAAACTTTGCAAACTATTTGAAAAAATGGTCTTAACTTGAGAAACCTTAAAGACATTCAAAAGTTCTTCTCTTATAAGATCTGGAGGAACTTCAGAGATCACAAGTCTCTTTGGTCCATCCTTATGCATTCCATCTATTTCCCTAACTCACACCCTCTTTAAATCAAAGCCAAACCAATTGATCCTAAAGTGTGCAAAAGAATTATAAAAATAAGACACTTATCTGAAAAATACATCTATTGGAAGATTGGTAATAGTAATGTAGATTTTTTGTTAGATAAATCGAATAATTCTCATACATTTTATCACCATTTCAATTAACGATGATAACTATTGGTACAACAAAACTAATGTTTATGAATTTTGGCACAATGGCTGATGGAATATCAATAAACTTAATGAAAGTGTTCTTCAATCTGATATAGACAAGATCCTTAAGCTTAACCTATATGATGATTCAGATGATACAATTTAATAGAATCTATCATCTGATGAAAAATTATTTTTTAAAGACACATGGAATCTTATTAGACATAAGAACCTTAAATCTTTGATATATAAAAATATATGGAATGACATCACTCCAAGAAAGTGTGCATTCACCATTATTCATATGAGAAAAATAGTTTAGCTTCTAAATTTCAGCATTATGATAACTTAGAATCTTTTAACCATGTGTTTGTCAACTACAATGTGTCCTCAGAAGTTTGGAAATATTGTGTCGGTCATTTGGAATCCTTATCAGTAATTATATGAATATCACTAATATAATCAATATTTGGTTTGTGTCAACCTTAAAATATATTCATATTATGGTCATATTGCCTCATATTATTTGTTGGGCTTGGTATGCGTTTGTGATTATGGTTATAGAAAGTTCTGTTTATGAAATCATATACTAATGAGTAAAAACAGTACATGTTCACAAGTATCCCATATATATAAATGTTTCTAGGTATATATTTGGGATGACCTCACTGCCAATGATAACAAGCTTTGAATTACTACGGTTTGTAAATGGGAAGTTGTTGATGTTAAGGTCTTCATTTTTTCGTTGAAAAAAGTACCCGAAGATGTTTTGGGATAGCAAATCCCTTGATAATTATCACCTAGATCATTTGCCTCCTCTTTACTTGATATTTTATAGGTTTTTCTTGAATGAAACTTTATATTAGATAAATACTGATAATACCACCGATGAAGTTTGTATAGTGTCATTTATATTAGGTTATGAGGAATTTAAGATATCCATATTCAAAATATTCTAATAGATGGACTATATGAATGTTATTTAGGTGTTCTCGTTGGGTTTCCATATATTACATTCCTATCCTTGTTTTGGTTGTGACTGTGGATCTTGGATAATGAAGGAATATGGTATAAGTTCATCCCAAACAAAATTAACTGGTAATTGGTTTAGAAAAAAAAGTATGTTCAACATTGTGTTACACAAGAAATCAGAAATCGTATTAAGATGCAATGATTGGGTGTTTAATTTACGATAAGGAAAGCGCTCTAATTTTTTGGATGCAAGGAATAGTCGAAATCACATCAGCGATAGTAAAGTAGGAGTTGAACTAATCTCTTCATGGTAAATGTTAGACCAACAAATCACCGTCCTATAAAAAATTTGGATTAGACTAACTCAATCTTAGTCATATATGTTAAAACTCTCATATAATATAAATTTTTTACAACATCGATATATTTAAGTAGACCAGATTCTCATCGATCTTCTTGGTTAGAAAAAAAGGTATTAAATTATAACTAAAAACAATAATAGTAATAAACAATATCATGAATATTGTTATTTTATTATTTTTCAAATAAATGTATTTCAAAAATATAAACTACTTTAAATTAATTTTTTATATTATATATAATTAAAATATTATAAAAATGGTTAAATATGCTTAACATTCCAAATCCATTAAGCGTAATGACTCAATTATCTCATAACAATAAAAAAATTAGTGTAACATTTTGTATGCCTCGACTGTCTTAGTGTAACGCCTAAAATTGAATTAATTTAACATTGGATTATTGTATTCGGATACATTTTTGTATGCATTGATTGATCTAATTCTAATTTAGTGTTTTATCGTTTTATTTTTGAAATTGGTATTTGAATATAATTTTGATTCGATTTTTAAATTTTGTTATTCAAATCAATTATATAGAAAACAAAGTTTAGAGGTTAAACATTGACGTTTTAAATTGGAATAAGATTAAATTGGGTAACTATTAGTATCGATGTTGGTTTGGTGTATTTTGGGATGGGGGTAGTTTGGTAAAGTGTTTTGGTAAGTTTTAATTATTTTGTGTTTAGTGTGAAGAGTACTGAGATAATTGAACAACCTGCTTGTATTAAATGTTGATCACCCTCATTAATGAGAATGATTGGTGTATTTATACTCTTTATTTAATGACTCATGGGCTTACCGGGTCAAGTTATGAGACTAGGTCGAGTTTAATGACCCATTAATCTTTTAAGTAGATTAACAAATAGCTTAGTCAAAAGGTGTTTTACGTTTGTCTTGTCCGGATTTTTAATGATGTGTCATTGTCCGAATTACCCCTGTCCGGATTAAACAGTGGGTTATGTCTGAAGTATCCAAACTCATCAGTAGCCCCCTTTTTTAGGCATTGCCAAATTTATTTGGTACGACTAAAAAATCTATCAAATCAATATCATCTTTATCCGATCTGCTCGTGTCGTCCAGACTAAGAGGTTCATTTTTTAACATCAACCTAGTTCGAAATTTATTAGGATTGGTAACTCTTTCTAGAATTCTGAGAGTTTTCTTCTTGGATCGTGGGACACGTATCAACATTTGGTTCGACCTACCAGCCATTATTTTTCCTACACCGGCGCACCCACTAAGTCTAGAAAGTTACCTAGACATTTGATTATTCACACGTTTGCGCAGCCTTTAATCATTGCAAAAACCCTCTTCAACTTCTCCTAGGTAACTGTTACTTTTTTTTACTGCTATATAAATTCTCTTTCACTATTTCATTGTCTTCCACACTCAAAGATTTTTTCGAGAGATTCCCATATTTACCTTCAAATCGTTCTTGAGAGGTTTTATGTTCACGACCAGAAACTCACTAGTTAAAGGCGACCGGTTAAATTTATCAGAGTTAAAAAAAGTGAAGAAAGTAGAAAGGGAGAATCACATCGTTGTCGGCCTCCCAGTTTCTCCAAGTGAGAAAACCAGTGAACCAACTGAGGACGCCGATCAAGGGTCTTCTTCTTTAAGCCCATAAAGTTTTCGTTCAAATCCAACTTTTCACCTCTGCCTTCTGGTTCTTCTGTTCAAGAGTCCCAACCTTTTGTCCCTAAGGAAAAAACAGTTTCAAGTATCAAAAAGTTTTCTCCCTTTATTGCTATAGGTTCTGACATCGAGAAATCTCTGGAGAAGATAACCCATCGCCGGACGACCCGCCAATCCAAAACCAAAACCAAATCCACAACTTCACTGCCAAAACCCTCCCAATCGGAGATATCTAAAGCAGCTCCAACGACCAGGCCCTCCGGATCCCAACCTCAACCGCACACCAGGCCTTCAGAAGTAACAAGTGCTCATCCATTCGAACAACCTTAAGTGCCAGAGACTGACCCCCCTTCCTCTAAGGAAATTGATAAACCTTCCACAATGATGGAATATATTTTGGAAGACAGCATTAAGGAGGCCCCCTTTGAGACCGAGGCATCGGGTCAAACGGGGGACGCTGCTTCTGATAAGAAGGGAAAAAGTAAGGTGAAAGTCTGCATGACTTATTCAGACTCGCTTCCAGAATTCTTAGAGAGCAAGGTAGACCCTTGCTTCAAACATGTTAGCGTCAAATACTTGTTGACCCTTCAAAACATAAATTACATCTACACCCATATTGCTGAGTTGGGCCGAATCCGGATAAAATGGGGGATTCGAGAGTCAGTAAAGGTAAGGATACCTATCACTCCGGAGACTCCCATGGACTGCAAGCTTAACGAGGTGGTAATTTTCACCGAAGTGCTGAACTGGGGACCCCGGTTCCCATTGGACCCAGAAATCGTGAGGTACTTTCACTTAGTTAAACTCTGCCCTAGCCAACTAAGTCCCAATGCCTGGTACTCTCTCCTTACTTTCTTCATGGCATCAAGGTTTTCAAAAATCCCACTTCCAATGGAGCAATTTACTATTGTGGCAAACTTGTGCAAGAATCATTAGATTCTATTCTACCATCACAATATGGAGAACAAATTTAAAGTTATGGATGGCTTGCTGGAGTCCGAAAAGAACTGGAAGACACAATTTTTGTTTTTCAGTGGGACATGGGAGAACGACAGGAAGATTAAGGCCAACACTAATCCTAGCATGATAATTAGCAGGTGGAAAAGTACTGGTAAGTTCCTTTCCTTTCTTTGTCTTTCATGTTTTTCCTTTTAAACTATAAGTGTTCCCATTCTGATTGGTTTGTTACTCCTTTTTAGTGCTACCAAAGAAGTTCACCGGACATTTAGAGGACGGGAAAAAAACCTGCGCAAAAATCAATGCATGGGCTGCGGAGCAGTGGGGGGATTCCTTCCACAACTGCTTCACATCGGGCAATCTTGTGAGGTCCCATTTGTGGAACACTGCAGGCCGGAGGGACCTCACATGGGAAGAGTTGACTACCCTTCCTCTTCCTGGCGCGATTCCAAAAAGGACAAAGGCCAAGGATGGCAAATCGTTCTTACCTTCCATAGCAAAGGCTCCTAGCAAGATGAAGAACAAGAAAAAGAAGGCTGCAACAAAGTTGGTTCAAGCAGCCACAGAAGAGACTGGTTCGGGGAACCTATGGGGAATTGATGCTGCCCTGCTCAAAGTAGTAGAAGCTGAAATAGTGAGGGAGGCTGGAGAGTCGCAGAATACACCAAAGTCTCCCAAGAAGGACAGGAAAAGGAGGGCCAATAGTGATGAGAAGGCTGCTAAGAAGAAGAAGATCACCCTGGGAGAAGAAATAATTATTCGTCAGTCGGAAATTCAACCTCCACCAGCCCCTACTGATCCCACCTTACAGGAGAAAATCCTAACAGATCTCCAGTCTGAGATGGATGATTTTGAAGGTCCCTACCGCCCCTCCTGCTTTGCCAACATGGTGACCTTCAATGGTATTTTAATTTAGAAAAAGACTTCACGATGCTGAAAGAGGAAGTGCAGACCAAGAATGGTGACATTCGAACCTTATCCGATGAGAAGGCTAAGCTAGAGAAATATGTTTCAAAGATGATCAAAAAGAAGGAATATTTAAAGAGCCAGCATGAGCAATCCATCCAAGAAAGTATTGATAAATATATTAATAAAGTGATAGATTCCTTAGAGAAAAGAGATGATGGAGTCAAATCTGACATGGTGTTGCTCTTCTATGAGACTTTTCTGAAGAGGACCCTTGGTCCCCTATGGAAATATGTGGAATACGAAGACCTCCCATTCCATACTATGGCAGAGGGTCATAGGCGCAACTAATCCAGTGGAATAGATTCCGCTACTGATGATGAAGAGAGAACTGGTGAGAGTTCGAGCGTCGGAGGTAAAAGTCCGAAAAAAATGATGGTGGTGAAGGAGTGTCCGAAGAGAACAAGCCCTAAGGTCTTATATTATTTTTTTTGTTTTTTTCAAACAGTTAAAGTCTTCGGATGGCCAAGGCATACTTTGTATTATTATTCGGTTAAAATCCGAATAGGTCCTTTGAAAACCTAAAGTCCTTGGATGGCCAAGGCATGTTTTGTTCTTCTATTCGGTTTACGTCTGACTATGTTTAATTTATCAGACTTTCATTTGTTTAATACTTTTTTTCTTTAAATTATTCATGGCGAATGTTTAAGTAGCCCCTAGAATTTCAAAAGTATCAAAGTGAGAGTGTTTAATATCTCCGATGATAAATATTTAATGGTCATTATTTTACCAAGTTTATCCGGTCTACTAAAGACCCAAAGTGTTAAACAAATGAATTATACTTGAATTGAATTGTAGTACAACCACTCAGAATATTCTAATTAGACATCATATATTATTGAATAAAAGACCAGACACCTCTTTAAAACCTTCCTGCGCCACCAGGGTAGGAAAGAGTATCCCCCATAATATTTACATTGATTATGAACAAGTAAATATTTACACAAATTTTTTTACTCTAAATATAATCTGAGATGCTCAATATTCCATGGATGCTTCAAAACTTTCCCCTTTTTGTCTTGAAGTCTATATGTCCCAGGTTTGAGCTTTTCACAGACCTCATATGCTCCTTCCTAGTTCGGAACAAACTTACCAAACTGCTTCTCCTTGGTGTGTAAGAAAACTTTTCTTAACACCTTATCTCCTGGTTGAAAATCTTTTCTCTTGACCTTGGAAGCAAATCTGCTCCTTATCAAACCTTAGTAATGAGCTGTTCTTAGATGAGATTTAATTCTTCTTTCTTCTATCAAGTCCAACTGATTCCTAATTGTTATCTCATTAGCTTGTTCGGAATAGTTGTGGACCATGTATGATGGTATGGTAGCTTAAATGGGGGTAATTGCATCCATCCCATATACCAAAGCAAAATGAGACTCTTGTGTAGCATCCCGGGGAGTAGTCAGCTACGCCCACAATACTTCTTGCAATTAGCTTGGCCACTTCCCTGCAGCTCCTTCTAGATTCTTTTTTAATCCGAACAAAATAGTCATGTTGGTAACTTCAACCTGGTCGTTTGCTTGTGGATGGAAATGAGAAGAGAAACAATGTTGAATACCTCTAGAAGCACAAAAATTCTCCATATCTTTGTTATCAAATTGTGGCCCATTGTCTGTGGTAATATTTTGAGGGATCCCAAATCTGTAACATATATTGGATAAGATAAACTTAATGACAGCCTTTGAAGTGGTTCCTGCAAAAGAAGCTTCCTCTATCCACTTTGAGAAGTAATCAATAACAACTATAACAGTTTTGCACCCTCCGGATGTCATAGGCAGAGGTCCAACCAAGTCCAATCCCAAACGAGCAAAATGTACTGGCTCAGAAATAGACTCCATATGTACTACTGGCACGTGAATTTCATTGCCATACCTCTGACATGGATAACACTTCTTTACCATTTCTTTAGCATCTGCCATTATGGATGGCCAATAGTATACAACCAATAATACTCTCAGTGTTAGTGCCTTGTATCCACAATGTGTTGATCCTTCTCCATCGTGTAGTTCAGATAAAACGACTTGAGATTCTTCAACCCTTAAACAACACAAGAGAGGTCTACTGAAAGATTTTTTATAGAGGAATCCCCTTATGATAAAAGAATCACAAGATTTATGTTTAATTCTTCTTGCCATAGCTTTATCTGGAGGCAAAAAACCATCATAAATATATTAGAAAAGGGAAAACCTCCATTCTTTAGGTTGAATCACATGTATTCTCAAGCTCTCCCCATCTTCCTTGTTCTGATTTGGCTGTATAGATGAGAAATATTGTATGTGAATCCAAGGGTAGGATCCAGAATATGCTATAGTTGCCAAAGAGTCCGCCAGGGTATTTTCTGATCTGGGAATATGCTCATAACAAACACTTTTGAAGTTGGCTGCCACCTCTTTCAGGATGAGTAAGTACTTACTCAGTTGCTCCTTCTCAGCATAGACTGAACTTGAGCGTGATGGATAAGAAGCTGAGAGTCACTCATCAACCGAACTCTCTTAGCCCCACATAGGAAAGCCAATTTAAGACCAGCTGTAGCTGCGTCATATTCAGACTCATTGTTAGAGGCTCTGAATCCAAAGCATATATCCAGGTACATTTTATCACCATTAGGAGAGGTTAGTCAAATTCCAGCTCCACACCCCATTGTGCTTGAACCACCATCAGTTCGGACTACCCACTATTTTTTGTTTTCTCTTTTGAAGCTTGTTTGGAGTTCCTGTTTGAATGGAATTCTATCAGGAAATCAGCCACTGATTGAGCTTTAATAGCCATTCGTGGGGAAAAAGTAATATCGTAATCACCCAACTCTACTGATCACTTGGTCATCCTGCTTGATATGACTGCTTTTTGAAGAACATTGTTCAACTGGAAATATGTCCGAACGATGATGGAATTAGACTAAAAATACAGCCTCATCTTTCAGGCTGCAATTACTAAGGTTAGTGTCAATTTTTGAAGCTTTAAGTAACCCTTCTCAGCATCTATTAAACTTTTGCTGATGTGGTACACCGGACGAGGGTAATTGCCCACTTCTCTTACCAATACTACACTTATAGCACATTCTGACACAGCCAAGTATACATAGAGTGTTTCTCCTTGAATAGGTTTAAAAAGAGTCTTCGGAGATGATAAGTGTTTCTTTATTTCAATGAAAGCCTGGTTGCACTGTGAAAACAAATTAAATCTTAGCATTTTTCAAGGTTTGGAAAAACGGAGCACACTTATCCGAAGACCTTGAAATAAAACGATTCAAGGCAGCCAACCTTCTAGTGAGCCTCTAGACTTCTTTAATATTTCTAGGAGGATCCATATTTAATAGGGAATTGAGTTAATCCGGATCGGGCTGTACCCTTTCTCACTTATCACATAACCCAAAAAATTTCCGGATCGAACCCCGAAGACACATTTTTTAAGATTAAGTTTCAAATTCACAGTTGTCAAATTAGCGAATGTTTCCTGAAGGTCAATTGTATGCAAATCCTCCTCCAGAGTTTTAACCATCATGTCATCTATGTATACCTCCATATTCCTGCCAATCTGACTAGCAAATGATTTTTCACCAACCTCTGATAAGTAGCCCCAACATTTTTTAACCCAAAATGCATCACCTTATAGCAATGGAGACCTCTGTCTGTTATGAAGGTAGTATGATCTTGGTCCTTCGGATCCACCTGTATCTGGTTGTACCCAGAGAAAGCATCCATGAAGGATAACAACTTGTTTCGAGACGTTGAGTCTACCAACTGATCTGTCCGGGGGACTGGATAAATATTTTTTGGGCAAGGCCTGTTGAGGTCGGTGAAATCAATACACATATTCCATTTCCCGTTCTTTTTCTTGACCAACACCGGATTGAAGTCCACGAAGGATATTGGGATTCCTTTATGTGTCCCATCTTGGTAAGCCGATCAACTTCTTGGACTATTACATCAGCTTTCTCCTTTGAGAAAGCTCTCATTTCTGTACAACAGGTGCAATATCACTCCGGATTGACAACTTGTGTGAAATAACGCTTGCAGGTACTGTAGTTACATCACTATTGCACCAAGAAAATACATGCTGATTGTTTATTAAAAAGAACAACAATTTCTTTTTCAACTTTAGCGCCATCTTGGAACCAATCTTGACAATCTACACTCTTCAAGGGAGTGGGTTTCAATTTCTTCAACTAGTATTAAAACATTAAGAGCCTCTCTGGGGTTATCAATCTCACCCTCCCCCTCAGAAAGCTCCAGTAACTGCTAATCTTCATTAATCCGAACTGCTCTTATAGTTTTAGGAGCAAGAGCAGTGGCATAACACTCCATGGCTATCTTTAGACTACTTCGGACAACACTTACTTGTCCTTGAACTGCATACTTTAAACATTGATGGACTGTTGAGGCCAAATCATGCATTCTAGAAAGCCAGGACCTCCCAAAAATTGCATTGTAGGATGTGGGGCAATCAACCACAACAAATAGTACCCTCACCATCTTTTTAAAGGGCCCTTTGCCCAACAACACTTCTTCCTCAAATTCACCAATTACATCCGTAGAGCTCCCTTTGAAGCCTACAATAGTTCTGTTTGAGCGTTGAATAACAACCGGATTCTTCATCTGCTTGTAGGACCTTAGGAAGAGGATATTGGTCGAACTTCTTGTGTCTATCAAAATATGGCAAATATCACTGCCCCTAGTAGATGCCCCTATTGCCACCGCATCCTCATGAGGCCCAGCAATATTTCTAAAATCATCCTCATAAAAAACTATGAATGGAAAAGGGGTTTGGTGCTGATGAGAATACATTCCCCCTTCCAACTGAGTGGCCAGACTATGTGCATGCCTCTTTCTTGATGAAGGAGTGTGCGCTGTCATAGTATCGCCTCCAAAGATGGTGAGTGACTCAAAGAAACTGATTAGTCCATACACCATTTTGGTCTGCTCTGATATGATCCCCACCTTATTCCGAGTTGGACCAGGATCCAGATACTCAAAATCAACATCAAATCCTTCAAGGATCACTATTGCCCCTTCTTTAGCAGATGTCCCAGCATTGTTTGTAGGGCCTGTCCAAGGAGCATTGTCAGGCCTATTTCCACTTCTTCTTTTGACATAAGCTCCCAGCTTGCCTCTTTCAATAAGATTTTGCACTTCTTGCTTCAAGGCTTTGCAGTCTTGAGTATTATGGCCTATATCATTATTATACTGGGAAAAACAAGTATTTCGACTTTCTCTGGGAGACTGGAGTGCTGTTGGTTTCTGGAAATGAACTTCATCCTTGGTTTTGTCATATATTGTGGCCATATTTTCTTTCAACTCTGCAAACCACTCTGATTGAACCCAAGGGCCTCTTTTAGTTCTTGACTACTGGCTTTGAGACTGATTCTGGTTGGACTGAGTTTGTTTAGCCCGATTGGACCCTTGTCCGATCTCCTTAGCCTTGTATCCGGACTGGTTCTTAGTTGTTGTGGTGGACTTCACTTGACGGTTCACCTTGGTTTTCTTGGTTTCTTCCACATTAATTTCTTTTCCCACCTGATTCAATTGGCCAACCCAGGTCATGGCTTTCTTTCTGGTCACCGAATCAGCCAGGTTTCCAGGGTTCAACCCTTGTCTCAGAGAAGCAATTGCCACATGTTTGAAGCAATCTGCTAACCCGTTCTTTGTATTCATGAACCGACTTATGTAGTCCTTTAAGGACTCGTTTGGTTTTTGGGCACAATGGATAATGGTATCTCCATTTCTCTTCATTTCCTTACTTCCAACAAATTGCCTTTGGAAGGCAACCTAGGATGTATCAAAATTTCGGATACCTTCTTAGGGTAAGCTGTTATACCACTTAAGAGCACTTCCCGTAAAAGTTTGGAAGAATGATCTACACAGAAGTTTATCAACATCATCAAAATTCATCATGAAGTTCTTGAGCTGCTCCAGATGGTTGTCAGGATCTTTACTTCCATCATACTTCTCTATTTTGGAGCTTTCAAACCTTTTGGGTAGGAATCCGGACAGTATCTTGGCAGACATAGGAGATTGTCTCCAGTTCTTATTTCGGTTAAAGATTGTATCTTCATTATTTGTTGCAAAAATACCTGGTTCGGTCTGAAAAGCAAAAGGATCTATCAACAATTCAGCATGATTGTGGCTGTGGGATGACCCTTTGCCCATATGTCTTTTAAGCCTCCAATGCCTATCCTCTTTCTTGAATATTTTTTAATTAGTTTCGTTTTTTTTTTCAGGACCTCCCTTCATCAGTACTTGATGACAAAGACTCCTCAAGGCCAGCCTCGTTCGAAGAGCTACCAGAGGACTCAAAATCTGAACTTTCAATGGGTTAGACCGATGTGTCTTCTTAGAGCTAACATGAGTCTTTTTCAAACTCAGATGAGTCTTTATTGATGGATCATTCTCCCTAGGATTGTTAGTGTGATGAATAGCTGACGCCCCTGAATTCTCCCTTGTATCATTTTATACTTGTTTTATGGCCCCCAATGCCTCTATTTCTGCTCTCAACTTGTCTCGCTTTTCAATGGTGTACTCCTTGTTTTCCCCAACCTTTTCCACGACAGGTGGTGGAGTTTCCTACTCGTTGGGCTGGGGTAGTTTGGTAAAATGTTTTGGTAAGTTTAAAATATTTTGTGTTTAGTGTTGAGTAGCCTACTTGTATTAAATGTTGATCACCCTCATTTATGAGAGTGGTTGAAGTATTTATACTCTTTAATTAATGACACATGGGCTTACCGGGTCAAGTTATGAAATCGGGTCAAGTTTAAGGACTCATTAGTCTTTTAAGTAGATTAGAAAATAGCTTAGTCAAAAGGTGTTACGTTTGTCCTATCCGGATTTTTAGTGGTGTGTCATTGTCCGAATTACCCTTGTCCGGATTAAGCAGTGGGTTGTGTCTGAAGTATCCGAACTCATCATATGTAGTTACTCTTTTTTATATTTTATTTTTGAAATTTTATTTTAAATTGTATTTGAGTTTAATTTTAAACTTTTTTACTTAAATAAATGATATAAAATTTACAATAATTAAATTTTGACTTTTTTCTAAATGGTCATTACCTAATAATAAATTAAATAAAAAATAATCGACTCTAACGGTTATTGGTTGGATTTCGTATGGTTCTAACGGTTTATCGGTTTGGTTCCGTATCAAGTTCTACAGATTTACCAATTTTATCGGTCCGGTTTCGAATCTAATTTATCATTTTGTCGGATTTATCGGTTTGATCTTTTTATCTATATCAGTTTCTAGAATAGAACTGTGAACTTGACCGATATGGTTCGGTTTTGTTCTCGGTCCGATGTTTACTAGTTCCATTATGATCCGGTTTTTTGTTTTCATTAACCATTAACAATCCTACATAAGTGACTTATTTTAAATAAAAAAATTAATTAAATATCTAAGTAAACAAAAAATAATTATTATAATAATTATAATAATATACAATTAATAACAAATTAATTGTATTTAATTATAGGATGAAGCTATTTCTTCCATTAGATTTATTATTTCTCCATATTTCAAAAAAATATCATTTTGTTATTTTCTCTATAAAAAAATTCTAATTTACTTTTTTTTTTTATTTTATACTAAATATTCATATTTATCTTTTTTCTTCAACAACGGTTTAAGAGAAAAAAATCCTTAAGAGTAGGAAGAATTCAAGAGAGGCTTCACGGGTGTTTTATGTTGTCGCTAAATAAAAGACCAAACTTAAAAAGTAAAAGTCAACTATACAAGGAAAATCTCTAATAGCACGTGAAACAACAAGTTCAACTCTAACAACTTAAACATATTAAAGGGTTCGGCTAATTCAAGACCCGTTTTTTCTATAACGAGTTCCGGTTATAGTGAGATCCGCTTGGCTATAACGAGACCCTTTTTATTTACAAAAATACCATCGATATAAATACAAAAATTCTCAAATTCTACCATTTTCTTACTTCGAAAACCCTAACTCTCTCTAATCCAATATTTGAAAATGCTAGATATTTAAAATTCAATTGCATAGACTTGTTAAAGTATGAATTTTCTACACCATTGTGCTATTTTTTTTAAAATTTGGATCTATATTTGTAGTGATATTTAGAGTTTATTTTTCGGATATAAAAATCGAATTTTCCTCTACTTGTAGTTGTTGTTTGGTTGTTTGATTATATGTATATGCTTAATTAGGTCGTTGGCTTCAATTTGGTACAAGTTTTGCTGGATTTGGCGTCCTAAAACTAGGTTTGAGATTTACATATGGGTATTCTAGAACAGGCATTTCCGCGCACGGTCGTGCGTGAAAATGTCTGTTTTTTTTATTATATATATATACTCAAATTTCTAATAATTTATAATTTATATAAATTTTTATAAATTTATAATTATATATTTATATAATTCTTTTTACTACATTTTATATAATTATTGAATTGTAATAACAAACGTGAATTTAATGTATTAAATAATTAGAATAATTGAAAATAAAACTAGTAAAAAGTATAAAAAATATTCACTATCATTTTTTTAAGAATGTTCAATCTTCACGTGTAGTTAAAAATTGTAAGAATACACACACTAAATTCGGCATGAAAGTGTTTTCAATTGGAAAAATTCGGCATGGAATAGTATTTTGAATTGACAAAATTCGGCATGAAAGCGTAAAAATTTGACAAAATTCGGCATAAAAGCGCAAAGATTTGACCAAATTCACGTACGAACATGCGTGATTTCGGTCAAAGCCACACACGAACATGCGTGATTTCGGCCAAATCCACGCACGAATGTACGAAACGTCGCACGAAAAGGTGTAAATTTATGTAAAAATATAATTTTTTCCTCAAGCCGAGATGATTTTTTGTTTTTTTAGGTTTATGGGTTTATGTTGAATATTAGAGAGATAGGTAGTTAGGAGAGAAGAGAAAGATAGTAAAAATGTATGTGTTTGAGCTTTAAAACCTAGGATTTATAGTTGAAGTTATTGTTTTTTGAGTTAATGGGTTTATGGATTTTTGGGTTTTTTATGAAAATTAGAGAAAAAAGTAGAGAAGAGAGAGAGAGAGGAGAGGAGGTAAAAATGAGATGTCCAAAAAATTATGGTTTTTATATCTAGTGGCATTTTCGTAATTTCACGTTTTCAAAAAAAAATCAAGATTTGGGATCTCACTATAAAGAAAAAGGGTCTCATTTTAGCCGTGCCGCATATTAAATTATTACGTAATCATCTCTGCGTAGAGAGCATCAATGTACATATTGCTAATGAGGTACGAATTAACCTGTAAAAGTACAACCTTAGTAAACTCAATTTCCAAATATGTACTTCATAAGAGCAAGCAGGACCTCAGCAAAAGCTGCATATTACTAGAAATCAGCAAGAAAGACACTCTTATGCCACAAAACAAAATGTTTGACATCCAAGTCTATTTTTCTTGCAATTTGTTTCAATACGAGCATTAGCATCCACAAATTGAAAAAGCAGGTAATTTCAGGACAGCCGCTCAGAATTACATGTTTTTTTTAAAATGCAGGTAATTTCGAAACAACCGTTTAGAATTATTTGTTTTTTTTTATAAAACATTTATATGTTTTGGGCAAAAATATCTGATTTTTAGTGGGTGTATCAGTTGTTTAATGCTAAATCGAGTGATTATGAGATGGTGTTTTGGATTTGAATCTGCAAAATTAGAATTTCCGATTTTAGTTATTTTTAAAAGGGATTTCGATGATGTATGAGTGTAAGGCTAAAATACAAGATTAAATTGTCTTATTGGTTGAATGGGTAATATTTTCCGGTGTTGAATTTTTAGTCTGGATGTCTTCCTCTATGAATAATCTTTCAAAAATTTGATTTTTTTTATAGGGTTTAGTTTTAGACGGTAAGTGATATATATTACGTGTAATTTGACTTAACGATGTGTTTTTGGAATGAATGTTAGATGATGTAGGGTCAAGTTATACATACCCAAAAGGGTCAAGTTGTACATACCCAAAATTGGGTAAACTAAGTTGATCCAATTTTAGACGTCTCTTGGGGGTATATAAACCTTTTTTTACTAAATCATATTCACCTCGTTTTCTCTCGTACACTCTCTCACTTCCCTCATTTCTCTCTAACTTCTCTCTAAAACCTCCAACTTCTCTTTAAGTTATCCGGTGAACTAAAACTCTGCAGACTTAGGGTTCGTATCAAAATTAGGATTAGAGTTTAATTAGGAAAAAAATCTCAAATTTAGGATGTTTGGAGGTGTTTGAAAGCCATTTTCCAGCCGGAATGCAGCCGACACCCAGTGGGTATGCCCAAAATATATTATATAAAAAAGTAAAATTAAAATATTAATATTTGAATATCGCATGATAAAAATATGTAAATATCTCAATTACAATTCAAAATGAAAATATAGTCTAGTCGAAGCGGATATTCTGTCATATTTTGTCGGTGCATTTACAAAATACGCTCTTCTTATCATCTTGGTCATTTGGATGATACTCAAGAATTGCAGTTCTTAATTTAGGACCTGACTCCAAATAACTCATTTTTAATACCTTACTTGAAGATGATGAATGAATTGGTGAAAGAATATAAGAGGTTCTCGAAATGGCAGTTCAACTGAAGAATAAATTGGAGAGACTTTAATTGTTGATTCATTTCTGATACTAGAAATATTAGAGTCTCAAAATCTAGGAGCAAATGTAAAGTACTTGAACAACATCCTGCTACAAAATGAGTACCAAATAGTTAATATCGAGAATTTTTGGTCTTTAAATCATATATCAATTAATATACAATATAAAATATTATAAATTCATCAATACAAAATATTCTAAAGAATAAGTAATTTGCAAAGGGTGAAGCTATTTCCTCCATGACATTTTTTATTTCCACCATATTTCAAAATGAAAAAAAGACTTATCACTTGCTTTTACTATCTTGTCCTCATCTTACATTCTAATTTATAACTTGATGTCATTAACCACAATGAAACCCTAATATCAACAAACATATGATTTAGCCAAATTAAATCCAACATATATGATTTAACTTCTAAAATTAAACCCTAAAAACGAAAAAAAACTTCAAATTTCTTAAAGATTACCCATGGAAGAGAAAAACACCCAAACTGAAGATTTAACACCGGAGAATATCACCCAATCAACCAACAAGATAATTTAATCTTGTTTTTTAGTTTTACATTCATGTAACTTGAGAATCTTTGTTAAATTTTTTTTCGAAAATCCTGATTTGTGCAGGTTTTAGGGGAAAACAACTAATTCTGAGACAACAATTAGGAATCAGGTGATTTTTTTTAAAGAAAAAATACCTGATTCCAGACGGCACCTCAGAATCAGGTGTTTTTTATATAAAAAACGTACCTCATTCCGAGATGCCGTCTCGGAATTAGGTGCATTTCATCTGTTTTAATAAATAATGGTGCATTTTTAAGTGTTGTTGTTTTTTAAAATAACAAATGCTTTCTACTTTAGACGAATTCGAGAGAGACTGCCATTTTTTTTGTCAAGATTAATAGAAAATCGAGTAGTTGGCCATGGTTTGTTGTTTTTCAAGATTAAAAAAGAGAAATCTTGAAGAGGAGACCGTCTTTATAGTTTCTATGCTAGGGTTCGGGTTTATGGGGGATTGATGTGAGAAGCCAAAACCCCCAAAGGCTCACAAGAAAGACAGAAAACGAGGAGTAGAAGGTGGAGATAGGGAGACCGAGAAGAAGAAGACCTCCAAAGGAGATGAAGTTGCTCTCCGGGTTCCAGAGTCTTTTCCTCCGGTTGACCCAGCAGACCCAACTCAAGCAGAGGAAATCCCAAGTGATTTGACATCAGTGGGTTTCAAGGTATTGGTCTTTACTTTAATGACCTTGAGAAGGATGATTTCGCTGGCCCTTACCTTTCCTCAAGCTCCTCGAACATGGTCACCTTCAACGGTAACTCTTTTTTCTGTTTCAGGGGAGAAGGACACGATGACCCATTCCTTGTTAAGCAACATTCAGCCAATGCTCAACTTGGAGAAGCAAGTGCGAAACCAGTCAGCCATCATCAACTCACTCAATTCTGACAAGGAGAGTTTGTCCAACGACCTCCTTACAATCAAGCAGTCTCTCGAGGCATTAAAGAAAGAAAATGAGGAGTTCATAAAGGGGAAGGAGGACTTGGCCACCAAACTGGCCACTTCGGAGGGGATTGTTACAGAGTTCAATCCAAGTATTCTGACTTGGAGAAAAAGCTTTCTACTTCGAAAGAGAAGGTGAAGGCCAAAGACAACGTCATTCAGACCCTGACAAATGACAAGATACCGCTTGAAGATGCTGTGTCCCGAGCTAAACAAAAGAAAGATGACTTGCTAAAGGAGCAGGAAAAGACAATCCAAGCTAGGATTGACGCGTATACCAACGATGTGGTAGACTCCTAAGAACAAGGATATGTTGAGGTCAAGTCAGACATGGTCCTACTCTTTCATAAGAAATTTCCGAAGAGGACACTTGGGGACTTATGGCGATTCGTGGAATACGAAGATCTTCCTCACCATACTATGGCTGATGGTGATAAGGACAGTTATTCCAGTGGTTGGGATTACACCACTGATGAAGATGAAAAGACGAGAGAGAGTCCAGATGAGGAACCCATCGATCCCACCAAAAAACCGAGTGAAGCTGGGACATCTAAGAACTGAAGTCCTTAAAATTCCAACTATCTTTTAATTTTGTGTTTGAACTAAAGGCCTTGGATGGCCAAGGCATTTTTGTAATTGTGTCCGGCACTTGTCTGGCCCTTGGATGGCCAAGATATTTTATATTTAATATCACTCTCCGGTATCTACCGAGCAATTTTATCTTACATAATTCCTGCATTGTTATGTAGTTATTTAATTTTGATGGCTTGTGTTCAAATGGCCTTTAGTTATTTCATAAATGTTTTAACGTGAGAGTGTTCAAATTCTCCGATGACACATGTTTAAATAGTGATCACCACATCGAATTAAATCAAACTGTTAGTCAAACCACTTCGAATTTTTCAAGAAGGCATCGAATTTTTATATAAAAACCTGGACATCTCATCAAAACCTCTCCGCGCCACCAGGGTAGGAAAGAGTTTGCCCCTAAATATTTGCATGGACTTTAAACAAGTAAATATTTACATAGTGTATTCAAAATACAACCGAAGATGTTCAATGTTCCAGGGGTGATTCAAAATTCTTCCATCTTTATCTTTGAGCCTGTACGTTCCAGGTTTAAGCTTTTCAGTGACCACATAGGGCCCTTCCCATGTCGGAGCTAGCTTGCCGAATTGCTTCTGCTTGGTGTGTAGGAAGACCTTTCTTAGGACCTTATCACCTGATTGAAAGCCCCTCCTTTTGACTCTGGAAGCAAATTTGCTTCTCATCAAACCCTGATAGTGTGTGGCTCTAAGGTGAGCTTTGACTCTTCTTTCTTCCATCAAGTCAAGCTGGTTTATGATTGCCTCTTCATTAGCTTGTTTGGAAAAATGGTGGACTCGAAATGAAGGAAGTATAGCCTCTATAGGAGTTATTTCATCCATACCATACACCAAGGCAAATGGGGATTCTTGTGTTTCAGCCCCAGGAGTGGTCCGGTAAGCCCATAGGACTTCTTGTAGATAACTTGGCCACTATCCAGCAGCCCCTACCAGATTCTTTTTAAGACCAGACAGGATGGTTCTGTTAACCACTTCAACTTGACCATTTGCTTGTGGATGAAAATGAGAGGAGAAACAGTGTTGAATTCCTCTAGAAGTGCAGAAATGCTCCACATCCTTGTTATCGAACTGTGGGCCATTGTCTGTAGTTATCTTTTGTGGGATCCCAAATCTGCAGCAAATATTAGATAGGATGAATTTTATCACAGCTTTCAAAGTAGTTCCTACCAATGGGGCTGCTTCAATCCACTTTGAGAAGTAGTCGATGGCAACTATTATAGTCCTGCATCCTCCGGATGCTATGAGGAGAGGTCCTACCAAATCTAGTCCCCAACGAGCAAAAGGTATCAGTTCTGAAATTGACTCTAATGGGACAGATGGGGTATGAATTTCATTACTGTATCTTTGGCATGGATCACATTTTTTTACCAACTCCTTGGCATCTTGCATTATGGTGGGCCAATAGTATCCAGCTAGCAAGACCCTTCTGGTTAGAGCCCTGAAACCACAGTGTGCTGATCCCTCGCCATCATGCAATTCGGAGAGCACCATTTGGGACTCTTCAAACCCCAAACATCGTAAAAGAGGCATACTAAAGGATTTTTTTGTAAAGAACATCTCTTAAGATGAAAAAACCACGAGCCTTGAATTTCACCTTTCTTGCTACTGCTTTTTCCGGAGGCAAAATGCCATCTGAGAGATATTGGAGAAGAGGAAATCTCCAATCCTGGGTTGTTTCACTTGTATATTCAAGCTTTCTTCTTCCTTATCTGGATTGATTTGAATGGATGGGCACTCTAGCACATGAATCTAAGGGTAGGACTCAGTATAGGCTATGGTTGCCAAAGAGTCTGCTAGCGTATTTTCCAGCTCGGGGTATTTGCTCATAGGTGATGCTTTTGAAGTTAAGTGCCACTTCTTGGAGAACAAATAAGTATTTAACTATTTGCTCCTTCTTGGCTTCGGATTGACCTTGTGGATGATGGATAAGAAGCTGAGAATCACTCATTAACCTGACTCTTTTGGCTCCACAAATAAGAGCTAATTTCAAGCCAGCTATAGCAGCTTCATATTCGAACTCATTATTGGAAGCCCTGAAAGAAAAACATATAGCCTTGTACATCTTGTCGCCGTACAGAGAGGTTAAACATATCCCAGCACCACAACCCATGGTACTTGATCCACCATCAGTACGGACAACCCATACTTTTTTATCTTTTTCACCGGTTGCTTGCTTAGTACCTCTATCTGAATGGAATTCAACCACGAAGTCAGCCAAAATTTGAGCTTAGACAGCCGTTCGAGGGGCGAAGTCAATATCATAGTCTCCCACCTCCACTGACCACTTGGTCATTCTGCTCGAAATGTCTGCTTTTTGAAGAACGTTTTTCAAGCGAAAAGACGTCCGGACGATGATCGAATGAGACTGAAAGTAGGGCCTCATTTTCCTAGCTGCAATTACTAAGGCCAGTGCTAGTTTTTCAAGTTTCAAGTATCTTTTTTCTGCATCAATCAAGCTCTTGCTGATATAGTATACTGGTCGAGGATAATTATCCACCTCCCTTACTAGCACTGCACTCAAGGCACCTTAGAAACTGCCAGGTATATGTAAAGTGTTTCTCCATTAACAGGTTTAAAAAACGTTTTAGGGGAGGATAAGTGCTTCTTAATTTCTTCGAATGCATGGTCACACTGG
Organism: Limnanthes douglasii subsp. nivea; assembly: GCA_036936605.1. Lineage (NCBI taxonomy): Eukaryota > Viridiplantae > Streptophyta > Magnoliopsida > Brassicales > Limnanthaceae > Limnanthes > Limnanthes douglasii. Next base: position 58,051 of record JAUPFV010000100.1, read on the forward strand.
GGAGACCAATTAAACTCCTTCGCACCTTTCAAAGTTTGAAAAAATGGGGCACACCTATCCGAAGACCTTGAGATAAAACGGTTTAGAGCAGCCAACCTCCCTGTCAATCTATGTACTTCTTTAATATTCTGAGGAGGCTCCATTTGTAGCAAAGCATTAAGCTGGTCCGGATCAGGATGTATCCCTTTCTCACTTATTACATACCCCAAGAATTTCCCGGACTGTACTCCGTAAACACACTTCTCTAGGTTCAACTTTAAATTTACTTTCATTAGATTGGCAAAAGTTTCTTGGAGATCTGCCAAGTGTAGCTCTTCGTCCACACTCTTTACCATCATGTCGTCGATATAAAATTCCATATTTCTTCCAATCTGATTAGCAAAAGCCTTGTTTACTAACCTTTGATAAGTAGCCCCATCATTCTTTAATCCAAACAACATCACCTTGTAACAATGGAGGCTCTTATCAGTAACAAACGTAGTATGTTCTTGATCCTTTGGATCTAATTGAATCTGATTGTACCCGGAGAAGGCATCCATAAAGAACAACAGCTTGTTCCCGGATGTGGAGTCCACCAACTGATCAATTCGGGGAACTGGATATAGATCCTTCAGGCAAGCTCTATTGAGATCTGTAAAATCGATGCACATATGCCACTTTCCATTTTTATTCTTTACCAACACCAGATTGGCTGTCCATAAAGGGTATTGAGATTCCTTTATGTGCCCCATTTTAGTAAGCCGGTCAACTTCTTGAACTATGACATTAGCTTTCTCTTTAGAAAAAGCTCTCCTTTTTTGTACAACAAGTGCTATATCCCTTCGGGCAGACAGCTGGTGTGATATAATGTCTGCTGGTACTTCGGTTACATCAGCATTGCACCAAGCGAAAACATGCTGATGGTCTTTCAAAAAAGCTAACATTTTTCCCTTTAAGTCTGATGTTATCTTGGACCCAATCTTGACACTTTTTCCATCAACCAGAGAGTGAGTTTCAACTTCTTCAATAGGTATTAAAATGCCAGGGGTCTCTCTGGGGTCATCAATTTTACCCTCTCCTCAGAGGGCCTCTCAAATTTCTAATCCTCACTGATCCGAACTGCCCCAAAGTTCGAAGGGCCAGTGTCGTTGCATAACACTCCCTTGCCACCTTCTAACTGCTCCAGACAACTCCCACTTGTCCCTGTACAACATATTTCAAACATTGGTCGACTGTTGATGCCACAACATGCATCCTAGAGATCCAAGACCTCCCCAAAATGGAATTGTAACAAGTGGGACAATCCACCACGATAAAAAATATCATGACCATTTTCTTAAAAGGGCCTTTGCCTAACAAAACCTCCTCCTCGAACTCTCCGATCACATCTGCTGAGCTTCCAGTGAAACCCACAATTGACCTGTTCGAACGCTGAATTATTGCTGGGTTCTTCATTTGTTTGTAGAAAGTTAAAAAGAGGATATTGTCTGAACTACCGGTGTCCACCAAAATTTGCCTTATGTCATTGCCCCCAATGGATGCTCCTATTACAACAGCATCTTCATAGGGACCATCTATATCTCTCAAGTCATCTTCGTCAAAAACAATGAAGGGAAATGGAATTTGTGATTGATAGGATGTCATGCCTCCTTCAAGTTGGGTGGCTAAAGTATGCACATGCCTCTTTCTCGAAGAAGCAATTGGTGCTGTCATGGTGTCTCCCCCAAATATTGTAAGTGACTCAAAAAAGTTGATGAGTCCGGACACCGTCTTGCAACGATCCGTGATAACACTCACCTTGTTTTGGGTTGGGTCAGGATCCAAGTATGCTGACTCTACATCAAATCTTTCAATTATTACCATAGCCCCATCCGGAGCCGATGTCCCTGCATTGTTCGGGCCAATCTGAAGAGCATTATCAGGCCTATTTCCACCTCTTATTTTAACAAATGCCCCAACTTCTCTCTCTCTCAATCAAATTTTGTACTTTTTGTTTCAACGCGATGCAATCTTCAGTGGTATGGCCAGTATCACGATGATACTGACAAAAACTGTTATTTCGACTTTTCCTTGGCGATTGTAATGCAACCGGCTTCCTGAAATGGACTTCGCCTTTCGTTTTATCATAAATGGTGGCTACATTTTCTTTCAACTCAGCAAACCACTCTAGTTGAACCCAAGGTCCTCGCTTATTTCTAGATTGCTGGCTTTGAGCTGGCGCCGCCGGGTGGGATTGAGCCTTGGCCCTATTTTGACCCTGTCTGGCTTCCTTGGCCTTATACCCGGACTGATTCTGGTTCTGATTTGGTGCAGCTGGAGTAGATCTCACTTGCCGGTGCACCCTGGTTTTCTTTGTTTCATCCACATTAATCTGTTTGTCGACCTGATTCAGTAAACCTCCCCATGTCATGGCCTTTTTCCTGGTTACTGAATCAGCCAAATTGCCAGGGTTCAAACCCTGCCTCATAGAAGCTATTGCCACTTGTTCAAAGCAATCAGCTAATCCACTTTTGGTGTTCACAAAGCGACTTATGTAATCCTTCAAAGATTCATTCGGTTCTTGGGCACAATGGATAGTATCTCCATTGCCCTTCACCTCTTTACTTCCAACGAACTGTCTTCGGAAAGCCACCCAAAAAGTGTCAAAATTTCTAATGCAGCCTTGTGGTAAACTATTGTACCACTTCAGAGCACTCCCCGTAAAAGACTGGGAGAATGCCCGACAGAGTAGCTTATCATCATCATCAAAGTTCATCATAATTTTTTTGAATTTATCCAGATGATTATCTGGATCTGTACTACCATCATACTTCTCCATCTTTGTGCTGTCAAACCTCTTAGGAAGGTTTCCGGACAGTATTTTGGAAGACAATAGAGATTGTCTCCAATTCCAGCCACGACTGAAAACAGTATCTTCATTGGGAGTTGCAAAGATACCTGGTTCATCATGAAAGGCAAAAGGATCTATTAATAAGCGGTCTACGTGTCTCCGGTCATGGCTGTGACTATGAGACGATCCTTTACCCAGATGCCTTTTCAACCTTCCATGTCTGTCTCTTTTTCTTGAGTATTTTTTAACCAGCTTATGTTTCTTCTTAGAACGGCCTTCATCACTGTTGGATGGCAGGGATTCCTCGACTCCGTCTTCATTTGAGGAGCTGCTGGAAGATTATGAGTCTGAATCTGAGCTCTCCACCAGTTTAGACCGGTGAGACTTCTTTAAACTAGCATGAGTTTTTTTAGTGCTTACATGAGTTTTTGAGGACCCATGTTCTCTTGGACTGTCAGTATGGTGAACTGGTGATACTTTTGACTTTTATTTCACACCCAATTCTACCCTTTTAGCAGCCCTCAAGGCTTCGATCTAAACTTTTAGTCTATCTCGCTCTTCGATAGTATATTCATCATTTTCACCCACCACTTCTGCCAAAGCTGGTGGTATTTCCTGCTCGTCCGGATTCATCCAAACTGACTTTTCTTGATGGTTTCGAATGCTTGATTCAGGCACCTTCTTCTCCCACAGTGGTCACCAATTTGGTGTGGAATATTTTGGTATGGGGTAGTTTGGTCATATATTTTGTGATGTTTCAAGGTTATTTAATGTTTAAGTAGTTTGTAGTGAGAGATTTGAGCTGTCTGGTTATATTAAATGTTCATTACCTTCATTTAATGAAATTGGTTGGGTATTTATACCCTTAATTATGGGCCTCATCGGTTTTCGGGTCAAACTCATAAAACCAGGAAGAATTCAAAGACCCATTAGTTTATTAAGCAAGCTGGTAATTAACTTAGTCATAAAGTGATTAGTTCTTAATACTTTAGTCCTGTTCGGATGGCTCAGTGGGTGGTTTTTGTCTAAAATGCCCCTGTCCGGTTTCTACAATGAGTAGTAAGAAAATCCGGACTCATCAAATAATAGTTCAAAAAAAATAAGAAGGAAGTCTCATCAAAAGAGAAGATATATGCTATCAAACAGAATGAAACTTCTACTTTTGTAGATGACGATATTTCAAAAGATCTTGAAATAAAGTTACATGTAGATACTGAGATTATTGATGTTATTCAGCTCTTGAGTAGCAACTATGATCAACAGGATGATCATGAGGAAGAAATCCAAAACTCTCCTCATCAAGAAAACATAGGCAGCCTGCAACACTCTCCTACTAGAAAGGAATCTTCTCCAGTGTACCAAGATTTCAGCACTATGATAAAGAAAAAACTCAAGTCAGCAAAGAAGATAAAAAACCAAACAGCAGAATAATGAAATCCCTTAAGTACTCTGGGATACACAAAAGACACACATCCTTATCAGATAATGATAAAGATACTTAATTGGAACTTGCATTGAATTAACAACCGTTCAACAGTTACAAGACTGAAAGAAATTATCTTTAAAGAAAAGATTAGTGTTTTGGCTATTCAAGAGCCTTTGGTGAAAGCTGATAAAATTTCTGATGTTGCTTATTTTGTGGGTTTTTTTAATTTTACTTTTAATATCTCAAATAAGATTTGGGTTTTCTAGATTACTAATCTTAATATAAAAATTATTATTAATCATGATCAGTATCTAAACTTAAAGATTAAAGCTGCTAACAATAAGATTTTCCTTCTTACAGTTGTGTATGCAAAGTGCAACAGGCTCCTGCGACAAAACATTTGGGATCAAATGAAGATGATAGCTAATACATATAAGGGTTGGATCATTGTTGGTGACTTTAATGGGATTGCTTCTTCTGATGAACAGATGGGTCGTAATCAATATGATCAGAATAGCACATATGATTTTGTTCAAATTATCAGGGAGTGTCAGTTGGAAGATGATGGGTTCCTGGGCTCAAAAATTCACGTGAAACATAAACATAAAATGGAAGTGCCTAGATCGTGCTATGTTCAATGCAGCCTGGTTAAATATTTTCAGTAGAACTAAGGTCTTTCACATGGTCAGAACATGTTCTGACCATGCCCCTATTCTTATTGAAGCTGGAAATGATTTCTCAAATGGTTTTAATAAAAATAACAGAAGTTTTAAATTCATGAACATGTGGCTTAAAGACCCTTCCTTTATCATAATGGTTGAAAAGAATTGTTGCTTAAATATAAGTGGCCATCCTAGTGAGATTTTCTGGTTTAAGTTAAAAATACTAAAAGGTTATTTAAAAGTTTGGAATAATGATTGTTTTGGGAATGTTTTTAGGAAGGTTAAAGAGACTGAAATGATGGTTAAAGATGCTGAGACTCTTCACTATAATCTAAACAATTATGATACTAAAATGAAGTTGAGGATATCTAATAGTCTTTATATGCAGGCTCTTAGAATTGAAGAGGAATATTGGAAGCAAAAAACTTAAACTTCCTGGCTTGCTGATGGCGATAGAAATACAAAATTGTTTCAAGATTTTGTCTCCAGAAGGAAGAGAAAGAACACAATTCAAGGCATTAAGGAAGAAGCAACTGGATTTTCAATACATATGATATTGGCAATTCAGCAGAGGAGTATTTTAAGTCTTTTTACACTAAGAGCCCTTATGATAATTCTGAAATGGAGGAAAATTGTTTGAATGACCCTGCTTTGTCATCTATCCCTAAGTTGACCATTGATTCATAAAATGAGTCATTGATGAAAGAAACTGATGAAAAGGAGGTCTGGTCTACAATAAACTTTATGAATGTTGTCAGTTCCTCTGGGATTGATGGGTATAATCTCTCTTTTTTATAAAGCTTGCTGGGATATTATAAAAAACGACTTGACTACTACTTTAAATGCTTATTGTTTTTGTGTTTTTGCTACTGGGCTTTGCCTAATACCTAAGAATCAGAACCCTTCCTATTGGAATCACTATCCTCCCATCAACTTGTGTACTATGACTAACATAATTTTCTCTAAACTAATTAATGATATGCTGTCTTATATCCTGCCTAAGATTATTTTTAGGACTCAATGAGCTTTTGTTAGGAACGGGTCCATTCATGATAATATTCTAGTTGCTAAAGGAATGGCTTTTGATTTAAGTAGAAAACCTACTAAGGGTAACATCATGGTAAAGCTTAACATGTCTAAAGCTTTCGACATGATGTCTATTTCTTTTGTTAAAAAAGGTTCTTTATCTGTTTGGTTTCTCAATTCAGTTTGTTAATCTTATTCAAAACATGATTAATGATGTATATATCTCTATTCTAATAAATTGGAAAGCTTAAGGTTTCTTTAAAACTTTAAGAGGCTTGAGACAAGGTGACCCCTTGTCTCCACGCCTCTTTATTATTTGTGAAGAAGTTCTAATTCTTGGTCTGGTCAATCTGTATAATCAGAATAAGTCAATGCATTTTGCTTCAAGATCTTCGTTGGTTATTCCTAGTATATCTTTTGCTGATGACATTCTAATTCTAACTAACAGTTTAAATTCATTAATTAAGCTGCTTTGTGGTTTTCTAGATAGGTATCAATTGATTTCAGGTCAACTTATAAACGAAGAAAAGACTCAGATCATTACCTCAAATAAGCTTCACCAAAGTAGGGTCTCTGTGTTGGAAGCAAGTACTGGTTTCAAGGTTGATCTCCTTCCTATTAGTTACTTGGACATAAATCTTTGCTGCAAAAATAAGGTAAAGAATTACAGTAAGATGATTGATAACATCAATTCAAAAATAACTGATTGGAACTGCAAATTCCTATCTTTTGGGGGAAGGCTCTCTCTTATATCTTCTATTATCATGACAATTCCTTATTACTGGATGCATAGTTCATTATTACCTTTAAGTGTGATTAAATCAAAGATGGATATTAAAAGTATTCAGTGGACTACATGTTATCCCCCCCCCCCCCCCCGATTATATGCTGGATAGTATGGAAAAGTAGAAATGACCTAAAGTTTAAAAATAAAAGTCTCTCCATTGCAGATGTTATTAGTTATGTGAACAAAATTCTGTGGGGTTTGGACATATCCAATAAGCTAACAAAGAACCATTAGTATAAAGCCTATGATGCTGGAATCTCTCTAGGATGTTGTTCGTTTTCTGATAAGATAAGTAAGAAAACTTACGTTAAATGGTCTCTTCCAAATGGTGGCAGGATGAAGTTAAATATCGATGCAACTTGTAATTCGAACGGTGAGGCAGCGGGAGGAATGATTGTCACGAACTCAAAGGGCGACATGATGAAAGGCCAGGGAAAGACGTTTGGAAAGTTAGCTCCGAGTGTTGCTAAAACTCGTGCTTTAATGGAGGGTCTGCTTCTCTGTCATGAAAAGGGTTCGTAATGCATTGACATCGAAACTGACTGTCAGGTATTAGTTGAATATCTTGCGAATGGAAAATACCCAAAGCTTCTAATTCATTTCATAAAAATATGTAGAAGCCTCATCTTCACTGCTATGTCCATAAAACATATTCCTCATGTCCAAAACTGAGTGGCGGACTGACTCGCGAAATGGACATTAAAGTGTAAGAAGAAAGTGGATTTTCATCAGTTTGATGCTCCACCTGAACTTCTCTCTATAGTTCTGTTGGAAAGCATGAAAATTGGTTACATTGATTAATTCCTGATTGAAAAGCTGATGGTTCAAGTTGATCGAAGCAGTGGCACTGATTGTGTGGGCTAATGAAGCTCAAATTGGATGGAGGTATCGATTTGGAGTTGAGTGAGTAAAATCTGAAGACTCTCTGCTAGGGTTTCGTTGAAAATAAATTTGGGACTTTTTCAAAGGAGATGTTAATTTGAAGGAAAAAAAAATTTAGAGCTGAATAAATTTCATGCTCTTGCTATTGATGGGCTGGTTGAAGAAGAAGGCAAGCAAAGCTAGAAATGGAGTTCCTTTTGGAGCTATAGCTGATTGAATCCTTTATCACTATTAATGATCATAGTATTATAGATTAATTTCGATTAGTCCTTCGTTTTGTACTAGAGTCTCTTTTTGGCTCCTCAAATTTTGTATTCTTTTAATTTAATAATAAAAACTGTTTTTACCAAAAAAACATTTATAACTTTAGTCTCATTCAGAATTATTAAATTAGTAAACTTGTATATTTTGCTAGACAACAAAAATTTGCTAGAATGGTCAATTAAAATCTTTGTTCTTTATATATAGTATGCACTCGTATACATTTCAGTTTTTATAAACCATTAAATTTGTATGAAAAGTTATTATTATTTTAATATGAAAAAGTGAAATTAGTACTAAAAGAATTAAATTTAATTTAAAAGTACAATTTCAAAACGTTAAATTATTCATATCTATTTTTTGTTATTTGAACAAAGTTTAGTAAAAATACTCACGCAAATATCAATATGTCCCGGTATATTATTAAAACCTAAACAATTAAATATTTTACCAGTGTTAATACTACTAGTACTCAATAAATGGATTTTTTTTAATTCGAAATTGCTTTTTTTACATAAAAGGATGAATTTTCTCCAAGAACCCATCAAAGAACATAAGCTTTTTCTTGATCTTTAAGAAAGCTACCTCTTCTTCTCCTCGATTATTCTCTTCTCGTTTCTTCTGTATCATCTTCTTTATGTACCATTAATCTTGTTTTCTCTCTGCAGTCCAATCTATGGACTTTCCAACTGTACAAGAATAATTCGACTCCATGAATATTTCGGTTGAACAGAACAAAAAAAAATATGCCCCCTCCCAGAATATGTCTTTCAAGCAGGCGCTAAGAAAGCGCACTCAGATCATTTCATCCAGGATTTTGAACCGGAAAGTAGCTTAGAGAAAAATGACAATATTTCAATACAATATGGCAAGGAAATTCAAGATTGTTTGAAACAACAAACCAAGTTTACACTGATCGGAAAATTTGCGCAATGTCTGCCAAAAAGAAGCCTTTTTCTCCAATTCTTACAATCCTTGAAATTCAATGCGTATTATAGATATAAAATATGGGACCCAATACACATTTTCTTTGAGTTTGATGTATAAACAGATCTCTGTAAAATATGGAAGAGATCGGTTTGGACTATTATTTCTTCTGTTATGCGCCTTTTGAAGTGGATGAATGATTCTGATGTGAAATTTGAAAGCCCAATAACACATGTTTGGATCAAGATAAAGAATCTCCTAGAACATCTATACAACAAGACTATAACTAACACTATAGTTGCATCCATTGGAAAACCTCTTTCCATCAACGCCCTAAAACATAATAGAGCAATCTATTCTAATTGTTCAGCATGGATAGAATTGGATGTTACCAGGAAAATGGAGCATAATGTCTAGATTGGTTTTGGTGCTAATAATGGTTCCTGGGTCAAAATAAAATACCTGAATATGTCTCAATATTGCAAACAATGTAGTCACTTGGGTCATAACATTCATAAATGCAAGAAAAACCAACTCCTTGCTAAAACTGATAATAATCAGAAAGACCTCAACACAGACAATCTTGATGCAGAAGGCAACAAAGAAGAGAACATCAATCAAATCAAATCAAATCTGTGATAATCAATCTTTGAATGGTAATAACAATCCTGCACATTTGACACCAGTTGAAAGTGAAACCATCATGATGGAAGACAACACTTTGAATAGAGATGGATTTACAACTCCTGATCAAGGTGAGATAATTTAAGCAATACATAACTTAAACTATGGCTACAACATTGCTACTACTTTGGACTATGAAAATCTAGCACCAAGAATCTCATCACCAAAACAGTCCAACATTGGCAGCAAGAAGAAAACTCCAGCAAAATACAAAGATATCACAACCCCCATGGCCTCTTCACCTGAGTTCAACAAAGAGGAAAATTATAACAATTTCAGGAAATCTTTGATAAAAAGATCAAAGCGGAAAAATGAAAGAAGAAAACTAAGAACAAGATCATGAAAGCTCTTCAGTTCGCTGGAACAAGTAAAACTAAATCCTCCTCTATTGATAATGATCAACATAATTAACTGGAATATTCGTGGAATTAAAAATAAATCTTCTACCATATTACTTAAGTACTTGATCAAGAAAAGTAATATAAAACTTGTTGTTATCCAAGAGCCTTTAACTAATAGTGATAACATTGCTCTCACTGTTAATAATATTGGATTTAACAATTATAAGTTCAGCATATCCAATAAGTCTGACTATTTTAGCATGATGATCTTACAGTCAAACTTATAATTTATCACAACCAATGCATTCACACTGAAATCAGTTACTACTTTCAACGTAAGCATTCTCCTCACTGTGGTTTATGCTAGGTTCCGAAGAATAGATAGGGCTGATCTCTGGAATATAATCTCAAGAATATATCTAATACCAACATGCTTGGATGAACTATGGTGACTTTAATTTTGTTACTTCTACTGAAGATCAGCTTGGTTGCTCTTCTTTTTTCCAAAATAGTACTAACGATTTCAATGAGATGATATGTTTTTGCAGGACTGAAGGTGCTGGTTTTGCCAGTTCCAAGTATACTTGGTCCAACAAAACCACATGGAAATAATTGGACATGGCTTTCATCAACATCAAGTGGACTGAGTTATTCAGGGAAAGTAAAGTTATTCATAAATCTAGGACGTGTTTCCATCATATGTCCCTTATTATTACTATATCTACCAACATCACTAACATTAATAAAAGCTTCAAATTTTTGGACATGTAGTCTCTTGATCCCGACTTTCTTCCCTTTGTTAAGAACAATTGGAACCGAGACATTGATGAAGACCACTTGTTTAAGTTCTAGAATAAATTTAAAATATTTCAGCATGGTCTTATCAACTGGAATATTAATCATATTGGTAATATTTTCCATATGGTGCAGGCTCTAGAGGATGAGGTCCAAGCTTGTGAATATATTCATCAAAATTTTAACACTACTATCACTAAAGCTAATATTTCTAAAACTAATGCTCTCCTGATTCAACCTCAAAGAATTGAAGAGGTTTACTGGATGCAAAAATGTTACTCAAGTTGGGCAATGGAGGGTTATAGCTATATTAAAAGAGGAAGGAATAAGAATAATATAAATGACATTAAGGGGGGTTATACCTGGATCACTCACAGGAAACAAATTGGTCTTTTTGTTGTCAATTACTTTAAGGATACTTCAACTAATTACCCTTATATGAAAACTAATTTTGTTTTAATAAGAGAGAAGAAACAAATTCACTAAACTTTGCATTATTATTGAGGGGGATAAATGCTCATAACACTCTGCTCTAAGTCTCAAGAACAGAGACGAACAAAGTATGCTTCTGCAAATCTTTGAAGAAAAATCTTACTTAGATTGACTTATTATGGATTTAATATCTAGGGAAGAAGGAGAAATCTCTCATGTTTCTCCACTTTCTACAAAATTGTTACCCAACAATGCTAATTATAAAGAATATTACCCTCTGCTCACTGGAAACCAAGAACAGAGTGGGACACTGGGTTTTTCGAGAAAATTTCCAGATTAAATAATCAATCCGACATTTGAAAACTTTGTCTACTGAACAACCAATGGCAACCAGAAAGTAATGAAATCGTTTGCTGATACTCTTAAGCCAAAGAATCGAGAAATTATTCATCAAAAGGTAAATAACACGCAAGAACAAGAACAAATACCGATTAAAAGTGAAGAAGAATACATGAAACGTCTCAAACAGATAACCAAACATACTGTAATAGGTAAATTTGCCTACGGTAAACCAGGATATGATGCAATCAAAGGATTCTTTGCCGAATTCAACTTCTTTAGTCCTTTCAATGTATCTCAATGGGACTATAGACATGTGTTTATAGAGTTCGACAGTTTTGAAGATTTAAAAAGACCGTGGAAATAAAATGTTTGGAAAATCAGTGATAAAATCATGAGACTTCTAAAATGGAGTCCTCAGTTTAATCCTAACGAAGAGAGCCCTCTTACTCCTGTTTGGGTACCTGTTAAAAATTTGTTTGAGTTTATGTATATCGAGAGTACTATACTGGAGATTGCTAAATCCATGGGAACTCCATTAAAGGTTTGGATTCCACCGATCAATAGAGAAAGATTCCATTGTGTTAAGTTCTGGGTGGAGTTAGACATATCAAATCCTTTTGTCAATAACATCAAGATCAGGTTTGGAGAAGTTGAAGAGTTCAAGCTTGATTTTGTTTATGGTTTTCATCCAAGTTACTGCAATATATGCAAACACATTGGACATAAGTAAAGTGTTTGTAAAAGAAAATAATGTAACAATAAAGAGCAAGAATCTACTGAAGACTTGTCTTACAAAGAAATTAACAAAACACCACAACTGAAATCAATTATAATTGATAAAGACAAGTCTACAGAGGAGTTTCATCAAAATTATCATCATTTTGATACTGAATCACCTATACTGGAAATGAATGAGTTATAAAAAGTTACAGTAGAAGACAAGAACTCCTCAAATGGCTTAACACACAACAATGAAAATGTCACGCTGCCTAAAATGATAGAAGCCCTCCATACTCTTGAAATGAGATATTTATTTAATATTGAGAAGTTTGATGATGAACATGAGCTTAACTCTCCATCAAAGGAAATAACCGACAGTCTACAATGTTCTCCTACACAAGATCAAAATAATAAGATACAACACAAGAAGGTTAAGAAAAGCATAAACTGGATAGGTCCATCATCAACTGATCTCTTACAACTGAAAAAGGTTGCTAAATCAAAATCTACCAAACAACTATAAAGCTGTTAAACTGGAATGTTTAAGGGCTGGGGAATAGACAAACAATGAGGAGGCTTAGGTCACTAAAAAGGTTTGAGAATCATGCTTTCATGGTTATTCAAGAACCAATAGTTCATGAGTTTAAGTTGGTTGATGTGGCTAAGAAGATTGGATATGGCCATTATCTAAACAACATAAACAATAAAATCTGGTTGATATGGGCTAATGATTACAAGGTTGAGGTCCTTTACAATGAAAATCAGCAAGTGACTGTCAATGCAAGTTACTTTAACCTGAACAAACAGTTTAAACTAACTGTTATTTATGCTAAGTGTAGAAGAACACATAGAATGAACCTTTGGGATTCCTTGAGGAGGGTTAATGAAGATGACATAACTGAGTGGATTATGGTTGGAGATTTTAACACAACTCTCAATGCTAAAGAATAGCTTTTATGTGCCAGAGTTTGCTTGGACGGCATGGATGAATTTGGTAATCTAATCCTTGACTGTAACTTAACTGATGGTGGCTTCTCGGGCTCCAAATACATGTGGATTAATGGTAGGAAGTGGAAGATATTGGACAGGTTTCTCTATAATAATCCATGGATTAACTATTTTGAAAATACCAAGGTGGTCCATATGGCTAAGACATGTTTAGACCACTCTTTAATCTGTGTTTCTATATCATCTAATCAACACATTCTCAATCCTTCTTTCAAATTTTTAAATATGTGGACCAAACACCCTAAATTTCTTGAAACTGTGAAGCAGAGTTGGTCCAAGATAGCTTGTGGGAACCCTCTGCAAAAGTTTTGGTGGAAGTTGAAAAGGATGAAAGAGGACCTAAGGTTGTGGAATAGAAAGGATTTTAGGATTTTCTTCGATACTATAAAGCAGATTGAAGAGGAAATTACCTTCATGGATTCCAAGTATCATATTACAAAGGATAGTGCTGACAAGGCTATGCTGGATAAGACTAAAGAAGATCACCTGAAGTTGCTGGCTACTGCATTCAAGATCATGTCTTAATTGCTAAGGAGCTTCTATTTGACCTTAACAAAAATGTTAAAAATAGAAACATCCTTATTCATCTTGACATGTCTAAAGCATTTGATAAAATGACTCATTGTTTTATTATTAAGGTCCTTAACAGGGTTGGCTTCTCTAACAGCTTCATCAGGCTTATCAAAAATCTAATTACCTCTGTTATATCTCAATTCTCATCAATGGTGAGACTATAGGTTACTTTAAAACAATGAAAGGTATTAGGCAAGGGGATCCCATTTCCCCAAGCCTTTCTATCATTGCAGAGGAAGTTCTTATAAGGGGTCTAGATGCTTTGTTCCATGAAAATAAAACCATGTGTTATAAAAGCAAAGGCTATATGCATATTAATAGTTTAGCTTTTGTTGATGAGATCCTTCTCTTTACTAATAGTCATGACTCTTCTTTAGATATTCTTAGTAGCTTCCTTCGGAAATATCAAGACATATCAGGATAAAGCATCAACAAAGAAAAAAACAGAAATGGAGTTCCTTCTTGAGCTATAGCTGATTGAATCCTTTATCACTATTAATGATCATAGTATTATAGATTAATTTCGATTAGTCCTTCGTTTTGTACTAGAGTCTCTTTTTTGCTCCTCAAATTTTGTATTCTTTTAATTCAATAATAAAAGCTGTTTTTACCAAAAAAACATTTATAACTTTAGTCTGATTCAGAATTATTAAATTAGTAAACTTGTATATTTTGTTAGACAACAAAAATTTGTTAGAATGGTCAATTAAAATATTTGTTCCTTATATATAGTATGGACTCGTATACATTTCAGTTTTTATAAACCATTAAATTTGTATGAAAAGTTATTATTATTTTAATATGAAAAAGTGAAATTAGTACTAAAAGAATTAAATTTAATTTAAAAGTACAATTTCAAAACGTTAAATTATTCATATCTATTTTTTGTTATTTGAACAAAGTTTAGTAAAAATAACAATTAAAATACTCACGCAAATATCAATATGTCCCGGTATATTATTAAAACCTAAACAATTAAATATTTTACCAGTGTTAATACTACTAGTACTCAATAAATGGATCTTTTTTTAATTCGAAATTTTTTTTTTAACATAAAAGGATGAATTTTCTCCAAGAACTCATCAAAGAACATAAGCTTTTTCTTGATTTTTAAGAAAGCTACCTATTCTTCTCCTCGATTCTTCTCTTCTCCTTTCTTCTGTATCATCTGCTTTATGTACCAGTAATCTTGTTTTCTCTCCGCAGTCCAATCTATGGACTTTCCAACTGTACAAGAATAATTCGACTCCATGAATATTTCGGTTGCACAGAACAAAAAAACAAAGTATGCCCCCTCCCAGAATTTGTTTTTCAAGCAGGCGCTAAGAAAGCGTACTCAGATCATTTCATCCACGATTTTGAACCGGAAAGTAGCTTAGAGAAAAATGACAATATTTCAATACAATATGGCAAGGAAATTCAAGATTGTTTGAAACAATAAACCAAGTTTACACTGATCGGAAAATTTGCGCAATGTCTGCCAAAAAGAAGTCTTTTTCTCCAATTCTTACAATCCTTGAAATTCAATGCGGATTATAGATATAAAATATGGGACCCAATACACATTTTCTTTGAGTTTGATGTATAAACAGATCTCTGTAAAATATGGAAGAGATCGGTTTGGACTATTATTTCTTCTGTTATACGCCTTTTGAAGTGGATGAATGATTCTGATGTGAAATTTGAAAGCCCAATAACACATGTTTGGATCAAGATAAAGAATCTCCCAGAACATCTATACAACAAGACTATAACTAACACTATAGTTGCATCCATTGGAAAACCTCTTTCCATCAACGTCCTAAAACATAATAGAGCAATCTATTCTAATTGTTCAGCATGGATAGAATTGGATGTTACCAGGAAAATGGAGCATAATGTCTAGATTGGTTTTGGTGCTAATAATGGTTCCTGGGTCAAAATAAAATACCTGAATATGTCTCAATATTGCAAACAATGTAGTCACTTGGGTCATAGCATTCATAAATGCAAGAAAAACCATCTCCTTGCTAAAACTGATAATAATCAGAAAGACCTCAACACAGACAATCTTGATGCAGAAGGCAACAAAGAAGAGAACATCAATCAAATCAAATCAAATTTGTGATAATCAATCTTTGAATGGTAATAACAATCCTGCACATTTGACACCAGTTGAAAGTGAAACCATCATGATGGAAGACAACACTTTGAATAGAGATGGATTTACAACTCCTGATCAAGGTGAGATAATTTAAGCAATACATAACTTAAACTATGGCTACAACATTGCTACTACTTTGGACTATGAAAATCTAGCACCAAGAATCTCATCACCCAAACATTTCAACATTGGCAGCAAGAAGAAAACTCCAGCAAAATACAAAGATATCACAACCCCCATGGCCTCTTCACCTGAGTTCAACAAAGAGGAAAATTATAACAATTTCAGGAAATCTTTGACAAAAAGATCAAAGCAGAAAAATGAAAGAGGAAAACTAAGAACAAGATCATGAAAGCTCTTCAGTTCGCTGGAACAAGTAAAACTAAATCCTCCTCTATTGATAATGATCAACATAATTAACTGGAATATTCGTGGAATTAAAAATAAATCTTCTACCATATTACTTAAGTACTTGATCAAGAAAAGTAATATAAAACTTGTTGTTATCCAAGAGCCTTTAACTAATAGTGATAACATTGCTCTCACTGTTAATAATATTGGATTTAACAATTATAAGTTCAGCATATCCAATAAGATCTGACTATTTTAGCATGATGATCTTACAGTCAAACTTATAATTTATCACAACCAATGCATTCACACTGAAATCAGTTACTCTACTTTCAACGTAAGTATTCTCCTCACTGTGGTTTATGCTAGGTTCCGAAGAATAGATAGGGCTGATCTCTGGAATATAATCTCAAGAATATATCTAATACCAACATGCTTGGATGAACTATGGTGACTTTAATTTTGTTACTTCTACTGAAGATCAGCTTGGTTGCTCTTCTTTTTTCCAAAATAGTACTAATGATTTCAATGAGATGATATGTTTTTGCAGGACTGAAGGTGCTGGTTTTGCTAGTTCCAAGTATACTTGGTCCAACAAAACCACATGGAAATGTTTGGATATGGCTTTCATCAACATCAAGTGGACTGAGTTATTCAGGGAAAGTAAAGTTATTCATAAATCTAGGACGTGTTTCCATCATATGCCCCTTATTATTACTATATCTACCAACATCACTAACATTAATAAAATCTTCAAATTTTTGGACATGTAGTCTCTTGATCCCGACTTTCTTCCCTTTGTTAAGAACAATTGGAACCGAGACATTGATGAAGACCACTTGTTTAAGTTCTAGAATAAATTTAAAAGATTTCAGCATGGTCTTATCAACTGGAATATTAATCATATTGGTAATATTTTCCATATGGTGCATGCTCTAGAGGATGAGGTCCAAGCTTGTGAATATATTCATCAAAATTTTAACACTACTATCACTAAAGCTAATTTTTCTAAAACTAATGCTCTCCTGATTCAACCTCAAAGAATTGAAGAGGTTTACTGGATGCAAAAATGTTACTAAAGTTGGGCAATGGAGGGTTATAGCTATATTAAAAGAGGAAGGAATAAGAATAATATAAATGACATTAAGGGGGGTTATACCTGGATCACTCACAGGAAACAAATTGTTCTTTTTGTTGTCAATTACTTTAAGGATACTTTAACTAATTACCCTTATATGAAAACTAATTTTGTTTTAATAAGAGAGAAGAAACAAATTCACTAAACTTTGCATTATTATTGAGGGGGATAAATGCTCATAACACTCTGCTCTAAGTCTCAAGAACAGAGACGAACAAAGTATGCTTCTGCAAATCTTTGAAGAAAAATCTTACTTAGATTGACTTATTATGGATTTAATATCTAGGGAAGAAGGAGAAATCTCTCATGTTTTTCCACTTTCTACAAAATTGTTACCCAGCAATGCTAATTATAAAGAATATTTCCCTCTGCTCACTCGAAACCAAGAACAGAGTGGGACACTGGGTTTTTCGAGAAAATTTCCAGATCAAATAATCAATCCGACATTTGAAAACTTTGTCTACTGAACAACCAATGGCAACCAGAAAGTAATGAAATCGTTTGCTGATACTCTTAAGCCAAAGAATCGAGAAATTATTCATCAAAAGGTAAATAACACGCAAGAACAAGAACAAATACCGATTAAAAGTGAAGAAGAATACATGAAACGTCTCAAACAGATAACCAAACATACTATAATAGGTAAATTTGCCTACGGTAAACCAGGATATGATGCAATCAAAGGATTCTTTACCGAATTCAACTTCTTTAGTCCTTTCAATGTATCTCAATGGGATTATAGACATGTGTTTATAGAGTTCGACAGTTTTGAAGATTTAAAAAGACCGTGGAATCAAAATGTTTGGAAAATCAGTGATAAAATCATGAGACTTATAAAATGGAGTCCTAAGTTTAATCCTAACGAAGATAGCCCTCTTACTCCTGTTTGGGTACCTGTTAAAAATTTGTTTGAGTTTATGTATATCGAGAGTACTATACTGTAGATTGCTAAATCCATGGGAACTCCATTAAAGGTTTGGATTCCACCGATCAATAGAGAAAGATTCCATTTTGTTAAGTTCTGGGTGGAGTTAGACATATCAAATCCTCTTGTCAATAACATCAAGATCAGGTTTGGAGAAGTTGAAGAGTTCAAGCTTGATTTTGTTTATGGTTTTCACCCAAGTTACTGCAATATATGCAAACACATTGGACATAAGGAAAGTGTTTGTAAAAGAAAATAATGTAACAATAAAGAGCAAGAATCTACTGAAGACTTGTCTTACAAAGAAATTAACAAAACACCACAACTGAAATCAATTATAATTGATGAAGACAAGTCTACAGAGGAGTTTCATCAAAATTATCATCATTTTGATACTGAATCACCTATAGTGGAAATGAATGAGTTATAAAAAGTTACAGTAGAAGACAAGAACTCCTCAAATGGCTTAACACACAACAATGAAAATGTCACGCTGCCTAAAATGATAGAAGCCCTCCATACTCTTGAAATGAGATATTTATTTAATATTGAGAAGTTTGATGATGAACATGAGCTTAACTCTCCATCAAAGGAAACAACCGACAGTCTACCATGCTCTCCTACACAAGATCAGAATAATAAGATACAACACAAGAAGGTTAAGAAAAGCATAAACTGGATAGGTCCATCATCAACTGATCTCTTGCAACTGAAAAAGGTTGCTAAATCAAAATCTACCAAACAACTATAAAGCTGTTAAACTGGAATGTTTAAGGGCTGGGGAATAGACAAACAATGAGGAGGCTTAGGTCACTAAAAAGGTCTGAGAATCATGCTTTCATGGTTATTCAAGAACCAATAGTTCATGAGTTTAAGTTGGTTGATGTGGCTAAGAAGATTGGATATGGCCATTATCTAAACAACATAAACAATAAAATCTGGTTGATATGGGCTAATGATTACAAGGTTGAGGTCCTTTACAATGAAAATCAGCAAGTGGCTGTCAATGTAAGTTACTTTAACCTGAACAAACAGTTTAAACTAACTGTTATTTATGCTAAGTGTAGCAGAACACATAGAATGAACCTTTGGGATTCCTTGAGGAGGGTTAATGAAGATGACATAACTGAGTGGATTATGGTTGGAGATTTTAACACAACTCTCAATGCTAAAGAATAGCTTTTATGTGCCAGAGTTTGCTTGGACGGCATGGATGAATTTGGTAATCTAATCCTTGACTGTAACTTAACTGATGGTGGCTTCTCGGGCTCCAAATACACGTGGATTAATGGTAGGAAGTGGAAGATATTGGACAGGTTTCTCTATAATAATCCATGGATTAACTATTTTGACAATACCAAGGTGGTCCATATGGCTAAGACATGTTTAGACCACTCTTTAATCTGTGTTTCTATATCATCTAATCAACACATTCTCAATCCTTCTTTCAAATTTTTAAATATGTGGACCGAACACCCTAAATTTCTTGAAACTGTGAAGCAGAGTTGGTCCAAGATAGCTTATGGGAACCCTCTGCAAAAGTTTTGGTGGAAGTTGAAAAGGATGAAAGAGGACCTAAAGTTGTGGAATAGAAAGGATTTTGGGATTTTCTTCGATACTATAAAGCAGATTGAAGAGGAAATTACCTTCATGGATTCCAAGTATCATATTACAAAGGATAGTGCTGACAAGGCTATGCTGGATAAGACTAAAGAAGATCACCTGAAGTTGTTGGCTACTGCATTCAAGATCATGTCTTAATTGCTAAGGAGCTTCTATTTGACCTTAACAAAAATGTTAAAAATAGAAACATCCTTATTCATCTTGACATGTCTAAAGCATTTGATAAAATGACTCATTGTTTTATTATTAAGGTCCTTAACAGGGTTGGCTTCTCTAACAGCTTCATCAGGCTTATCAAAAATCTGATTACCTCTGTTATATCTCAATTCTCATCAATGGTGAGGCTATAGGTTACTTTAAAACAATGAAAGGTATTAGGCAAGGGGATCCCATTTCCCCAAGCCTTTCTATCATTGCAGAGGAAGTTCTTATAAGGGGTCTAGATGCTTTGTTCCATGAAAATAAAACCATGTGTTATAAAAGCAAAGGCTATATGCATATTAATAGTTTAGCTTTTGCTGATGAGATCCTTCTCTTTACTAATAGTCATGACTCTTCTTTAGATATTCTTAGTAGCTTCCTTCGGAAATATCAAGACATATCAGGATAAAGCATCAACAAAGAAAAAAACAGAAATGGAGTTCCTTCTTGAGCTGTAGCTGATTGAATCCTTTATCACTATTAATGATCATAGTATTATAGATTAATTTCGATTAGTCCTTCATTTTGTACTAGAGTCTCTTTTTTGCTCCTCAAATTTTGTATTCTTTTAATTCAATAATAAAAGCTGTTTTTACCAAAAAAACATTTATAACTTTAGTCTGATTCAGAATTATTAAATTAGTAAACTTGTATATTTTGTTAGACAACAAAAATTTGTTAGAATGGTCAATTAAAATATTTGTTCCTTATATATAGTATGGACTCGTATACATTTCAGTTTTAATAAACCATTAAATTTGTATGAAAAGTTATTATTATTTTAATATGAAAAAGTGAAATTAGTACTAAAAGAATTAAATTTAATTTAAAAGTACAATTTCAAAACGTTAAATTATTCATATTTTTTTTTGTTATTTGAACAAAGTTTAGTAAAAATAACAATTAAAATACTCACGCAAATATCAATATGTCCCGGTATATTATTAAAACCTAAACAATTAAATATTTTACCAGTGTTAATACTACTAGTACTCAATAAATGGATCTTTTTTTAATTCGAAATTTCTTTTTTACATAAAAGGATGAATTTTCTCCAAGAACCCATCAAAGAACATAAGCTTTTTCTTGATCTTTAAGAAAGCTACATCTTCTTCTCCTCGATTCTTCTCTTCTCCTTTCTTCTGTATCATCTGCTTTATGTACCAGTAATCTTGTTTTCTCTCTGCAGTCCAATCTATGGACTTTCCAACTGTACAAGAATAATTCGACCCCATGAATATTTCGGTTGCACAGAACAAAAAAACAAAGTATGCCCCCTCCCATAATTTGTCTTTCAAGCAGGCGCTAAGAAAGCGTACTCAGATCATTTCATCTACGATTTTGAACCGGAAAGTAGCTTAGAGAAAAATGACAATATTTCAATACAATATGGCAAGGAAATTGAAGATTGTTTGAAACAACAAACCAAGTTTACACTGATCGGAAAATTTGCGCAATGTCTGCCAAAAAGAAGCCTTTTTCTCCAATTCTTACAATCCTTGAAATTCAATGCGGATTATAGATATAAAATATGGGACCCAATACACATTTTCTTTGAGTTTGATGTATAAACAGATCTCTGTAAAATATGGAAGAGATCGGTTTGGACTATTATTTCTTCTGTTATGCGTCTTTTGAAGTGGATGAATGATTCTGATGTGAAATTTGAAAGCCCAATAACACATGTTTGGATCAAGATAAAGAATCTCCCAGAACATCTATACAACAAGACTATAACTAACACTATAGCTGCATCCATTGGAAAACCTCTTTCCATCAGCGTCCTAAAACATAATAGAGCAATCTATTCTAATTGTTCAGCATGGATAGAATTGGATGTTACCAGAAAAATGGAGCATAATGTCTAGATTGGTTTTGGTGCTAATAATGGTTCCTGGGTCAAAATAAAATACCTGAATATGTCTCAATATTGCAAACAATGTAGTCACTTGGGTCATAGCATTCATAAATGCAAGAAAAACCAACTCCATGCTAAAACTGATAATAATCAGAAAGACCTCAACACAGACAATCTTGATGCAGAAGGCAACAAAGAAGAGAACATCAGTCAAATCAAATCAAATCTGTGATAATCGATCTTTGAATGGTAATAACAATCCTGCACATTTGACACCAGTTGAAAGTGAAACCATCATGATGGAAGACAACACTTTGAATAGAGATGGATTTACAACTCCTGATCAAGGTGAGATAATTTAAGCAATACATAACTTAAACTATGGCTACAACATTGCTACTATTTTGGACTATGAAAATCTAGCACCAAGAATCTCATCACCAAAACAGTCCAACATTGGAAGCAAGAAGAAAACTCCAGCAAAATACAAAGATATCACAACCCCCATGGCCTCTTCACCTAAGTTCAACAAAGAGGAAAATTATAACAATTTCAGGAAATCTTTGACAAAAATATCAAAGCGGAAAAATGAAAGAAGAAAACTAAGAACAAGATCATGAAAGCTCTTCAGTTCGCTGGAACAAGTAAAACTAAATCCTCCTCTATTGATAATGATCAACATAATTAACTGGAATATTTGTGGAATTAAAAATAAATCTTCTACCATATTACTTAAGTACTTGATCAAGAAAAATAATATAAAACTTGTTGTTATCCAAGAGCCTTTAACTAATAGTGATAACATTGCTCTCACTGTTAATAATATTGGATTTAACAATTATAAGTTCAGCATATCCAAAAAGATCTGACTATTTTAGCATGATGATCTTACAGTCAAACTTATAATTTATCACAACCAATGCATTCACACTGAAATCAGTTACTCTACTTTCAACGTAAGCATTCTCCTCACTGTGGTTTATGCTAGGTTCCGAAGAATAGATAGGGTTGATCTCTGGAATATAATCTCAAGAATATATCTAATACCAACATGCTTGGATGAACTATGGTGACTTTAATTTTGTTACTTCTGCTGAAGATCAGCTTGGTTGCTCTTCTTTTTTCCAAAATAGTACTAACGATTTCAATGAGATGATATATTTTTGCAGGACTGAAGGTGCTGGTTTTGCTAGTTCCAAGTATACTTGGTCCAACAAAACCACATGGAAATGTTTGGACATGGATTTCATCAACATCAAGTGGACTGAGTTATTCAGGGAAAGTAAAGTTATTCATAAATCTAGGACGTGTTTCCATCATATGTCCCTTATTATTACTATATCTACCAACATCACTAACATTAATAAGACTTCAAATTTTTGGACATGTAGTCTCTTGATCCCGACTTTCTTCCCTTTGTTAGAAACAAAGGATATCACTAACATTCATTTGGGATCACTAACATTAATAATACTTCAAATTATATATGGATATCACACAACTCTTAGTGTTTCTCTCAATGTGTTTCAAGTGATTCTTTTTAAGAATTCATTAACTTTAAAATTATTTAATTTCTATTTATTCAACAACAATTACAATGGTTTTATAACTTTTTATAACCTAACATAACTTTTTATGTTTGTGATCACTAACATAACTTCTCAATGTTTGTGATCACTAACATAACTTTTTATGTTTATAACTAATGTATTCAACAACAATGGTTTTTCTATTTAATTTCACAATTACATTTCAAGAAGTTTAACTTTGCATAGAGGATGTATCATTATTATATATAAGATCTACCTAAGTTTAGTTTAGAACAAATGTACACTATGCTCACAATAGTGAACCAATGTAGTTACACAAGGTCCATATCTACAACTTTAATTAACTCGTATAAAATTTTGTTGTACGCATGTACAATATTCCAAATTAATGGATGTGATTAAAATATACATCCATCTTAAATATAACAAACTTGTACTACATTTACATATCTTTATATTCATTATACTCTTTCTGAATCAGGTCAAACCAATTTCCAGATAACAACCGAAGCTTTCAACTTACTCAAAAATAAATATTTTTCCAAAATGTTGGGACGTATCTCATGGATAAACTTACTTCATGAACAATAAAAAAATCACCCGAGATCCTTATTGAGGAGACAAACATGTAGTGGTATAAACCCATTACTCATAGTTTAAACTATGCAATGGTCAAACCCTTTCATAAGGCCGAAACCCTATAGTGACAAAAACCTCTCGAGCCAAGACTACACCCTTTAAATTTGAAGTTCCTTATTTGAGTCACTACACTTAAAGCTAATACTTAAAAATTCTCGACCTAAGATTTTAGTGATTCTAGTCTTCGTTGACCTAGTATTTTCATTACTCTTTGCTTAAGATAAACACTACACATATATGCCAAACTTGAACAAGTTCCAAACAATATATAAAATTTGAAACTGAAAATATCCTTATTAGAGCACTTAAATGATTATCTTCAATTGTCATTTTGTAAATTTCATTTGTTTTTTTCCACCGCATGGTCTCAGATTAAATGAAACTTCTAGATGCTTAATATTTTGATGGAACTTCATATTGTCACAAGACAATATTAATTTCCATTTTATACTTAATATCACTTGAGAATACCTTTAATCATATGAATTCATTTATTGCTTCAGTAAATGAAATAAAACAACCTTAAGCATATTAGCTCCCAAACTATTCCACTAGATACTATAGATAGGTGGTTTAACTTGGCAATACCTTTAACCACATGAATTCAGTTATGAAGGCACGCATAATCATAGTCTACATACCCTCTTAACATACCACTATATCAATCATTATGATTATAATACACTATAACCTCTTATATACCCTTCAAGTATCTCACAGGCTATGTAAGAACATTTAAGTGAGGCCTATATGGATCAGTCATAGATTTGCTTAAAACATTGATTGAGTATGCAATATATGAGATAATACCAATTAGATAATACATAACACGTCCAATGATATTGACATAATGTATATCTTTCATAAACTTCATATTTTTCTATTCGTTTGGTGCTTCAATAGAGTTGAGTTTGAATTGAGCAACGATGAGAGTTTCAACATATCTAGCTTCAAACATTCCAACTTCTTCAGCATCTTCTAAATGTATTATCATTGAGATAATAATATTCTCAACATCCTCTTAGTTTCTCACATAACTTTCATATCAAAATACTTATTCAACTGAGTCTTCATAGTTACAATCTTTATTTTGTTCTTACCAGTTATAAATATGTCATCAACATACAACAACAACAGTAGAATATGCATTTCCATGTGTATGTCCTCATTAAAATTGACACATTTTTAATAACAACCTCTTTCACAATTCATTGACTTCATAAGGGAATCAAATAACTGATTCCACTGTCTCGACTATTTTTCAACCTATATAAAGCTATCTTCAACAAACACACATCATCTTCATGCCCTTCTTCATAATTGTACGACTAACTTCTATAGACGGTTTCCTCCATTTTTATATGCAAAAAGGTAGTAATAATATTCATATGATCTATATCAAGATAAAATATAACAATATTTAACAATAATACATGTATTAAGGTTTGTTTCACAAGTGTTGATAATATTGTATGAAAATCAACATATATTTTTTGAGCCAAGCCCTCAAACACTTGTCTAGCTTTGTAATTGGATAGAAACTCTTGGAATACCTTAATTTCTCTTGAATATCCATTTATATAACGAAATCTTCCGACTCTCAGATTTCTTTATAAGAATCCAAGTTCTATTATTAATCATAGAATTCATTTCTTTCTTCATAACCTTCTGCAATTTGAGTTTATCACTAATTTTTATAGCATCATGATAAGTCTCGGTTCAAGTGAATTCCATGTATTTAAATAAACAAAGTAAAATATATAAAATAAATATAATGTACCTTTGTGTAAGAGTATTATGTTCTCTTTCTATATCATTTATCATTTGATAACTGTCAGTCTCATAATGTTTCTTTTTCATTATGAATATCCGAAGTGTCAATATCATCTAAATCTTCGTTAAATTCAAACCAAGAAATGATAACCAAACACATACAAAGTTTAAACCATCTTTGTTAGAAGTAACTTCATCATCACTCTCTTGCTCAGACTCAATCTTCACCATTGACAACAATACACTAAGTTATCATCTTCTTGAGTGTTGGCATTCCCATGTTCCATACCCCACAACTGATACCTACTTATTCATTTTTATGGGGAAAACGAACAATTTAGTGCTCTTGGTTGAAATTTTTGTTAATTCATATGTGCATAAGCCGCACATCTGAATACTTTCAAAAAAAATTCAACCTTGGTTTATTTCCAATCCATATCTTTTGTGGACACTTGAACTCTAGTGCTGAAGATAAACTTTTGTTGATGATATAAGTAGTTGTCATCACAATTTCTCCCCAAAAAATTCAACATATACCAACCGTTAGAAGCATATACCTTACATTTTCTAACAAGGGTTATATAATCCTCTCAGGTAATACCATTTTATTGAAGAGTTCCTTTCATGGTTATGTATATAATGCCAAGTTTAGAAGAATAGTTATTTAATGGTTAATTTACATATTTTAAGTTATTATAAGTCATTAAATTCTTCAACATCTTCGATGTTTGAGGCACCACCAAGTTTTTTTAGTCATCGGAAATATCAAATACTTCATTCATGGTCTTAAAAAGTATAACTCATACTCTCCTGAAATAATTATCAATATGAGAGATGAAGTAATTGAATCCTCTTGTATTAGGATGCCTTACAAGTACTCAAATATCATAATGAACATATTCAAGCACATCATGAGTTGTATAGTTATCCGTCATGAACTTAACCCTCGTACTATTTCCAACATACAATTCTCTGGATAAGCTTAACTTCTGAACCTTTTTATCATCCAACAACTCTCGTTTGTTTATTTAGGTATTTCTTACTAAAATGTATTAATTTCCTGTGCATAGCTTGGTATAATCACTATATACATTAACCACAACTTAGAAGACTACAACCCTTTTAAAAAATAAAACAACATTGGTTTAATAGGCTTTCATAACAACTAGTAAGCCTTGCATACTCTTAAGTCTGTTATCACCACAACTATAGTTAAATATTTCCTAAACTAAAATTCAACTTAATAAGGTTACACTTAACACCGTGAACATATCTCACATTTGTTATCATCATCTCAAGTCATATAGACAACCTGAGATGAATGCTTCCCATTCCCTTTATATAACATGGTTGATCATTCCCTAACATGACTTTGTTAACATCAAACAATCCTAGGTATTCATATAGATGTTTGTTGGAAGTCATGTAAAATGAATCTCTATAATCTAAAACCCACTTGTTAACGTACATGAAATTACAAGCCATCAAATTATCAATGTACTCATAATTATCTGAGACCATTGAGGCTTCACTATTTACCTTGGGACAATTCATTATGATATAACATTCATTCTTGAAATACCAACACTTAACTTTATAATAAGTAATTGGTCTTCTAGAGCTATATCTTGAGTTTTCCATATTCTTTATTAAAATTCTCTTTACATTCCCTCCTCTCAAACTTAACACATATCCAACCGAGATACCCTTCAAAATAACTTTCTTCCAAATATTTTTTAAACCCATAATACTTTTTACTTTTTACATAGTAAGAGAATACTTTCCATAAAGTAAGTGTCAATAAAATGCTCATACACCTTCGAAAAAAAGCTCATAATGATATTTTTTTGTCATTATCATCTACGTTGACACCAACTATGTTAAAGTCGATAATTATCATGTTAAAATCATCCAACTGTGTTCTAATCTCTCGACTACTATCAATGGTCAGAGTATACAACATCTTATTAAAATGCAATTTGTTTGTCATAAATTTTTACAGTTAAATAGCTTCAAGCTTCTTTAAGAATTTTATGGCAGTAAATTCTTCAGACCCCTCTCTCTGTACCTCATCCTCGAAACTCAAAATCAAAGCATTATGGCCCTTGGATAAAACTTTGGCATCAACTTCTTTTGCAACAATCCCATCAATGAAAATGTATAATCCACTATGTACAAAAAGAGCCTTGATTTTGATTCTTAAGAGATAAAAATAAATATCTCTAATGAATTTCTCAAAATCACATTTCATTGTACTAGTCTTCATATATCAACCTTCTTTCTCTTAGGTCTTAATCATTACACCAACCACTTAATTTCATAAAATAAAACTCATATATTTATGTGTGCACCGACCACTTATTAAGGAATGTACATGAAAAGATGAGACTTTACAAGACTATATAACCAACAAGATTCACCTACACAAATAAAGAAGATCAATGGAAATTAAAACTGAGTTTTCATGTCGTAGCTAGTTTGTTTTGGCTTCAACAATCAGGGTTCGACACAAGATCAACACAAGAATTTACGTGGTTTATATTTTATAACAACCCCATATGCACGTGCAAACATAATTGATTTTATTTAGCTTTAATTATACTATACTCTATTAGAATGCTTCTCAAAATATAGTATAGGCTTACATATGGATATCATACAACTCTTAGTGTTTGTTAAGTATATTTCAAGTGATTCTCTTAAAAAATCATAAACTTTAAAAAGTTAATTCCTTAAGGGTTATATATCACAAACAAATTTTATTTATTTGATAAATTTGTGTTCAATAATAAGTTTTTATCTCTCTAACTTTACACTTAGATTCACAAGATATTATATTTGTACAAGTGTTGTATCATCAATATATATATATATATATATAATCCAACTGAGTGTAAGTTAGAACAAACATACAATATACCCACAATAGCAAACCAATGCAGTTACACAAGATCCAAATCAATGACTTTGATCAACTCGTTTAAAAATTTGTTATATCGGTTGTACTATGTCTCAAATTAATAGTTATGATCAAATAGTATATCTAACTCAACTATAATATTACTTGGAATGTATATTGTTATTGATATCGTTCCAGAAACAGGTCATGTTTTTCACTTGGATATCATAAGTCGGCGATATTGGTACTTAAACAAAGGTTTTGACGACCCCAAGAAGTATAAAAAATTTGATAGTATCTGTCAAAAAGTTCAGACCTTAAATTCGATCGTTTGGAAGCCCAAATGCCATTTTTAATATATTTTATTATTATTTAGAATATTTATGTAATTTCTATATTTGGGGATTAGGTTTTTGGATATTTTTGTATATTATATTATTATTATTATTATTTTAAGATATTTATTTAATAAAAAATTACATAATTGTCTAAATATTTTTAAAATAATAATAATAAAGTATACAAAAATTAGCTTCTGGACTTCTAAACGACCATATTTAGGGTCCAAACTTCGTGATAAGTATTGTCACTGTTTTCAAACCTGTTGGGACCGTCAAGACCTTCGATTTGAGTACCGATATTTCCAAGTTTTGATATCTGAATACAAAACACGACTCGTTTCTGGAACGACATAAGTTATGTTAGTTATGTCTAAATATCATACTAATTTATGGGGTGACCTCATTTTAAAGACGGTTTATATTATATGCTATTAATAAAACTAAAGTATCACCATATGAGTTATAAAAATCAATAAAATCGAACAATTTAATTCAAAGTGTATGAAAGTCTCGCTTTTTTAAGAACGTATAAGCAATTAAATTAAAATTGGTTTAAAAATAAATTATATATATATATATATTGGAAAATAACAAAGTTATTTCCATGGTTTTAGTATACTATTATGATTATTATGATTATGACTATTATCGATCTAGTTTGTTCAATTGTTTAGAGCACATGACCAGACCGATAAATTAGTGGTCAGCCGATAAGAGATTTGATTTAAGGTTACAAAATTGAATGAAAACTTTTAAGAACCAATCAGGTATGGTCTGATTCGCTTCTGGTTTTGATCTAGTTCGGTTTTGGTTCGGAACAATTTTTAAAAATCATTATATATGAAATAACATTATTTAAATAAATCAACCAATATCAAACATAATAATCTTTATGAATAAGATTCTTCAGCATTTATTTATGGTTCGACTCTGTATTATTTCTACCGGTTTACCGATTCTATAGGTTCGGTTTCAAATCGTCCTTGTTTTCAGAGTGAGATCGTGAACAAGACCAATTAAAAACCATTTCGATTCACGGTCTGGTTCCTTTCAATCCAATTATGGTCCTATTTTTGGTTCTGTATATCCATTAACAGTCCTAATTGTGATTGAATCTCAGAAAGACAAGTTATTTTATCACGTGTTATATAGTGATAACAAGACTCAACTTGTTAAAAAAGGGCTCGGAGTTGAATGAAGCACCCATGATTGAAAATCAAACAAATTTTTTAATAAGTCATTAGCTTATCTTATTCTAACTTTCTTATCTTTGGTATAAGTAAAAGTGTAATGTTTCAAATTATGATACTGATAATAAATAATAGTAAACTTTTCAAAATAAGTTAGATTATCATCATATATTTATCAAATTTATAAAATTATAATTTTTATTTACAATAAACGTTTTTTAGTTCTCTACAGTTATAAAATTTTATAAAAATGTTGAGTATATTTATCAAGAATACTATAAACTATTTATTTTTTAGTAAGATTTGATAAACCTGTTTGAAGTATTTCCTTTTATAATGATATCCTCTATGTAAGTGTTTTAAATTACGCTTTCATTTTGTAAAAAACTGATAAGTAATCTTAGTAACTGTTTCTTTAAGTACTTCATTAAGAATATAAGTTGTACATTTAATAGTTTTAACCAAGAAAATTAGGTAAGTGTTGCATACTCATGTTTCAAACCATTAAATATTATTAAGTAACTATGCAACACTCTTAGGTGTTGAATAATAAATATTCAATAATTTTCTTTATCCAAGCTATCGTATGTTTCACAGTATTCATCAACATAATTATATATAGCAATTTTATCTTATTACCAAATTGAAACTCGACATCGACATCGATGTTAAGGATTTGTAGTTATATAAATTATGATTATAATGAAATATGGTTATATATATATATATATATTATGAGCAGTCACCTATAAACAATATAAAATAACTTGATCACTCTATGATATTGGAGATAAACAATATAAAATAACTTGATCACTCTATGATATGAGAGATAAAAGGTTGCATGAAGCATGTGAAATGACTTCTAAAACTTCTTTACTCCATATAATAAAGTTTATATTTAGTTTGTTTGCTTCTGATACATTAGACACATTCACGATAGTTAAAATAATCTAGTAGGTTAACTGACTTATTAATTCTTATCTTAGAGATTTAGCATATATATAGGCTTAAACTATATGCATTTTGAAATTTTATATGGGTATGAATTATTTATTTGTATAATTTTATTATAATTGACGCTATTATTTAACTAATACAAATTATCATCATATTTCAAGTTTTTTTTACCAAAATATATATTATCATAAAAGAGATTAAATTTTTCATTACCGAAACGAACAAGTGTAACCCATTGTCTCCAATAATAAGAAATTTCATAGTGTGTATATGTATATATATATATATAAGTTATTATGAGAAAAAGTTAATAGTTAACAAAAAAAACTAAATGTACAGACTACTTCAACTAGGTATGAACTTCTTTTTATTGTAACGATAAAAAAAACATTTATCATTAATGATTTTTATTCTCTATGGTGTATATTAGAAAAATGCACACGTGTGAGTGATTTTTATTTAATCAACCTACGAAGTATTCTAGGCACGTAAAGTAAATTAATTTTCAAATATATCACAAAAGTGAGTTATTATTCATGGGTCATCCAAATCTTCAATTTCTCACAATCATTCTCAAAACTTATAAATACTTACAATAGAAAAAACTTCATGTTTGGAGTAGTTCTTCATCTTCTTAGACCTAAATATTTTTGTATACGTGTAACAAATTTCTTAAAGCACCACCACCGTGATGGTTTTCTCATTATATTTGTTACATTTATCCTCTTCATGCACAAACTTAAAATAAAAATACTGATGATCAAATTATCTGGTTAGTAGTTATAACAACTTTCAATAATATTAAAATGAGCGGAATAGAAACAAAGACAAAAATAAATAACGGTGTCCTTTAAGAGATCAATACTATCGTTTTGCCTTCATATTTTGTTTTGAAAAGTATATCAGTCACGTGTTTAATCTCAATTGTGTTAGACTTATGTATAAACCTTTTTTCATTGTTGATGAGTTCGATGACTTCGAATATTTGAGCTATTGTGTGTTGACTTAATCCGATGGACAATTCAGACCATAACCACTATAATAAAATTATGAACAAGACAAATGTATTAATTATTGAATAAACTAGTTCATGGTCACTTCAAACCAGATTACTAATGGGTCCTTAAACTTGACCCGACTTCATGATCCAACCCAATAAGCTCATGGGTCATTAGTTAAGTATAAATACCCCAACCACTTTCATTAATGAAGGTAATCAAAATTTATTACTAGCACACAACTTAATATACTCTATACTCACCACCCTAAACATTAAATTCCACAAAACACCCAAAATACTATACGAGATCACCCTCAGAAAGAAATTAACCATACCAAATTGGTGACCACAACCGGAGCACGATAATGCTTGAATTTCACATTCAAAACCAGCAAACACAGTATATCGGATGGATCCAAATGAGTAGAATGTTCCACCTCCAGAGGTGAAGGTGAAAAAGAAAATAAGAAGTATACCATCGAGGAGCGAGACCAGTTAAGGACTGAAATAGAGGCGCTGAGAGCAATAAAACAAGCACAAAAATGAATTAAGGAAAAATCTGGAGCGTCAGTACTTCACCACACTGACAATCCTAGAGAAAAAGAGCAGTCTTTGAAAACACTTCTTAGTTCCAAGAAGACACACCAATCTAAACCTGTTGAAACTTCTGTATCTGGGTCATCCAACAGCTCATCAAATGAAGCAAAACTAGAAAAATTATTCTCTTCAAGTAGTAATGAAGAAAAATCTAAAAAGAAAATGAAGTTGACTAAAAAAAACTCAAGGAATAGGGATAGGCATGATAGGCTTAAGAAGGACCAGTGTAAGGGGTCAATTAGTAGGCATATTAATCAGTTGTTGATTGATCCTTTTGCCTTTCAGTCTAAACCGAGTATTTTTGCAACCCCTAATGAAGATACCATTTTCAGTCGTAGCAAAAATTGGAGGCAATCGTCTTTGTCCGCAAAAATAATCTTCGGACATCTTCATAAAAGGTTTTATAGCTCAAAGATGGAGAAATACGATGGGAGTCGAGATCCGGACAACCATCTGGAATAGTTCAAGAACTTCATGATAAATTTCGATGATGATGATGACAAGCTATTGTGTAGGGCTTTCTCCTAAAATTTCACAGGGAGTGCCCTTAAATGGTACAATAGTCTCCCTCAGGGGTTTATAAGAAATTTTGATACGTTCTGGGTTGCCTTCCGGAGGAAATGTTTTGGAAGTAAGTAACTTAAGTGTAATGGGGATACCATTATCCATTGTGCTCAGGAGCCAAACGAGTCTCTGAAGGAATACATTAATCGATTTGTGAATACAAAAAATGGGCTAGCAGATTGCTTTGAACAAGTTGCAATTTCTTCCCTTAGACAAGGTTTAAATCCAGAGAATCTAACCGATTCAGTAACTCGGAAGAAGGCTATGACCTGGGGTGGTCTATTGAAACAAGTGGGAAAACAAATCAATATAGACGAGACCAAGAAAACAAGAGTAAACCTTCAATTGAGATCTACCACTACAACATCAACTCATCCAGCATTAACCAATCCAGTTATAGGGCAAAGAAGACCGGACATGGGTCTAACCAGTCAAGGAAAACTCATTCCACCCAAACTCAGAGCGATCAAACAAGAAGTAAGAGAGGGCCCTGGGTTCAGCCTGAGTGGTTTGTTGAGTTGTGGGAGAGTGTGGCTACTATTTACAACAAGACTAATAAGGAGGTGCATTTTAGAAAGTCAGCAGCACTGTAGTCCCCAGAAAAAACCGTAGCACTCGTTTCTGGCAATACCACAATGACATAGGCCATAATACTCACGATTGTATAGCCTTAAAGCTGGAGGTCCAAAACCTCATTCTAGGGGAAAGTTGGGTGCTTACATTAAAAAGTAAAATGGAAACAGACCGGATAATGTGCAAACCAATGCTCTCCGGACAGGTCCTTCGAACAATCGTGGGACATTTACACAAGATGGTGCAATAGTGATTGTTGAAAGATTTGATGTAGACTCTGAGGATCTGGATCCAGATCCGAATCAAAATCAGGTGGGAGGGATAACAGACAAAACCAAGACAGTTTCCGGACTAATCATCTTTTTTGAATAATTAACTAATTTCGGAGGAGATATAGTGACTGCACCTTTCACTTTATCAAGAAAGAGGCATATTCAAAATTTTGGCCACTCAGTTGGATGGTGGATGTCCACCTATCAGCGTCAATTCCCATCCCAATTTATAGTTTTTTATGAGGATGACCTAAGGGACATATCAAGACCTCATGAGGATGCGGTGGTAATAAGAACTTCAATAGGGGGAAACGATATATGCTGAATTCTGACTGATACATGCAGTTCGGCAAACACCCTATTTTTAAGCTCCGACAAGAAAATGAGAAACCCATTGGTAATTCAACGTTAAAAAAAACCATTGTAGGCTTCACAAGAAGTTTTGCTGATGTGATCGGGGAGTTTTAAGAGGAAGTATTGTTGGGAAATAAGACCTTTAAAAAGATGGTGTGAGTGCTGTTTGTTGTAGTGGATTGCCCAACATCGTACAATGCAATATTTGGGAGATCTTGGCTCTCCATAATGCATGTTGTGGCCTCTACGGTCCACCAATGCTTGAAATATGCTATCTAGGGACAAGTAGGTGTTGTCCGGAGCAGTCAAAAGATAGCCACATAATGCTATGCAATAGCCCTTGCTCCTAAAACTCTAGGGGTAGTCAGAATTTACAAAGATTCACAGCTACTAGAGCCTTATGCTAAAGAGAATAAAATTGATGATCCCAGTGAGGCTCCCAGTGTTGTAATACCAATTGAGGAGGTTGAAACTCATACTCTTGCAAAGGGAAAAGTGTGAATATTGGTTCTAAGCTAGCACCAAAATTGAAGCACTGATTGTTATCATTTTTTATGAATAATCAACATGTTTTTGCATGGTGCAATAGTGATGTTAACAGAGTGCCATCATATATTATTTCACACAAGTTATCAATCTGGATTGATATTGCACCATTCGTACAAAAAAGAGGTCTTTTTCTAAGGAAAAAAGCAGATGTGATTGTCCAAGAAGTTGACCAGTTAACCAAGATAGGTCACATTAAAGAATCTCAGTACCCTTTGTGGACTGCCAACCCTGTGTTAGTCAAGAAAAGAATGGCACGTGTCGTATGTTCATTGATTTTACCGACCTCAACAGGGCATGCCCTAAGGATCTTTATCTCGTTCCCTGGAAAGATCAGCTGGTGGATTCTACATCTAGAAAAAAACTGTTGTCTTTTATGGATGTCTTCTCAGGGTACAACCATATACAAGTAGATCCAGAGGATCAAGATCACAGTACTTTCATTACAGACAGAGGTCTTCATTGTTATAAGGTGATGTCATTCAAATTCAAATATACTGGGGTCACTTATCAAAGGCTGGTGAATAAAGATTTTTCTAATCAAATTGGCAAGAACATGGAGGTCTACATTGATGATATGATGGTTAAAATCTTGGAGGAAGATTCACATATATCTGACCTTCAAGAGATATTCTCCAATTTAGAAGTTGTGACTTTAAAATTGAACCCTGAGAAGTGTGTATTTGGGGTCCGATATGGGATATTATTGTGCTACGTAATAAGTGAAAAGGGAATTCATCCTGATTCGGATAAACTTAATGCCTTAATAGCAATGTACCCTCCTTGGAATGTTAAATAAGTTCAAAGGCTAACAGGACGATTGGCTGCGTTGAACTGATTTATCTCAAGATCATCAGATAAATGTGCTATATTATTCCAAGTGTTGAGAAATGCTAAAGACTTCAATTGGTCTCCACAGCGTGACCAGTATTTTATTGAAATAAAGAAGCATTTGTCCTCACCCAAAACTCTTTTCAAACCTGTTCGGGGGGAAAACTCTATATATATTTAGTTGTATCAGAATATGCAATCAGTGTTGTGCTGGTGAGGGAGGTGGTTGACTTGTTGGTGGAATTTTATATTGATAGATCCTCCGAATAGGAGTCAGAAAACAGCCCTAAGAAAGAAGAGGTAGTTCGAACCAATGGTGGATCAAGTACTATAGGATGTGGAGATGGGATTTTTCTAACATCTCCTTATGGTGACAAGATATATCAGGCCATTTGTTTTGGGTTCAGAGTTTCTGACAACGAGTCTGAATATGAAGCAAATAAATAATAGTTGATTAAATACTTGCTGATGTTGAAAGAAGTTGGCGCAAACTTCAAAAATATTTACTATGAGCATATTCCTAGATCGGAAAACACTCTGGCGGACTCTTTGGCAACTATAGCCTATTTTGAATCCTACCCATGGATTCTTGTACAAAAAAATTCATTTATACAGACAGATCGGGACAACAGAGTGAGGAAAGTATGAGTATACTTGTTATTCAGCCTAAAGATTGGAGATATGCTCTTCTCTAATACATTTACGATGGGACTTTTCCTCCGGATAAATCTGTGACAAGAAAGATCAAGTACAAAGCTCGTGGTTTCTTGATACTAAGGGAGGTTCTTTACAAAAAAATCTTTCAGCAAACCTCTCCTACGATGTTTAAGGTTTGAAGACTCCCAATTTGTACAATATGAGCTACATAACTAGAAGGGACTTATTAGCAGAATACTACTGGCCAACTATAATGGCAGACGCTAAAGAGTTGGTGAAAAAGTGTGATCCTTATCAGAAGTATGGGAATGAAATTCATGTGCCAGCAGTTCCTATGGAGTCTATATCCGAACTAGTTCTCTTTTCCAGATCGGGTGTGGATCTAGTTGGGCCTCTTCCTATGGCGTCCGGTGGACGTAGAACAATCATAGTCACTATTGAGTACTTCTATGAGTGGATAAAGGCAGCTCCTTTGGTTGAAACCACTTCGAAGGCAGTTATTAAATTTATATTATCCACCATATGTTGTAGGTTTGGGGTTCCTCGGAAGATTACTACAAACAATGGGCCACAGTTTGATAATAAAGACATGGAAGCCTTTTGTACCTCAAGGGGGATTCAACATTATTTTTCTTCTCATTTCCACCCTTAAACAAATGGCTAGGTTTAGGTTGCAAATAGAACTATCTTATCCGAGTTAAAGAAGAATTTAGAAGGAGCTGCAGGAAAGTGGCCAAGTTATTTACAAGAAGTATTGTAGACCTATCGAACTACTCATCGGGCTGCCACACAAGAGTCTCCTTTTGATTTGGTATATGGGATGAATGCAATAACACCCATAGAAGCGATATTACCATCACACATATTCCTAAACTATTCCGAACAGACTAATGATGTAGCAGTTAGGAATCAGTTGGACTTGATAGAAGAAAGAGGGTTAAAGAACATCTGAGAACATTACATTACCAATGCTTGATGAGGAGAAGATTTGCTTCCACGGTTAAAAGAAGAGATTTCCAAACAAGAGACAAAGTTTTAAGAAAAGTCTTTTTACAGTTCTGTAAGCTGGCTCCAAACTGAGAAGGCCCTTATGTGGTCTGTGAAAAGATTAAACCAGGAACATACAGGCTCCAAGACAAAATAGGAAGAGCTCTAAATCACCCATAGAATGTTGAGCATCTCAGATTATACTTAGACTAAAGCTCTTTCGTATATATTTACTCTTTAAATATCAATGTAAATATTAGGCGACATAATCTTTCCTACCCTGGTGGTACGGGGAGGTATAATGAGGTGTCCGGGTTTTTCAATAATATATAATACCTTCTTCAAAGAACTGGTGCAGTTTCGTCTAATATGGATATTAAATGCTTATTCAACACCCCGAGTCTCAAGTTTTCTTGAGTTGATCGGATATGCTTAACACTTGATCACATTTATTAAACACATGTGGTTGGAGATGTTGGGTACTTTTGTTCAACACATCTGAAATATTAAAGGCTATTTAAACATTGGCTGTAAAAGATTTAAACGAAATTTAAGCAAAGGGGAATGAGTTGGAATCAAACCATTCATTGGTACATAAAATTCCTTGGCCATCCAAGGATTTTAGTCTTTCAAAACAAAAAAGTACATAATATAACCTTAGGGCTTGTTCCCTTCAAATTTATCTTCACCGTCATATTTTTTAGGACTTTTGAGTTCAACAATTGAACTCTCACCCACTTCTTTGTCATCATCAGAGTCTATCCCACTGGAGTAATTTGTGCTTATCCCAATCATCCATCGTATAGAAAGGGAGATCTTTATAGTCCACACATTTCCACAAAGGACCAAGCGTCCTCTTAGGAAAAATCTCATGGAACAGTAGGACCATGTCAGACTTGATTATATCATTCATCTTCTCCAGAGAGTCCACTATGCTATTAGCATACTTCATATCCCTGCAGCTATGGCTTGATCTTGTTGGCGTTTCAGGGCATCTTTCTTTTTGGTCTTCTCTTAGACATTATTCTCCAACTTAGCTTTGTCATCGGACAAAGTCTGGATAGTATTGTCGTTAGTTTGCAATTGCTCCTTCAAAGCTGTGAAGTCCATTGAAGAAGAAGTCTCCAGGTCCGAGTATTTGGTTTAAAGCTCTTTGCTGGCCGTTTTTGACTTGAGAAGTTTGGCAGCTAAATCTTCTTTTTCCTTCTTCAATAACTCTATGCTTTGCTAAGCACTGAGAAGATTGTTCGACAAGTTTTGCTTGTTTGTGGTTAGGGAATTGATGGTACCAGTTTGGTCCCTTACCTGTCTCTTCAGATCAAGCACTGGTCGGACATAGCCCAGAAGGGCATGGCTCAAAGTATCTTGCTCACCGGATATCGCATAAGTTTTGCCATTATAAGTCACCACGTTGGAAGAACTGGGAGGATGGTAAGGCCCAACGAATTTATCTTTTTCTAAGTAATTGAAATAGATATTGATGTTTTGAAAGGCGTCGAAAGTCAACCTCTTCATTACCATCACCAACAACCTATTCGGAATGAAGATTAGTTGGGATTTTCTACTATAAGGTAGGATCAATAGGAGCTGGAGGAGGGACTTCAGGAGGATGAAGGATTATCTCTGCTCTTAGAGTAACTTTCATCTTTTTGGTAGCTTTTTCGTTACTGCTAGCCTTATGTTTTTTGTCATTCTTTAAAGGCTTAGGTGGGTTGTTTGACCCACCAGCTTCCTTCACAGTTCCTTCTACTGCTTCGAGTAAAGCAGTGTTAATACCACCTTGGTTCTCCGAACCGGTCCTTTCAGTAGTCGTTAAAGGTGGGTTTGTTGTGGCCTTCTTATTTTTCTTGTTTTTTATCTTGTTAAGATGACTGGGGGCTTTGGCCTTCAAAGGAAAGTAAAGTTTGGAATATTTAGCCTCTATCCTACTTCGGATCATATATGCCGGATGAGGGGTGGTTAACTCTTCCCAAGAGAGGTCTATTCTCCTTGTGGTGTTCCACAGATGAGATCTCACGTAGTTCCCCGACGTGAAGCATTTGTGAAAAACATTGCCCCACTTCTCCAAGGCCCAAGCGTTCAGCTTGGTGTAAGTATCCTGACCTGCCTCTATATAGTCCGGAAACTCCTTCAGAAACACTAGGAAGAAGTATGAGTCATTTCGGATTAAAAACTTAATACTTAAGAGATTAAATAAGAGATCTAGAAACTCACCAATGCTCTTCTAGCGGCTGGTCAGTTGGCTGGGGTTTGAATCAACCTTGATCTTCTTGCCATTTTCCCAAGCCCCACTGATGAATAAGAACTGCATCCTCCATGGATTTTTGGACTCCATTAGATGGTTCATCACCTTATAATCATTCCCCATGCTGTAATGGTAGAAAGGGATTTGATGATTTTTGCATAAGTTTGCCACAACAGGAAATTGTTCCATTGGTAGTGGAATTTTAGATAACCTGGATGCCATGATACATGCTAGTAGCATATACCAGTAATTGAGGCTCAGTTGGCTGGGACATAGCTTAGTCAGATGGAAGTATCTGACTATCTTCGGATCCAAAGGAAACCGGAGTCCCCAATTTAACACTTCTGTATAAACCACCTGTTCATTGCGATTGCAGTCCAACGGGGTTTCTGGGGTGATCAGAATTCTTAATTTCATAGACTCTGGAATTCCTCACTTAGTCTGAAGTCGACCCAACTCAGCAGTGTGGGTATATACGTAGGCTATGTTTTAAAGGGACATCAAATACTTCATGCTGTCCTTCTTAAAGCTTGGCCCCACTTTACCTTCTAGATACTCCTGAAGCGCATCCGGATGAGTTATACCCACCTTAGTCTTACCCTTTCGATTTGCAGTTGTATCATCTGTTTGACCGGGCGTCTCAAAAGGGGCTTCGTCTAGATTTTCCTCTATTTTTTCTTCCATTACCTGTGGAAGGTTGTTCATATGGTTGTACAGATGGTTGTTCGGATGATTTTACAAGTGACTATTCGGATAGTCTGGTTTCTGCTAGGGGATGTTACCCAGATGGTTTAGCCTTAGGAACAGTTTTATTGCCCCCGAACTGGAGGGCTTTGAAGATGTATGGGTTGATTTTGACTTAGATTAACGCGTGACTCGGCGTGAAGTTAATTTATTTGGAGATTTCTCTGCATCTGACCCCATTACAATGAAAGGCGAAGGCTTTCTTATACTATAAACAACTTTCTCCTTGAGTAAGGGATCTTGGGACTCCTGGATATAGGACCCTGATGGAAAAGGTGAAAGGTTTGCTACAAATGGCAATTTCCTAACCTTGGAAGTTTTTTAAGAGGACGAACCTTGACTTGTATTCAATTGTGGTTAATTAATTCTTTCGCTGGGTGAAATAGGTAGACCAGCAGCAATGCGTTTGTCTTTTGTGACTTTTTGTGCTTTCTCTAACTCAGATAAGTTCAACCAACCTCCTTTTACTAAGGCGTTTTTGGCTGTGAACATATATGATTCGAGAACAAATTTAAAGATGAAATAATCTTTCTCTCTCTATGAACGTTTGTAATTGTTGAAGACAATAAAACAGTAAGAAGGTTTATATAGAGAAGTGAAAAATTCAGTTACCTATGAGAAGGTAAATCAACTTTGGGCAATGATTAAAAGCTGCAAAGTGTGGAAGTTGAAGTCTAAGTAAATGTCTAGCCTAGTGGGTACGAGAATCTAGGATAAAAGTGGCTGAGAGGTCAAATCAAAGCTTGACACGTGTCCCACGATTGAAGAAAGACTCTTAGAATTTGAATTGAGAAATCAATTCCACCAAAATTCGAACAAGGCCACTTTTGAAGGAATGTTTTTACAGTTTGAACAAAACAACTGATCAGAAAATGTTGGTATTAATTGTTGAGAGTTAGCTCTTCCAAAGATCATTTGCAAGACCTAAAGGTGTTACTGGTGAGTTCGATGAGTTCGAATATTTGAGCTACTGTGTCTTGACTTAATCTGATGGGAAATTCAAACCATAACCACTATAATAAAATTCTAAACAAGATAAATGTATTAATTATTGACTAAGCTAGCTGCTGGTCACTTCAAACCAGATTACTAATGGATCCTTAAACTTGACCCGACTTAATGATCTGACTCAATAAGTTCATGGGTCATTAATTAAGTATAAATACCCCTACTACTTTCATTAATGAGGGTAATCATAATTTATTACT
Source organism: Limnanthes douglasii subsp. nivea (assembly GCA_036936605.1). Lineage (NCBI taxonomy): Eukaryota > Viridiplantae > Streptophyta > Magnoliopsida > Brassicales > Limnanthaceae > Limnanthes > Limnanthes douglasii. Next base: position 99,895 of record JAUPFV010000100.1, read on the forward strand.
AGCACGCAACTTAATTATTTCTCTACTCACCACCTTAAACATTAAATTCCACAAAACACCCAAAACACTTTACGAGATTACCCTCATACAGAAATTAACCACAACAATTGTAAGCATGAATATTATTATTAGACTTAAACTCAATGCGAAATAAACTAAGACAACTAATTACTGCGTGAATGGTCAAACTCTTTTAATATTTAACTTACCAATTAGGATAATTTTACGATAATATTTGGTTTGTCAGTATATAGCCAAAATTTAGACATTTAAACTGTGTGTATGTGACCTATGCAAAACAGATTATTCTCTAAATGTCCGATTAGTTTTTGAATTATTCACACGATGAAATTCCAACTACATCAACATGAATAAACTATAAAATAACATACTTTATTGACGTGTTAGTAAGATTTATCTCTTATTAAAGTTTCATATATCTAAAAGGATACACAAAATTAAAACAATTTATAAACCGGAATATATGGTCATTTTAAACCTACAAAACATAATTGTATTCATATTAAATTATATATGATATCTCATAAAATTTATACGTATAAGTCGAGCAAAAAGGTTTGAATTTTCAAAAAAACTACAAAACTAAAAAAAATAAGAATGTTATATCGCACCAAAAAAATATACATTCAATAAACGTTCTAATATCATAACACAACGAGATTTGTTACAGTTGATAGGATCGAAAATCCTTGAGGACGATGAACATGAAGTGGGTCGAATTTATTCTGAAGGGTAATTTAGACTTAGAATAAAGATCATACTTACTAAGTTGTGTATATGGACTAAGTTGTGTGCTAACTATGTATTTAATTATAATATATGTATATATATAATAAGTAGCAATTTGTGGGCTTGAAGGGTCATAGGTTTGACCCATATTCGTGGCCCGATCCGGTTGGCCCATAGATGCAAAATTATTTTATAAAGACTATCAAAAAATAGGATTTAAGAGGGTTAAAACATTCTCTATCTACATATTAAATACAAGCAGCTCGATTATCACTCTACCCTCTACGTAAAATTTAATACATCATCTAAACGCTTATCTAAAATTCCCTCCGATTAGATTTTATCACGAGTGAGCTTCAGTATCAACATAACCATCATATGGCTCACTGTGTGACTACTATATATATGTCTGATTCATATAACATGCATACTTGTCACAAATATATGATAGTGCACTCGATATATTTAAAATTATATATACAAGATTACCATAATTATTACTCAAACGATAAAAAATGGATCAGAATTTAAATTATAACTAATTGATATTCTATTATGCATTACTTGCCATAAATGTTACAATTTATTGTATTTAAATATAAATTAATTAAGTATAAAAGTTTGAGAATACTATCAATGTACATTGTGACATCACTTGCGAGTTGTGAAGATTGATTTATTTAGTTACCACTTAATTTATAAGCCCGGTAATGTGTACTAATCTAATATAGTTTAGAGGCAAAATGGATTTTATTTTCCATCTCAAATTTCTAAAGCTTTATGGTTGAATGATATCGTAAATCTAGAAAATGTATCCCAATGGATATGCAGATTGTCTAATATGTCTTTTCATTTAAATAAACCACTAAAAGATAACCATAGATGTTTCAACTTTTGAACCCATAAGTTAAAGAAGTATAGATGAGATGAACACAATGAATATATTTTTATACTGAATTTTGATACTATATATTTTAGATTATGACTAATAAACTAATTTATTTAATTATATATTTTTTCAGTTTTATATGGGTTATACAATCCAAACCCAATATTTAAAATTTGCGGTATCATATAATTATAACATATCACACTCATAAAGTCTAATGATCTTATAAATTAACTTATTGGTCTATGGTACAATTTTTCGTGCTTCCAAAAGGTCAACATATAAGGATATCATGAACCTTTAAATCATATTTATCTACCATTAAAACCGAGTATATTAAAAAATATTGGACTATAAATATAGATAATAAAGAATAGATATATAATCAATCATCTTTCATCTTACGTATTATCTAACATGCTCTCTCTCTATCTTTCTAAAATATCATCTTGCATATAGTACTACCAATTTAAATTCTTTAAGAACTGAATAAATGATCACTCGTGATCATAAGAAATATTTGTAATCACGAGACTCTAACTTGTAAATCCAGAGTCTCTCAATCTTTTTTCGACTTATCATTTTTTTTGTCGGCATATCTATTATGCTGCCAAGTTAATCAATTTTATAAGAATAATCATTGGTAAGTATCTTCATATTTTACTGCGTAGTTATTTTATCCAATTGAATGATCTTGGTTATATACTTATACAAACTCTAAATCTTCCAATTACTATTATGACATACATGTGGAGTTTATGAATTTTATATATGTATGATTATTTCTCCCAAAATTAATATATTTAATTGATTCAGTTTTTTTGGAAATAAATAAAAACCTTTTCATGATTTGATGTTTGTAAAAATTGATATTGGATCTGCATGTTTAAGATTGTGATTGAATGATATAGAAATATACGTTTAGGTTTTTAGATTTGATATTTAATTATATGATTACATAGTTTATGATGTAGATGTATGATTAAGGATTTCAGATATTAGTTTCTTTGATTATGAAAATTAGGGGTTACCATAGAAAATGGTTCATTGTTGCGGCAACACTGCTATACAAGAAACTTTATGAAGGCTCTCACGTGAGTTGTTGTTGTTACTAAGCTTTAAGGACTGAAGGGCTACAATATATATATATATATATATGTATGTATTTTCGTGACATAACTACAACAAATTCATGATGTCACGACATACATGTAAGTTATGCGATAACAACCATACATTGGTTAACATGCAACGACGTTATGTGACATCGCTATATCGTTGGCCCATTGACTTTCACGGTATTTAGATTGTTTTCTTGTTTTTTATTGCATGTATATATATTGTCCTGAATTCTCTACGAACTACAAAAAAACTATTTAAGTTATAAATATGTTAACTATAATCATTTTTTTAATATGTATATCGTTTCATTTTTTATGTATAATTCATTTTATGTTATGTTAAGCCTTTAAGGGGTGTACATTTATGTTTCCCAATTATGCGCGTGTTAAGTAAGCATGCATTATTGTGGCATTCGTGATGGGAGTAATGACCCATTTTCATTGAGCACTTGGACTCACAGATGTATGATATGATGTATGTATGCCTAGGGATTATTTGTTTTTATTTGCAGGCTTAGAGTTTGAACACCATTCATCTTCTGTAAGATATTTGGACGCTTTAAGGGGTATTTTAGATTTTTGAGACTGCTCTACATGTGTATGATGCAATGAAATGCAACACAAAGGTATTTTTAGTTAGAAAGGCTACCTTCAGTCGTAATTTGCACATAAACACTTCATATACTTATATTTTGAAAATATAAAGACATGCCATCTGAGTGGACTTTATAGTGCAAGCCTTAAATGAATTGTTTTTGGGTGTTTATGGCCAATGACCAGTAGATGTGTGTGTAGGTCGGCTCACATGAAAAGTATATATATATATATTTCAGGGTAAGCCAATCGATGCATAATATTATTGTTGCATTCACACATCGTATATTCATGCAAAACGGGATATAAATATGGACTAGTCACATTAAACTATGTCACAAAACTCGAAACTATAAGGTATTGACAGTTTCAGAATATGATTGTGAGCCAATAATGTTTTTCTTAAATAAGTGGTATCTAGAAGTAATGTATAGTATGTAATGCTTAATATCCCCCTTAAATATTACAATGATTCAGTTCCAATGAATGCATATTAGAATTTAAACTTAAGAAAATTCAGTCTTTTATGTTATTTATGCAATGATTACGATTAAATGCAGTAAGTTTAAGTTGTATTTATACCTTCATGTAACTGTATTTCATATAATTTACATATAATGAAGATATTATATGATCATTAATTAGGAATTCCATGACACCTATAAGACTGTATCATTAGACTATCATTTCCTTTTACTCTAAAATTTAAACAAATAATAACGATAAATAGGATAATGTCCAATATTATAAGTGTGATAATAGTTTGTTGGAAATTTTTAAACATGTCATAACATATTTTATCAGAATATAATTAAGATGTTTGTAAACCTTTTTATCTTAATTTGTTAAATTTGGAAAAAATAAACATGAAAAGTTTTAAATTAGATTTCAGATAAAAAAGATGAGATTTATGGAAAAACCAGTTATAAGTCTATTTACATGATCAATTCCTATAGTTTAATTAGTTTATTGACTCGGCCATGAAAATTGCTTTTAAATATTTGGTATGGTCCTCATTTCAATTTATATTATATTCCTAGAGACGTTTTTGGTTTAATACATATGTAACTACCACGATTATCTTCATCCATCAGATACATTAAATTACAAAAATTAAGTGATGGTGAAACGTCTATACAAACAATGGTGATTTATGAATATATAAGTTACAAAATGTATATGCTATATAAAGTATATTAGCTATATTTTTCTATAATTTTATATATACTTATGAATTCTATAATAAAATAAAACCACTAGAAAATTAAGTATATCTTTATTACACGTGTTCATGTAACATCTATCAAAATGGGGCTCACAAGATATTTGAATTAAAATACTTCACACCCTCATGATTATTCATACTTCTCATACATGTGTTGGATACATCAAGGAGGAAAGACCAACTAAAAAAGTTAAGTTTATATAGAGCAATAAATGTATTTAGACAAATTCAAAAAGTTATATTTAGAACGTTCCCATGTAGGAAAGAGAATGATATCATATTTATTGTTCATAAATATCTTTTGGATTTATTATATCTATATTTCATCGTAAGTATAACTCATTAACAAGTTCAAAAAATTTAAATCCAAAGTATATCTATTTCAACGTGCTTTGTTCTATCGCGCTGTACTGGGTTCTCTGAATACTTAAACGCAGCTTTATTATCGCACATTAACTGAGTTGGACACTTCAGAGGGGATCCGATTTCTTTCATTATCTTCTTTAACCAAAGTATCTCGGTAATCCCCTTAATGATTCCTCTAAATTATGATTCAGCACTTGACAGTGATACTACTTTCTGTTTCTTACTCCTCCAAGTCGCCAAGTTACCTCCAAGAAGAGTAAAGTAGCCAGTAGTTGATCGTTTGTCGTTAGGATTCCCTCCATAATCAGCATCTGTGAATACTTCAACATCAAGGTGTCCATTTTTCTTAAAAATCATGCCTCTTCCTGGTGTGCCTTTGAAATATCGAATAATCCTCATTACTTCCTCCATATGGTGTTCCTGAGGATGATGCATGAACTGGCTAACTACTCCCACCGCGTATGCAATGTCAGGTCGAGTGTGAGCCAGGTAAATCAATTTTCCCACCAACCTTTGGTACCTTTCTTTACTCGTTGGTATGGCCCCTTCAATTATCTTTAGTTTGTGATTCACAACCATAGGAGTGTCATTTGGTTTGCAATCCACCGTGCCAACTTCAGCTAATAAATCCAATATATATTTCCGTTGGGAGATATAAATCCCTCCTCTTGACATAAGAACTTCGATTCTTAGGAAATACTTCAATCCTCCAAGGTCTTTCATTTCGAACTCCTTGAAGAGGTTTTTCCTAAGAGAGCTAATCTCTTCTTCGTCATTCCCCGTTATAATCATATCGTCGATATATATTATAAGACAAGTGACTAATTCTCCTCTATTTTTGTAAAACAAGATATGATCCCCATTACTCTGTTTGTAGCTATACTACTTCATTGCCATTGTAAATCTTCCAAACCAAGCACGAGGAGACTGTTTGAGCCCATATAATGCCTTTTTCAGTTTACATACCTCATTTTCTTGAAAACCATCAGAGAATCCTGGTGGGGGTTCCATATATACCTATTCTTCCAAGTCTCCGTGCAAGAAAGCATTCTTTACATCAAATTGATGAAGAGGCCAATCTTTATTCGCGGCGATTGAAAGTAAAACTCTGATAGTGTCAATTTTTGCAACCGAAGAGAACGTTTCAGAGTAGTCTATACCATATGTTTGTGTATATCCTTTGGCAACCAATCTTGCCTTGTGTCGCTCAATGGTGCCATCGGATTTATATTTTATATTAAATACCCATCTACACCTGACTGCTTTCTTCCCTTGTGGTAACACACAATTCTTCCATGTACCATTCCTTTTTAGAGCTTCCATTTTGGTATTCATTGCCTCATGCTATTCCGTCGTCTTCTTAGCTTCTTGAGCTGTTTTAGGGATTTGTTCAGAGATAATAGTAGCTGAAAACGCCTTTGCAATCTTCGTCATTCCTTTCACGTCTGTTTTTACCGGATATGTAGAAGCATGAGGAACGTGTTCCGGTGAATACCTGTCAGGAGGAACTCCTCTATTTTTTCTTAGGGGAAGAATTGGAGTTTGAGTTTCAACAAATGAACTTCCTGAAATGTCATGGTCAGTAGCATTTTGTGGATTATGACATTGTAAATTGTTTACCTCTTGATGGACATTTTCTTTGGCTGATTCGCTGGTAGTATCCATAACATTTATTTCTTGTTGGACATTGTCTTCGGGAGAATCATTGGTGGTAAGAACTGCCTCGTCAGTCTCCTTTATGTTGGAAGAGGCATGTTCGGTGGCGCCATCTACCGACTCTGTCGGCACATCCTCAAAGTAACTTTCATATAACAACCAGTCGAGTGATTCACTTACTCTCTCCCCCTGAGCATGAGATTGGTGGTAAAAAAAATCGGATTCTAAGAAGTCACAGTCCATGGTGACATGGATTCGACGAGTAACCGGATTGTAACACCGATATCTCATTTGATGAACACCGTACCCAACAAATACACACTTTTCAGCACAAGGATTAAGTTTGTTTCGCCTAGTTTTAGGGATATGAATAAACACCGAACAACCAAAGACACGAGTTGGTAAGGTCATAACAAATGGAATTGTAACTTGGGTGGCAAGCACTTGTAATGGAGTTTTATTTCCTAGACATCGGGTTGGTAGACGATTTGTAAGATACGTAGCTGTAGCAAGAGCTTCTGGCCAAAGAGAATGAGGAACTCTAGATTCAATCATAATAGCACGAGTTTTTTCAAGTAAAGTACGATTTTTTTGTTCTGAAGTACCGTTTTATTGAGGTGTGTTTGGACAAGTGGTTTTATGGATAAGACCATTTGTTTTGAAAAAATTACGCATTTTTGGTTGACAAACTCTGTGCCATTATCAGAACGGAGAATCTGTATTTTTTTTCAAATTGAGTCAAAATCATTTTGTAAAAACAAACAAATATTTATGGTACTTCCGATTTATTTTTCATGAAATATATCTAAGTCATTCTTAAGAAATCATCCACAAATAAAACAAAGTATATGATTTGATTGTTAGTGGAATTTGGTGTTGCACCCCAAACATCAGAATGGATTAGCGAAAAAGCATAATCAACTCTAGTATTACTCTGATTAAATGAGACCCTATGATTTTTTGCAAGAATGAAGGTTTCACATTTCTCATGAATGGAATTATTCAAAAAAAAATCTAGGAAACAAACTTTTAAGATAGCTAAAAGAAGGATGACCAAATCTTCGGTTCCATAACCAAAGTTGCCTTTCGGTTGTTCCGTGAGCAAGCATGGCATGCCCCTTATGAACTACCTCATTAACATAATAAAGACCTCCTTGTTCAGTACCACGCCCAATGATCTCCTTCGTACGAATGTCCTGTAAAATGCAAAAAATGGATACATAAGAACCACACAGTTGAGTTGCTTTGTCACTTGACTAACTAGATAAGAACTTTAAGGATAGTGAAGGAATGTAGAGGCAGTTTTTAATTTCTATTTTTTCCGAAAAAATAATTGAACCTTCGTCTTTGACTTCACAAATTTCTCCACTAGCAGTCTTAATATGGGACTTTTTTGGAGATGACATGTCAGCAAAGTCTTTAGGATCATAAGACATGATGTCCGTAGCCCCGCAATCAAAGATCCAATTCATTGATTTCTCAATCCCTTTAACTCCAAGTTTTTCATAGGAGTTCGCCGCCATTCATCCAAAACCAGTGCCACTTCCTTGCTCATTTTTAGTCGGATCTTCATCGCCACTTGTAGACGAAGCCCGTTTGACATTAGATCTGAAACACTGGTTATTTTTCTCCTTATGACCGTCTTCCCACCATTCTGGATAGCCAACCAGCTGGAAACATGTCGCTTTAGTGTGTTTCTTCATCCCACAATGAGTGTAATACAACTTGGATTTATCTTCTTTCTCTTTGGATCGGAATTTAAACCTCTGTGCAGAATCTTTAGCAACCAAACCCATTCCAATTTCAATCGAGTCACTATCAGAAGAGCTTGATTTTATTATATTAAGCTTGGCCACTTCCCTTCATATTGTAGCATATGCTGTTTCCACGGAAGGAAGAAGATCCTTTTTCAGGATATCTCTCTTGACTGGTTCCAGCTTGTCATTAATTGCCATTAGCAATTGATAGAGTCTTTGTTCTCGAGTCTTCTTATTGTAGATCTGAATGTCTTCTAGGTCTTTCATAGGGTTCAAATCTCACCTATCTATAGACATCCAGATGTTCTGCAGTTTGTTCCACAAGTCTTCTAGTGTATCGGACTCTTGCCTTAATGAATTAGCCCTCTTATGAAGGTCAAACACCTGTAACGAATATGTAACGGAACCGTATGTGGTGGCTAACCCATCCCAGAGGGCTTTTGCAGTGGGATATTGCGAGACATTATTCACCAAGATGGATTCAAGATTTTGGATAATCCATGTGAAAACACATTGATCATCTTGTTCCCACCTTGTATATGTGTTGTCAGTTTTGGATGGAGGTGTTGGCTCCCTTGTAATGTGAGAACCTCTCCCCTTTCCCCCAATTGCTTTCTTCATCAGGTTTTCCCATAGGTCATAGTTGTCACCACCAAGTTTAATCCCTAGGGATAAATTCTCGGGGTTAGTTGTTTGTTGTTGTGTTCCGAGACCATTTCTCAGAATGGTAGCAATCTGCATTGTTAATTTATCAGGAATTTGACTGACCAAGACTTCATTGCCAGCCATCTTTGTTGAGGATGTTCAGAATTCCCAGAATCACATGTGCTCTGATACCATGTTAAAAAACAAAGAGAGAAGTAGCCGCAGGAGGCGGCTAGGGTTTTGTGTTTTATTAGAAAATGTTCCTTTTATCTTCCATATACAACATTCTTACCAAACCTAAAGCATATTATTATTCTCTCTATGTCCAAACCTGTTGCATTAGAGATATTAACTCAATAGTAAGGCTCTCAATATATAGAGAACTTAGAGGCATATACAAGGAAACTTAATACACTGAATATTCTAATATTTTGCTATCGATACCTCGATATAATTTTAGAATTTTTTGATGGAAAATATTTTGTATGTTTTGTATTGATAATCAACATTGTAAGAGTGACTCCTCGTAAATATTTTTATATTTTATCATGTATTTATTTATTCATACCCACATAAAAACTTTTGAACGTATGTTTATATAGTTTTTATGTATTATAAAATAGGCTAAAAACGTGACTAGTCCTTCACGTTTGGTACTTGTGTTAATATGGTTCCATGCATTCACTTGGCTAACAAACTAGTCCTCCATATTTAAAAAATGTTGTAAGTATAATATTTATGTTGCCATCCAAATTTTCTACTCAATAATACATTTGGACTTGCCACACTGTCATCTACGTAGGACTCCATTTGGATGATGTAACTATTGACATTTTTACCACTTATCATTTACGATAACTATTTATCTAATCTATTTATCCAACCCAACTTATTATTTTTGAAACCCGACCCAACCGTGTCCGCTAAGATAAAAAAAATCGTATACCATATTTCCAAAATCTATCACCTTAAAACATTTTTTCCGAATAGATTTGTTTGAACGTTTCAAAACCCTAGACCAAGTTAATTCCCAAACTAACTTACAGATTACATTCTTTTCCTTCATCAAAGCTTATATAATTAAAAATAAACATAAAAAAACTCATTTAATTAATTAACTATATAACTTATCTAATTAAATTTGAGAATAAAACAACAACCGGGATAATGAATATCGTACCACTATCAAACCTTATTATTATAATGCATAAAACAAAATTTATAAGTAAACCAGAATAAAACAGCTCTTCTAATCTTAAGAGTAAACTAGAACCAAATGCCTTTTCTGATTTAAGATGGTAAGAGGAAGAATAAGTAATGTATTAAAAGTATCTCAACAACTAATATATAAATTTCTCAATGAAATTTTGGTAATTTAAATTTTTAGATCACGAAATAATACATCAAACTTTTTTTATATTTAATGTAGTTATTTTGTTTCAGAACGAGACAGAAAAAGACATTTATACCTATTTTGTAACTACCTACAAATTTATCTACCGCAATTTAACTTACATTATCAGTTATGGGTTAGAAACGAAAAAATTACCCATAAGAGATAAATTTACTACTTAGTCTTTTATACCTATTATGTTTGATGCTCTAAACTGATGAACTTGTAGTTATATTATTCTATCATCCAGCTCTATGCGAGTTCTCTTCCTCTTCTCATTGAATGTGTCCAGTTTTGTTTCCACCTATGCTTGTGAGAGAGAACCAATCGCGTATAATCCTTACGCACCATAACACTAAGTACATACTCTAGTACCACTACTTCACTATTCGGATTATCTAACTTGGTTTGCAATCAATGACGAAATAAAGTAATCCAAAACTTGTATTTTGAGACGTCCACCCACCGATGTACATAGATTTATGAACTTGAAAATTAGGCCGAGTTGGTGACAAAGGCGAACTGAAATTAGAGAAAAATGAAGCTGTCGGTTAACATTAGTGGCTTTTCGAATAAATGAGTGTGTAGTTGAAGGTAATTTTGATCAAATGAAGTTGTTGGGTTTCTTCAAGAGAATTGAGTACTCGTAAAATAAATCGGATGAACATAACCAAGTGAATGGATTTCGATTCGGATTAAGTTAAATGGACATTGACTGGTTATTAGGTTAATTACTTAGATTAAATTTTATTTTTTATGGGTTGAGATGTTTTTAAATTTAAAAGCGGAGTTGAGTAATCCGGTTAGCTATATTGTTATGACTTTTATGTGAATACTATTTCATGGGCAATTTGGATGACTTTATGTGAATACTATTTCATGGGCAATTTGGATGACACCATAAAAAAAACTATATGGATAATCTACCACTAAGTATTTTATATCAATAATCGACCAATGTATTATAAAGTACGAACAAACATCTACTAGTCTCAATATCGTGTTGTCTTTGTTGTTTTTTATGTTTATATTGTTAAATGCGGTATGTTTCAAACTCTAGTTAAAAAAAAATATGAAAATACAATTAATTTTTCTGTTAAGATGCATAAAACTAAATCTATGATTGTTTCAGATTTTTTGGGTTGTGTAGTTACGTGTAATTGGGTTGCAAAATAATTTTTAAAAAAAGAAATTGTGTTCTAATTATGAGTTATTGTAATTTCGTTGCGAAAAACTAAGTGTGTTTTAGTTGAACAATTACTGTAATTTGGTTAAGGCAAAGTAAGTGTGTTCAGTTGCATAATTACGTGTAAATATGTTGCATAAATAGGATTTTGGTTACAAAAAGTAAGTGTTGAATTGTAGGATTATGTGTAAATGTATTGCTTAAATAATAAGAAAAGAATTATGTAAATAAGAATTATGTAATTTGGTTGAGGGAAAGTAAGTGTGTTCAGTTCCATAATTATTGTTGGAAACATTTATGTTGCGGGTAATTTGTGGTCAATTTAAAATCTAAATGGTTATCGATATTTTTAATTTATTTTGAATATTTATTAATAATTTTCCCAAATTATATTTGAGTTGATGTACCATTTAAGACCCAAAAATAATAATATTATCCAATTAAGATCTATATTTTAATGTACTTCTTAGAAAGACCAATTTCACTCAAATATATACCATTTAAGACTCAATAATACGACAAATTCCATTACTCAATTATATAGAAGCTTTTATATTTTTACTTCAGCTTTTTTTCCTTTATTTTTCTCTCTCTACATGAATAGAACACTACCCTAACATTATAGGTGATAACTCAATTTTGTACTCGATTTTTTTCCGTATGATTTTGATTGTGTTTTTACTTGATTTCGAAGTTTGATTTTGGATATCTGTATAGATAAGTCTATTTGTGTGTTTAGGTAACTCGATTTTTTACTTGATTAGAGAACTCGAGATTTTTTTTCTTTCAGATGTTTGGTATTCTTATGGTATTACATTCCTAATATAGTGTAATTGTTGTATTTTAGTTAGGTCTTCATCTATTTTAGTGTGTTTGTATGTTTCTAGAAATTTATGTTCGAGTAAGGGTTCAAGGTTTAAAACGTACAATATGCAGTAAGAAGATGCGAAACATGTTTTACGTTACGTATTAATAGTTGCGAACGTATTAATTCTTTTGGACTAGTAGATGCAAAACCTGATTCTAATAGATGCGAAATGTTAATATTCTTTTGTATTGTAGATGCAAAATGTGTTTACTGCTAGTTGTGAAACATTTATATTATATTCTACTATTAGATGTGAAACATATGTATTCCTTATACTAATAGGTGTTAAAACCTATATACTGCTAGCTGTGAAATAGTTGTATTCTTTTTAACAAATAGCTGCAAAATATTTGTATTATATACCGTAATAATAAAATTCAAAATCTATTGATTGTGTATTTTTAAACTAAATAGAGAACTTGCAATTTGGGATATTGCTCTGTTTGATGATTTTAAAGATGTTGTTAAATTTGTTTTAAGTATATATGATACGTTGGTTTGGGGTAAATTTAGATTAAGATATTATTGTTGTGATCTAGAAAAATTATCTTAGGTTGTGATGGTGATTTAATTGTTTTGGTATCAGTTGTTCAAACTTTGGGTGTTTAAACTATTATTAATAAAGTTGAAGGTGATGTTGTTGTTGGTGATAATATTAGAGAAACTGCTCGAAGTATATTCGAAGCTTCAAACGAAGCTATTATTTATGGAGAAACTGGTTAAACTTCTCGTGTTAATGCTATTTATCACAGGAACCAAGTACTTGCTACTATTGGTTGGGCTAGTGAAATTAGTGGTGTTAGGCAGGTTTTTGAAGAGGGTGCAATAGGTTTAAGATTTGATGTTAGTCGGTTGGCTTTACAAGAAGGTTTTACTTTCAAATATATGCATAATAATAAATAAAGAGTAACTGTTTATTGCACGAAAACAGATTCAAAGGGCTGTCGTTGGAGAATTTATGCTAAACGAGAAAGGTCTACTAGATTTTTTTATTATTAAGAAATATGTCCAAACCTATACATATGAGACTGGTTTTAGCAAAGAAAATAGAAATCATTTATCGTCGGATTTGATTGCGAACAAAATACGTGATTGTTTTAGGAGGAAATTTAATGTTACACCTACAAACGTGAATTTTTTTTTAAATGACTACGGTTTAGATATTTCTTACCGTGTTTCATGGCTTACTTTAGAGAAAGTTAAGAGGGTTGTATAAGAAGGCAGTTTTAATTCATATAAACTACTTAAGAATTATTTTAAAACATTGAAGATTTTTTATAGCAACAACAATTACATACTGGAGTATTCTTCGGAATCCAATATCTTCAAGTGTTGTTTCGTAGCATTCAGTTCTTGTCTCTATGGGTTTAATTCTTTTCGTCAAGTTTTATTTATTGATGGAACTTTTTTAACGAGGAAATACAAAGGGGTGTTGTTATCATTCATAACTAAAGATGGTAACAATGGTGAATTTTGTAATCTACTGTTTTATATTGGAAAGCATGTTATTTTTCTTATGTTATATATAAATCTACAAAACAATGCATGGATAAAATATACGAGATGCGAAACCTTCTATAATTAGATGCTAGATGGGGAACCTCAATGTATAGATAAATGGTAAGTGTGAAACACGTAGTACATAATACGGTAGATGCGAAACCTACGTTATAAGTAAATTGGTATATGAGAAACTAATTATAATCAGCCATTAATAATATATATTTTTATATATTTGTTGTAAGAATTTTCCATGTTACATTTAGTATTGTTGGGGCTGAGGATACTAAGAATTGGTTATGGTTTTTGGAAATGTTGAAACCCCATTTTTTGGATCGACAAATCACATTTATTAGTCATCGTCATTTAGATAATTTGTACATGCTATATTTCCAAATTGCTATCATGCAAACTGTCTTTATAATATTTTAAATAATTTGAGGTATTGTTTAACTGGTACATCGACAATATTTAAGGACGCTATGGTTCAAATCTCTAAAAGATGTGCATATGCAGCTAGTCAGAATTTATTTAATTAAATTAATTGATAGGATTAGAGTTTTAATGAGTCTAATTTCGAGATGTTTTGTTGATACTGAACGTAGGATTAGCAATTTGTGTCATGCATTTGATAAAAAAAATTAAAGCTAATGTGGAAGAAGGTCGTTTATGGATAGTTCATTCATTTATTCCTCTTTGTATGAAGTTTTTTATTATCCTGTTATGGTTGTTGATCTTAGTGTACGTACTTGTTTTTTTGGTAAGTGACAACATAATTGTTTCCCGTGCTCTCAAGTTTTACCTACGTTATTTTATATAGATGCAGGTCATATGAAATATGTTGAGACATACTATTTTGTAAGCTCTTATAAGGCAATATATTCATATGGTATAACTGCATTTACTACTTTTGGTCAAGTATATACTTCAACAACTTCTCTAAATGTCTTCCTCCAGTTTTAAAAAAGAGAGTTGGACGACCTAAGAAGAAACTAATTCCATCTAGAGGAGAATTAAGTATTCTAATTATAACATATTATCGTTGTTGTAAATCTGGCCATAATAGACGATCATGTGTAAAAGTTTTGTAAGACCAATGTAACTTTTTATACTTTTAGTTTTTCTGACTTTTTTGTCATAAAGAAAATAAATTGAAACTGTTTTATTATAGATGGACTTGATAGATCCGAAATTTTTTATTATAAAGGGACTTGATAGACGTGAAACCTTTTATAACCAAAATTGATGGACTTGATTGATGCAAAAATAGGAATATACAAATTTACTGATTTGCGAGATGCGAAACATGGTAGAACAAAATTCATTTTGTTTATGATAGACGTGAAACAATGAATAACCAAATACATGGGGTTGATAGATGTGAAACCTTGGATATCCAAATACCGAACATTATGATAGATGCGCAACATTGGATAATCAAATACATTATATTATGATAGATGCACAATCGTGGATACTAAATACATTGGTTTGATAGTTGCTAAACCAGCTCATAACTAACTTCATTTTTTGTGGTGATAGATGTAAAACCTATGATAACCAAAATACATGGTCTTGATAGTTTGGTGAAAATAAATTAAATTTTAAAAAAAGATGTATACAAAAAAAAAATAAAAAAAAATAAACTTCATTATGAAATAAACGAAATACATGGAAAGTTCAATACAACACAGACAAACTTAAAACAAACTTTAAAAACAGAATCTCTTGGTCAGAACCATATTCAGATTTATTTTAGTAAGTAAAATAGATAAACATTATGGTCAACAAAAAACATAAACATGAACATGCGGAAAGATAAAAATAACAAAAAGTAAAACCAAACTCTTCCTCCTACCCTTAGTCAGAGACTTCTTCGTTATCTTCAGAGTCATCTTCCTCTGGATCTTGTTTTGAATCTTCTTCTCCGTCTTTCGAGTCTTTGTCTTCAAACTCTTTATCTTCATCTTCCTTTTGGTCACGTTTTTTTAAGAGAACAACATAAATATCCTCATTTGGATCCTCGTCATCCTCACAAAGTTCATCTTCAGAATACTGTTCATCATAAAAAGAACATAAACTATCATCAGAGGAATATGAAGAGAATTCATCTGTCGTGCTTTGTTTCTAGTTTTTGGTTGCTTCAGGGGAACGAAGAGGTGATTTGCAATCACTATAAACTGAGGCATCATCTGAAGAATCATTTAGAGGTGCCATTTTTCAAAACAACAATTGTTTTGTGTATGATAGCTCAAAATATGACTTGGACTTTATAGCAATAATATAAGGTGAAAAGTTTCGAAGTTGAAATATTTAAAAGCTTTGACATTAATTATATTTTGCTGGTTATTGGTGAAGGTTTGCATTTATTGCAAAGTAATCATGAATATCTACTTTTTTAAATTATATAAGTAAATAATCAATCAAATGTAAGTTATTAGTTTAAATTTTGATTTAACAAAATTGGTGGAAGTTTGGTAAATTACATTAATTAGAAAAACATAGAACTTCTCTAAATATTAAGAGGATGAGCAAAAGAAAGGAAAACTAACCATTAAAAAATAATGACTAGATATGAAACACGTAATACATAATTAAAGATAGATGCAAAACTTTATCTAGAAAAGATACAATAGATGCGAAACACTTTATTCATATTTCTGCTAGATGTGAAACAAATCCACAAATGATACGATAGATGCAAAACATTTGCATTTATGTATATGATACGATAGATGCGAAACAGTTATTACAAATATTACAAATATATTACAACAAATATTAAAAAATACTGTCCCAAAATTTGTTAGTGTTGTATTCATTAAGAAACATGTAAAACAATTATGCTCTTCTTAATGATTCAATATCATAATTTTTTTCAAGGTCAAGTTTTCCACGCAAAACATAATCTTTGAAGTAAGCAGAAATCATTACTCCACAATCAGGTGATCCAGGTCTTTGTTTAGGAATTTTTGTTGGACATACGATCTTTATGTTTGCTTATGGTCGTAAAATATTTTTAGTTTAGGGGTATTGAATCTGTAATTTAATTGACGTATAAATAAATTAGAAGAGAGACATATATGCGTGTGTGCGCTATGAAAATAGATTTGAAGATAGACACTATTTTTTGCAGTTTTTCTTGTTAGATCTAGACGTTTTTTGTATTGGTTTTAAATATATTATTGTTTCATGTTCAACATCTATTACCAACAATTTCCAATGGTTAATATTATAAGGTCGGGCTTCTGTTAGAAGCGGAACAAAGATGTAACCTTTGATGATGCCTCATAGCTTATCGTCAGCATACAGTGTTACATCCGTATTTCAGTTTAGCATCGACTACATTGAAACAATAATAATTGGATTTTTTTTGTTTTTTAATTAATACACGTGTTGTAAAAGTATATTATTCTTACCATTAAGCTTCTAGATAAGTATGTTACCGGCATAAATTATCGCGGACTTTTAACAACAGGTATTCAAAAATTGTATTGTTTAAGCTGGATATACATATAACCTTCTATTACATGTGGTGTCAAAAGTTGAAGCTAACAATTTGTTTACATATGTAATGGGAAGCAAGGCGAAATAAAAGTAAATTTAACTTTTACCGTAGAAACGATTACAGCTTCGCCAATTATCTCTAACATATTACTAACAAAAATATTAGATTATGTTGTCTCTTGACTAACCATATTGTTGAATCGAGATTGTTTTCTCATTTTTAATCAAATCTAATTTATAATATTGCTCTATTTCAATTGCGGTTGTTACTTTGTTTGTAAATAGCTATTATTTTCTGGTAATTTCCATGTTAGGTAGTTCTTTAGGGATTCGATATTGAGAATGACCCATATTTAGTTTAAATGAAGGCTTTTCATCTAACTCTTTCTGCAAAAATGTGAAACCATTGAAACTGTAAGATGCGATAGATGCGAACCTTCACAACTACGATAGATGAGAAACCAGTGAAACTACGATAGATGCAAAACCAAAAGAAATGTTATAGATAATAAACCAATACAAAATATATCTCTAGTGAAACCATGCTAGATGTGAAACCTAGTTTCGCACTTTAAGAAAGAGATGAAAGATAATTCACTTACTTGTCTTTTTTGTATATTATTTTCAATCCTTGTAATTTCATTCTCAGTAGCTGGGTCTAAGTCCTTGACTTGTGGCATTTTGATTTCTTGGAATTTAGAGGTCTGATCCTTTATAAAAAAAAGAAAACGGCACATTAGATGTGAAAAACGTGTAAAACAATAGTTGCAAAACAAGAGTAAGTATGATGCATTCTGAATGATAGATGCGAAATCGTAGGTATTTGATACATGCGAAACATTATATTATACAAAAACACCAAGAAATTACGTGATACAATCATCAAACATATAGATACTGATAATGTTACAATATTTAAGCAAAAAAGAAGATATTACACAACAAAATATATCTCAAAATACATATGTTATTTTAAAACAGGTTTCGTTAATTTTGGGTTATCTATATCACCTCTTTGTCCACAAGAACATTCTTGGTCACTTCAGATACTTCAACAATATTTTTATCACTTCAGATACTTCAGCAATAGCTTATTTAGCTACATGTACATCAACATTAATATATTGATATTTTAAGAAAGTAGTATTATAATCTTGTTCTTCCATAACAACATGTATAGCATAACTAATATCAAGATTCTTTTCTTCCATAACAACATCATCAACAGGTGGATCATTTTGGGTTTTAACCCCAACATCTTCAGAATGAGTATGCTTCTTTTCAACAGTAACATCAACAAGATGATCATCGTGTTTTTCAATCCGAAATTCAATAGGAGTAACATGCTCATTTTACATAGCAACAATAATGTTAGAACTAACAACATTAACATCAACAGGGGAAACATTTTGGTGTTTAACCTCAAAATCAGCAGGAGTAACATGCTCATTTCCAACAACAACAATACCTTTATATGTAACAACTACATCAAGCCCAACATCAAGAGAAGTAACATACTCATCTTCAACAAGAACAATAACAGTAGGATCCTGTTATTCCATACCAACTTCATTGTTCTCTTGTTGTGGAGGTGGATCCTTGACTTCCACTATAATATTCGGTGTTGTGTCTGGGTTTTCAACTCCAAAACCAATAACAGAAGCATGTTGCTTTACACCGATTTGTTGATTATTATGTTTTGTATTTGTAATACATGATTTTTTACTCGGTGAGTGTAGGGCTTGATCATTCAATCGATTTTTAGTTATGTTTTAACTTCATCATCTATGTTTAGTTTCGACATAGACATTTAAAGTGTGTTTTGTAGGTTGATCTCTATGTTTATCTCTGCATCAAGACTAACAATATATTGTCATAACACTTATTTGTACTGCCGAACACAGTACACTATCACGTACATAAAACTGTACTGCCGGACACAATACATTGTCAAGGCACTATTGGACTCATTCACAACAAACCTTCCCATTGAGGCGAATATCCTTTCTTCACTATCAACAAAGAAAATTCTCTTCTTCTGACTCACCAAATGCCCCTAAGGCATTCACTCTATACTACGAACACCAATCCAGCTTAGGCACTCCCTAAAATTTCGAATTGATACTGCCTTGGTCATTATATCTGCTGGATTATCGTGTATAGACACTTTCTTCACATCAACAATTCTCTTTGATATTACATCATGAATAAAATGATACCTGACATATATGTGCTTTGTACGCTCATGGTACATCTGGTTCCATATAAGTTGTATGCCGCTTTGACTGTGAGAAAACACTTTTGTAGTACTCATATCCAAACCCAAACCTGACACCAAACCTTGCAACCATTTTGCCTCTTTAACTGCTTTTGTTACCTCCATGTAATCTGCCTCTCTTGTAGACAAAGCTACAGTAGCTTGCAACTCTGCTTTCCAACTGATCGCACTGCCAGCTAGAGGAAATACATATACAGTCAGAGATCTTTTTTTATCCATATCACCTGCAAAATCGGAATCAACAAAACCAACCATTGATCCTGCACCATCATTCAGAGATCCACCAATATCGGTCTTGTTAAAACTTAATCCAATGTTTGTTGTATTCTTAAGATACCGAAGTATCTATTTCACTTCCTGCCAGTGTTCTTTCCCCGGACATCCCATGTACCTGCTAACTACACTAACCGCATGTGAAATATCAGGTCATGTGTATACCATAGCATACATGATACTATCACCTAAACTTGCATATGGAACCTTCAAAATTTGTTCCAACTCAGCATCGTCCTTGGCCGCTCCTGCTGCAGACAACTTGAAATGAGTAGCAAACGGAATCCTAAATGTCTTAGCATTAAACATGTTGAATCTTTCTAACACTTTCTCAATATAGCTTCGTTGAGCCAAGTGTAATGATCCTACACTTTTGTTCCTGATAATCTCCATACCAAGAATCTGCTTTACTCTACCCATATCCTCCATCTCAAACTCGGCACTAAGCTGCTTCTTTATCTGCACAATGTGTGACATACTACAAGCAGCAATAAGTATATCATCCACATACAGGAATAAATAAACATAAGAATCATCTATTATCTTTTGATGATACACACAATTATCATATGGACTCTTCATGAACTCTTTTGACACCATAAATATATCAAAACGTTTGCACCATTGCCTAGGTGACTGTTTCAAACCATATAGTGACTTTTTCAACAAACAAACTTTTTCCTCCATATTAGGTTCGATAAATCCTTATGTTGTCTCATGTAGATTCGCTCCTCCAAATCACCATGTAGAAACACAGTTTTCATATCCAACTGCTCAAGCTCTAAATCTTACAAAACTACTATGGCTAACAAAAATCGAATCGAACTATGCCTCACCACTAGAGAAAATAATTCATTGAACTCGATTCCTTCCGTTTGAGTATGAAGGGAATATTGGGTCAGTATATTCCGCTTTTTGTATATAAGTAAGAATACTCCGATCTCCACAATAGTGTGATATTGTCCGCTTTGGGCCCACTGGCCCGCACGACTTTGCTTTTGGTCAACTTCCAAAAGGCCTCACACTAATGGAGATGTATTCTTAACTTATATACTGATCTTTCTTCCCATGTTTAACCGATATGGGATGTGGGAATTTGGTCGCACCTAACAATCCTCCTCTCAAACAAAGTACCACTCTAGCCTCCTCTTAATTGACTTCCATCCGCCTACTCTAGTCAGGTGAAGAGAAACCTGAACTCTAGATCTTTAGGGCGGATCTATCTGCTCACTATCAGATGACATTGTGCCGCTCCTTGATCAAGCCACCTGCTTGATGAGCCATCTGACACTCCATCTTTAGATGAATCTGCGCCGCTCTATGATCAAGCCACCTGCTTGATGAGCCATTTAGCGCTTCATCTATCCAGCAGATCACCTTGAGTTTGGCTCCTGGCCTGGTGCTCTGATACCATTTGAAGGGAATATTGGGTCAGTATATTCCGCTTTTTGTATATAAGTAAGAATACTCTGATCTCCACAATAGTGTGATATTTTTCGCTTTGGGCCCACTGGCCCATACGACTTTGCTTTTGGTCCACTTCCAAAAGGCCTCACACTAATGGAGATGTATTCTTAACTTATATACTGATCTTTCTTCCCATGTTTAACCGATGTGGGATGTGGGACTTTTGGTCGAACCTAAAAATCCTCCTCTCGAACAAAGTACCACTCTAGCC
Source organism: Limnanthes douglasii subsp. nivea (assembly GCA_036936605.1). Lineage (NCBI taxonomy): Eukaryota > Viridiplantae > Streptophyta > Magnoliopsida > Brassicales > Limnanthaceae > Limnanthes > Limnanthes douglasii. Next base: position 121,581 of record JAUPFV010000100.1, read on the forward strand.
TCCTCTCAATTGACTTCCATCCGCCTACTCTAGTCAGGTGAAGAGAAACCTGCACTCTAGAGCTTTGGGGCGGATCTATCTGCTCACTATCAGATGAATCTGCGCCGCTCCTTGATCAAGCCACCTGCTTGATGAGCCATCTGGCGCTCCACCTATAGATGAATCTGCGCCGCTCCTTGATCAAGCCACCTGCTTGATGAGCCATATGGCGCTCCATCTATAGATGAATCTGCGTCGCTCCTTGATCAAGCCACCTGCTTGATGAGCCATCTTCCGCTCCATCTATAGATGAATCTGCGCCGCTCCTTGATCAAGCCACCTGCTTGATGAGCCATTTGGCGCTCCATCTATCCAGCAGATCAATCACCTTGAGTATGGCTCCTAACAAGGAGTTTGGCATCCTGAGAATTTCACCCACATCATCACAACCCACCACATCGCGTTCTGTTTGGGCCTGGTGCTCTGATACCATTTGAAGGGAATATTGGGTCAGTATATTCCGCTTTTTGTATATAAGTAAGAATACTCTGATCTCCACAATAGTGTGATATTTTTCGCTTTGGGCCCACTGGCCCATACGGTTTTGCTTTTGGTCCACTTCCAAAAGGCCTCACACTAATGGAGATGTATTCTTAACTTATATACTGATCTTTCTTCCCACGTTTAACCGATGTGGGATGTGGGACTTTTGGTCGAACCTAACAATCCTCCTCTCGAACAAAGTACCACTCTAGCCTCCTCTCAATTGACTTCCATCCGCCTACTCTAGTCAGGTGAAGAGAAACCTGCACTCTAGAGCTTTGAGGGGGATCTATCTGCTCACTATCAGATGAATCTGCGCCGCTCCTTGATCAAGCCACCTGCTTGATGAGCCATCTGGCGCTCCACCTATAGATGAATCTGCGCCGCTCCTTGATCAAGCCACCTGCTTGATGAGCCATCTGGCGCTCCACCTATAGATGAATCTGCGTCACTCCTTGATCAAGCCACCTGCTTGATGAGCCATATGGTGCTCCATCTATAGATGAATCTGCGCCGCTCCTTGATCAAGCCACCTGCTTGATGAGCCATCTGGCGCTCCACCTATAGATGAATCTGCGCCGCTCCTTGATCAAGCCACCTGCTTGATGAGCCATATGGCGCTCCATCTATAGATGAATCTGCGTCGCTCCTTGATCAAGCCACCTGCTTGATGAGCCATCTGGCGCTCCATCTATAGATGAATCTGCGCCGCTCCTTGATCAAGCCACCTGCTTGATGAGCCATTTGGCGCTCCATCTATCCAGCAGATCAATCACCTTGAGTATGGCTCCTAACAAGGAGTTCGGCATCCTGAGAATTTCACCCACATCATCACAACCCCCACATCGCGTTCCGTCTAGGCCTGGTGCTCTGATACCATTTGTAGGGAATATTGGGTCAGTATATTCCGCTTTTTGTATATAAGTAAAAATACTCCGATCTCTACAATAGTGTGATATTTTCCGCTTTGGGCCCACTGGCGCGCACGGCTTTGCTTTCGGTCCACTTCCAAAAGGCCTCACCCTAATGGAGATGTATTCTTAACTTATATACTGATCTTTCTTCCCATGTTTAACCGATGTGGGATGTGGGACTTTGGTCGCACCTAACAGAGTAAACCCCTTAGCGACCAGTCTTGCCTTGAATCGAGATGGCTCAACCCCTAGATTACCTTCCTTAGTCTTGAACACCCATTTGCTGCCTATTATCTTCTGTCCTTTAGGAAAGTCAACAAGCTTCCATGTTTGATTATTATGAAGAGATTCAATCTCTTCCCCCATAGCACCAATCCATCGATCTGCCTCTGAACTCGCTACAACTTCTCTATAGCTACTAGGTTCCTGCATTTCAACTTCTTCTGCAACTGATAGAGCATATGAAACTAGATTCGGATACCTTTTTGGAAGTCTAATATCTCTTATTTCTCTTCCCAGTGCTATGCTTTGTTGTTCTGGTTCGAGCGTATTATCGACACTATTATCCGTTGACACTTCACCTCTTGGTTATGGATCCACCTCAGAACCACTTGAATTATTAGACCTGCTAGGAACTGATTCTACTTCAAGCTTCACCTGTTTACTCACAACCGATCCTGATTCGACTATTTCTCCTACTTCCTTCTGACTGTCTATCGAAGCAAACTCGTTAAAAGTAACGTCCCTACTGATTAGAAAACATAGAGACTTTGGAGAGGTACACCATAACCTATATCCTTTCACTCCAGTAGCATATCCTAGAAATATGCACCTCTTTGCCCTCGACTCAACCTTACCATCTCTCACATGAGCATACGCAAGATACCAAACGCCCTCAAATGTTCATAATCAGCCGATGATCCAGACCAAATCATAAAAGGATGTTTACACTCAATAGTCGTTGATGGCGACCGATTCACCAAGTAACACGTTGTATTGATAGCTTTAGCCCAAAAATCCTTTCCCACACTGGAATACGAGAGCATACTTCGTGCCTTGTCACAAAGCTTTCTGTTCATTCTTTCTGTGACTCCATATTCTTGTGGTGTTCAAGAACAAGTGTGATGGCGCAGTATTCTCCCATATTTGCAAAATTCGTTGAACTCAGGACTATAATATTCTAACCCATTATCTGTCCTAAGACGTTTGATTTTTCTTCGTGTTTGCTTCTTAATAACCGTCTTCCATTTGACAAAGGCGTAATATACCTCATCTTTTGTTTTCAGAAAGTAAACCCACACCATTCTTAAATAATCATCAATCAAACTCATGTATTATATGGCTCCGTTCTTCGATGGAATTCTGTTTGGACCTCAAAGATCTGAGTGAATTTAGTCCACTGTCCTTTTAGTCTTTCTTACAGCCGTTTTACTGAATTTGACTCTAGTTTGTTTACCAAACACATAGTGCTCACAAAATCCTAATGATTCCGCTTTATACCCCTTCCAACAAATCTCTCTTTCTCAAAATAGTTAATCCTTTGTCACTCATGTGACCAAGACGCCAATGTCACAAGTGATGCTGATCCTGTCTACATTAGTTTTACTCCCTTATGATGCTACTGTAGCATCTCCCATAACAACACTCATTTGGAGAATGGTAATTATAACCCCGAGAGTATAGTATCCCAAGAGAGATCAACTTTATCTTTAACCCAGAAACATGCTAGCAAGTCAAAATTCTAAAAACCCCGTCAAACATTCCAATTCTGGCGTTACCGATACCATTAACAGTCAACGAATGATTGTTTCCTCAATAGACAATTCCCTGAATTGGCTTGTAAGTATTGAACCACTGCTTAAACTGACACATGTGATATGTAGCTCCAGTATCGAGTACCCAAGAGTTTTTCCCACAGTCTGAACTCACAGACAATATATCTCCTCTACCACTGTTTTCACTATCTTCGGAATCGTTCACACCTTCAATAATGTTTGCTGCAATTCCCTTTTGATTTCCTTTCTTAGAATTCAGTTTCAGACAATCTCTTGTATAATGACCCTGCTCACCACATTCATAACAATTTGAGTTCTTTACCTTTGATTTGGACCTCCAGTTCTTCATTCTTAAAGAACTCATTTTGCTTCTAGATCTTGTCGTAGCCATAAGACCTTCCACTTCAGCTTGATTGTCTGGCTGCAACTATCTCATCTTCTTTGATTTCAGTGACCCTTTGACATCTGCTAGCGATAAATTATCCTTACCATACATTATGGTATATAAAAGTTTTCATAATGAGCTGGTAATAATCTCAATTCAAACAAAGCTTGATCCTCATCCTCAATATTAATATATATGTTCTCCAAATCCATTATAATTGATTTAAAATCATCTAAGTGCTCAGTTATAGGCATACGTTCTTTCAATCTGAAATTGTACAAAAGCTTCTTCAAGTATAATCGGTTTACCCAACTGATATCTCTGAGTAAAGATCTCCTACCTTCTTCCATGCGTAGACAGTAGTCTTCTCACCACTAATCTCGTGAAGTACATTGTCTTTCACACTCATTAAAATCCAGTACAAAGCACTTTCTTGAAGATATTGCTTCTCATCTTCTGGTGACTTATTCTCCACAGCCTTCCACAACCCTTGCGGTACCAATAAAAATTTCAGTTTAATCTTCCACAACGCAAAACTAGATCCTCCATCAAATTTTTCAATCATATATTTTGTTGCTATAGATGTCATTGTGAACTCCTAATTTCAAAAGCCCTAATTTCACCACGTGGCTATGATACCAAATTTGTTATAAATCACTATGTAATTTATCACAAATGGCTTAAGCACTTAACATAATAAAACAGAACACGGATAAATGACAGAAAAAAAGACCACGTGACTAAACGTGGTTCAACAATTGTCGACGTTCATGAGCGTCGCCAGAGAAAAGTGTTTCACTATGATAGAAAAGTGTTTTTGTGTAGTCATAGTAGTCTTTTTGTAGGGAATATATAAACTTACTAGACAATGGTCGTAATGGGATCATACCACAAGACTAACAAAATGTTGTCACAACACTTATTTGTATTGCCGAAGACAATACATTGTCAATGTGCAATAACACTATCACATACACAAAACTGTATTGTTGGACACAATACACTGTCAATGCACTATTCTATATGTTTATCCTTTGTATCAAACTAGTCTTTCATTTTCATTTTTGCCTCCCATCCATCCCTTTCGTTTGAGAAATTTGTACGATTAGTCCTCCCACACATGCAAACCATTAAAAACTGACATGTGGCACCTAAATCCCAAGTTTTGTATCACTTATGGTCCTTAAATCTCAAGTTTTGTGTCATTTTTTGTCCTCCAAAATGTGTCGGAGGACTGATTATGCAAATTTCTAAAATGAAGATGATGGGTGAGAGACAAAAGTGAAGGTGATGGACTAGTTTGATACAAGAGGTAACATGAAGGAGTAATAGTGATTTTTAGCCCGCTGCAATGATATTTTATCTATCTATATATATATATATATATATATATATTCGTTTAAGTGATTATAAATAAAAGACTATTATTATACGGAAAATAGGGTGTTCAGAAAATATTTTTTGAATATTGTTTTCTATTTCATTTAAAAGCTAAATTCTTCTCATTCTTCTCATTATTGCCTGGTTTGGAGTTCTGGAAACGTACTGGAGGGCCATGCAAGGATGAATGAGACTTCTACAAATGGCGATGGTGTATTCGAGGAATAGAGCAGCTATTCCAGATGCAAAGATATTGATTAGAGTCATGCAATCTAACTCTACATCAACATTCTTCTCATTGTTGCGCTTAAAGAGTATTAAGACTTTAATTAGAGATTTGCATTTTGCCAAAAAAAGATTTAACTTCCCAAACAAGCAGTCAAGGCCAATTACAATGTCGTCGCTGTCATTTCTGATTAATATGCCTCCATTAGATTCCCTGGTTGAGCTACATGCACCATCAATATTAAGCTTGAGTCTGCTAGGGCAATATGTACAATGCATTAGCTCATCCCAAATAAAAAATTTCTTCCTAAATAAAAACCATAGCTTTTGAGAGAAGGTGTGTTGAATATCAGTCAGTCTTTTAATATTCAATCCACGTTCTTCAAAAGGCTTACACAACTTGTCCCAGAAGGTCCAGCGAATAGATTTATCATTGTAATTGGACCTCCAAAGAAATCTATTGAAACATAATTCAATTTTGTTAATAATGAAATTAGGAATAATACGGTTATGCATCCAATAGTAGATAATAGGGTGTAAAACAGTAGTGGTAAGAGACATTCTGCCACCAAAATACAGATGTTTCATATCCCACCCATTTATTTTATTGTGAATTTTCTCAAGTAAAGGGAAAAAATTCTTCCATTTGTTTTTGCCACAGATTGTGAAGCCCAGATAAGTGAAGAGAGTTGTATCCAAATTGAAGCCAGTGGTCATTTTCAGTCTGAGTATTCTAGATTGAGAAGTTCTGGTAGAGGTAATTATTTTGGTTTTTTCTTTATTTATTGCTTGACCTGAAACTGATTGGTATTGCTCTAGCAGGTAACACAACTTATCAATGGAGGATGTAAGGCTATTTGTGAAGATAATGATGTCATCTGCAAATGCCAGACTTGGCACCAGGTACTCTACTTTCACATGAAATTTTAAACTGCTGTTAGTTTTGAACAAGTTAAAGAGTCCTCGTATAAGTCTTTCCTCAGCAATAATGAAAAGGCTGGGAGAAAGTGGATCTCCCAGTCTTAAACCTTTCTTCTGATGAAAGTAACCTACACTAGATCCATTGATAAGAATAGAAACCATAACATTAGTGATCATTTTCCTAATTAGACAGATGAAGTCTTTGGAGAACCCAAAACAATCCAAAACTTTGAAGATAAAAGCATGAGACAATCTGTCAAATGCTTTAGACATGTCCAGTTGGACCATGATATTCCTTTTATTAGGCTTTCTGTTAATATTATGAATAATCTCCCTAGCAATAAGGATATTTTCATGAATAAGTCTGTTTTTCACAAAGGCTCTGTGGCAGTTAGATATAATGTTAGGGAGAATATCAGAAATTTTGTTGTTAATTAAGTTAGATAGCAGTCTGTTGAAAATAGGTTTGGAACCTTTAGGGATAAGGCATATCCTTGTGGCAAACACCCCATTGGGAATATTGCTACGCTTGAGATAAGAATTAAAAGCATTGCAGAGGTCCAAATGGATGATAACCCAACAAGTTTTAAGGAAAAAAGAATTAAACCCATCAGTGACAGGTGCAATGTCATTCTTCATGGAGCTGATGATGGACCAAACCTCTTCCTTTGTGGTTGGCTTGAGGATAGAATAGTTATCATTGGCAGTATCTAGCTTAGGAATGCTTTCAAAAATAGGATCCTGTATTTTAAGATTAAGTTTATCATAGCTTATGTAAGAATCAGTAGAAAGAGCATTCTTAAAGAAATTTTCAACAGACTTAGCTATTTCATCAGGGTTTCTGAATCCAAACACCATCATATTTGATTCCTTTAATAAGTTTTTTCCTTCTTTTCTTAGAGACATAGTTGTGATACAGCTTGGTGTTGCCATCACTATCCTTTAACCAAGAGTTAAAGCATTTTTTGCCTCCAATAGTTCTCTTCATTTCTAAGAGCCTGAATTAAAATATTGTTAGCTTTAGAGGAATTTTTGTTCTCATTTAGGTGAATAATATCCATGGTGTTAACATGTTCTGTAGAAGCTTTAACTTTGTTGAATATATTTCCAAACTGCTTGTTCTTCCAATATCTTAGGCACTTTTTAAGTCTTTTGAGCTTATACCAGAAAATATTATTATTCTCACCCTTACAACTAAGGCTCCAATTCTGCTTAACAATACTAAGAAAGTTATTATCATTAGTCCAAGCATTCAGAAACTTAAAACTACATTTGTTATAATTAGAAAGCGTCCTAGAATTGTTAGAGAAAGAAATGAGAAAGGGGGCATGGTCAGAATAAGTTCTGACCATGTGAAAAACCTGGATACTATTGAATGAAGAGATCATGTTGTTATTGATTAATGCTCTGTCTAATCTTTTCCAACAATTGTTGTTGTTCCATGTATATCTGGATCCCACATAGCCAGTGTCTTCGAGGTTGCAAATTCTGATGGATTCATTGAATTTATCAGAGCTAACTTCATCAAAGGTAGAGTATCCTAGCTGGTCTTCAGATCTGGTGATAGCGTTGAAATCACCAGCAACAATCCAAAGAAGATCATCACTAGCAATAGACTTCATCGGGCTCCAGAGATATTTTCTAAGGGACCTTTAGTTCTTAGCATAAACAGAGGTAAAGTTGAAAGTTATATTAGGATAGATAACTTTCATATGAAGAAACTTCTCATGATCAACTTTAAATTTGATGTTAAATGTCCTCAAACCAGAAAATCCAAACTTTATTAGAGCAATTAGCAGCGTAATTATTCAGACCACTCATCACAGTAATACTTTTAATCTTATCAAACTTAGCCATATGTTCTTGAATGGTTATAATATTAAGCTTTTCAGTATTAATCATAGAGATAAGCCTTAACAAGGTAGGTTTGTTGTTGATGCCACGACCATTCCAACTAACAATCTTTATTATTATCGGATAAAGACTTGTGTTATTTCCTCTCTCTTTTTAGAAGAGAGTTGATAGTCAGTCTGTTGACATTTTCATTTTTGTTTGCAGATTTAAGCTTGCTGATGATGATGATATTGAAGTCATAGCCAGGGGAGTTGCTTCGTGGAGTAACATTGCTACTACCAATATTGTCATGTTGAGGAGACAGAGAGATGTCTTCATGTTGATTCTGAAGACTACTTTGGTAGTCTTGATCCAGTCTTTGAAGAGCCACAATCATCTCAAGATCAGTTCAGAAGAGTTGCCTCTTTCTTCAGGGCCAAGAATAACATCATCTTTGTCTGTAGTTCTAGATTGAGAATCATTAGCTTGATCTTTAACTGTAATGAAAATTTTTATCTTTTTTCTGTAGACCTTACTAAAAGTTTGTAACTGTTTTATCTTGGTTGTATGAACATTGGTAGTATTTTTTTTGTACCGGATCAGATTGACTAATAGCAACATCATCTTTTTTATCTTCACCTCTTTCTTTATCAACTTTAACAATTGATTCAATCTTTCAACATTCACCAGTGTTTTGGCCTAGATGAAAGCAGCCATTGCAGTAACTATGAGCGTTTCTGTAACTAATACCAACCCAACAACCGTCGTTATCCCCAAAGCCGACCCGCATACTGCGTTTAAGCCTTTTTGAAACATCAATTTTGACTTGAGCGTAACACGCATTGCTATTGGCCCTATATTTATTAGGGACGACTGTTCAATATGTTATGCCAAGAGATGAGGCCAAATCATTAATAACAGAGGTATTATATATAAACTCGGGAAGTTTTTCAAATCAAACCCAAAGCAAAACTATAGGATTTACAAAGCTTTTGTTGAAGTCAGGGCACCATCTGCGAATTCTCATCATTTTTCCATCGACATTCCACACGCTTTTAGACCAAATATTGCTGATGTCTTCCTTCAAACAGAATTCCATTAAGATGTGTCGAGAGTCCAATGTGATAAAGTTGTATGAGCCTTTAAATTTAAACGATTCAATGAAGCTGCTCAGGGAAGATCTTTTCGGTATACCATTGTTGAACTTCCCGATTAAAGTAGTTCTAGATTGCTAAATGAGATCTTTTGTTTCTTTCGAGTATTGAATCGTTATATGGTCCTTTGTTTCTTTGACGAACTCAGGAGTTGTCTCTGAAAACAGAGTATTTGGTTTCAAAATTTCAGCGAACGATTTCTTGAACTGTTTTTGGATATTGATTTCGTTGTTAGTTTGAAGGGCTGGGAACTGTTCATTACTTAACGTGAGTTCTTTCAGCAGATTTATGGTAAGAAACCACATGATCCAAAACAAAAGGTAGGCGAAAACAGAGGCTCGAAACAACAAATTACCATAAGACAATAAAAAAATCATTAGGAAAGAACCTAGAACATAGAACATGGAAGCACTTCCAAAATTAATCAGAGGTTTCCCATTCCCAAATGGGAAACGATGAGCAACTTCTTGGACCCTTTCCGATTAGTCAGATTTCAGGCATTAAGTACAGCCATTTCTAACGTGTAAATATTTTAGGTATAGCCTATTTCGTCCATAAAAAAAAGTTTTTAAAGATTCTCTATTCTATTATTTAAAAAATAAATACTAATATATATTTAATATAAATATCCTAATAAAACTTTATTAGTGCCGGTGATTTTGCTGGGACTAAAAAACGAAAGGAAACGAAATAGAGACTAGAGTACATAAAACCCTAGAAAGTAAAAAACCTTGCACTCTGACACTTAATGCTCCACGATTCTATCCTAGCGCCATCTGTTTCAACGGATCGCCTATTAGCAAAATATTCGCCTATTAAATCAGTGTTCCTCAGACACTATTCATATGTTCTCCTTTACTTCTTTACTATAAATTATGGGTTTTTTTTACCGATGATGAAAATTCAAATGGTGGTGATAAAAAGAAATTCTTCCCTTTTATTGTCAATTTAACAAAACAATCTCCGTATTAGATAAGTGTTCACCTGGATTAAACTTTATCTCATGTAATGTAAGATAGAGACAATTCATAATCGAAATATTTTTACAAGATTCGAGATAAAAAAAACGAAAAAAATATTAACGGTGGCTATCAATTTTTTGAAAAACAAAAATTAGCCGTTTTTATTAAAAATATATAGGTCAGTTTTAGTTTGTTCCAAAAGGTGAGAAGATTAACAATAATAGAAAAAATGTGAGAAAATTAGCAATAATAAGGATGTTCGAATAGGTGAACCTCAATTATAAGATATGATATTATTGAACCAATTAGTTTTCACATGTGTCACCGAACTATTGTACTCAACACATGGTATTGCTAAACCAATTAGTTTTCATATGTGTCACGGAACTATTAACTCAAGTTTAACGATGTCACCTTTCAACTATAATACATAATATGGTTTGTCTCTAAATGTATCACGCGATTATATTACACTAATATACGGTCTGACGTACTAATTATGGATTAACAGTTACCGTCATAATGAGCTTTTAAGATTTTAAATCATATTCAATTAAAAATAATGATGACGGACGACATCAAATATAAAAGAATATTGACGATGGATTCAGAAAAGATTCAATTAAATATGTGTTTATTAGTTAATAGTACAAATAGAAGTTTATTGTATCGTGATTATAATAAACTATATCAAGGTACTATAGCCAAAAGCTCTATTGTGATTTATGGGTAGATTGCATGTATATTTTTAATTGAATAAGAAATAATGTCTTATTATATACGAGTTCTGTACCATTAAGGTTGTTAACAGCTTACAAATCAGACGGAGAACTCGACCAGCGGTCCAGTTTGCGTTTCATTCTAAAAACTAAAATCCATAAGAAATTGAATTGGTAAAATTGGTTCAGAACCGAACCGATAGAACTGGTAAACCGATAGAGTAGATTCAAAATCGAACCGAAAAAACCGACAGGAATTGATGCCAGTATGGGATCCCCACATTGTAAAAGGATAAAAACAATTGCTAAGAAGGATTTCTATAAGAAGGAAGACTAGTATTGAGGCTCTGCTCCAAGAACCATTTTCTCTTCTTTGATTCTCCGATCAGAAAAGCTTTAATCCATCCCTGCTAATCTGATTTCCGGTGGTTCTTCCTCTCTTCTCTTTTCTCGGTGGCTATCTCTATCAAGGAGATAATAAACAACGTGTTATTTGAAGAAGAAACCTTGCCGACTCTGTCTCAAGATCTCAGACATGGAAATGTCGCTCAAAGCTTGGAAAAAAAGATCTTACGTAGATTTATTCAAACAACAATCCCTTAATCATCAAAGAACAGAGTTTAAACCAGAGAGCATTCATAGGAAATTTGATTATATCTTTGTCCAATATTCTAAAGAGGTCAAGGATGCTCTGTTATAGAATTCAAAAACAAAATTAATTAGTAAATTTTCATTGAGTCTTCTAAAGAAGGTTGTTATAGAATTTTTCTTGAGTTCGTTAAAATTCAAATGAAACTATAGAACTGTTAACTAGGATTCGCATTATATCTTTATTGAATTTGAATTAAAGGAAGACATATGTACACTATGGGCTAGAAACGTTTGGAAGGTTGGAGTTTCAACTATGAGAATCTTACGTTGGACCCCAGAGTTTCATATCAAGATTGAAAGCCCAATTGCAATGGTTTGGGTCAAGTTTGAAAATATCCCTGAGTTTTTATATAATTCAGATTTTCTTCATGAAATAGCTGCAACCTTAGGAACTCCTTACAAAGTTGAGGTTCCAAATGAAAACAGGTCTTTTAAAAATGCGGTTTTTGCGTTGATTGAGTTAGATATATCAAGAAAAATACACAACAACATATGGATTGGCTTCAGTGTGAACGATGGTTGCTGGATTTCTGTCAAATACAAGAATCTACCTTCCAACTGCAGTTTATGCTACCATATGGGACATAATGTTGATGAATGCAAGAAAATCTCTATGAATATAAATGTTAGTGATCGTGACAAGCATTACCAGAACATAAACAATGGTAATCAATCTTCAAATGATAAAGAAACTAAAGAAAGTGAATTAAAAACGTCTGATATAAACAATAAAAAGTTGTTGGCTCCAATTCAAATTTCATTCCTAATGTTAAATCCATAGTGGTTCACAAAGAAAATAAGAAACATCCTTCTAAAGAATTTTTTTACAGAAGAAATCATATAGTTAACAGGATATCTGATAATGATACGAATTCTAAAGAAAGAAGTCATGAAGTTACATTGCCAGAAGATATAGAGGCAATACAACAACTGGCAGACATTGTGATCAACATGATATATAAGACGGTGATATCTTGATATCTGGTTTAAACTCTCCAAACCAATGAAATATTGGCAGCATTCGACATTCCCTAATACGAAAAGAAACATCTCCAATTGCCCAAGACTTTAGTACCATCATAAAGAATAAGCTCAAATCTGCAAGGAAAATCAAGAAACCAAGCACAAGAATGATGAAATATCTGAAATATGCAAAGATAAACAAGAAACACAAATCGTTATCTGATAATGATAAAGATTCTTAACTGGAATTTGGGTGGTATTAATAACAAATCAACAGTCAATAGGTGAAAGATATCATCTTTAAAGAGAAAGTCAACACTCTGGCCATTCAAGAGCCTATGGCTAAGCCTGACAAAATTACTGAAATTGCTTTGGTGTTGGGCTTCTTTAATCAAACTTTTAATCTCTCTAATAAAATATAGGTTTTTTAGGATGATGACATTTGTATTAACACTCTGGCTAATCATGATCAGTGCCTCAATATGGAGATAAAAACTAACGATAACATCAGTTTTCATTTAACTGTGGTTTATGCTAAGTGTAACATGATGCTTACGTTTGAATTATGGGAGAAATTAAAGTTGATCTCAATGATTGAGAAGGTTGGCTTACTATTGGTGACTACAAAATCACTGCATCCTTTGATAAACAACTAGGGTGTAATGTTATTGATCCAAATAGCATAGATGATTTTGTGCATACCATTAGTGAATGTCAATTGGAGGATGCTGGTTTTGTGGGTTCAAATTTCACCTCGAATAGAAGCATGAAGTGGAAAAGATTAGATCGAGCAATGTTCAACACTAATTGAACCAACATTTTCAACACAACTCAGGTCTATCACATGGTCAGAACTTGTTTAGGCCATGCCCCTATCCTAATATTTGTTTTCACTAATCCAATTGGTTTTTATAACTATAAAAACAAAATTTTTAAGTTTATAAATATGTAAACTAATGATCAGTCATTTCTAAGGGTGGTAGAATAAAACTGGATTTTGAAAACTGGAGGCTATCCAAATGAGATCTTTCGGTTCAAGCTTAAGAGATTTAAATAATATCTTAAAGCTTGGAATATTAACTGTTTTGGTAACATTTTCAGTAAAGTAAAAGAGACTGAAGATAATGTTAAGAAATCTGAGCTGCTTCACTCAAGGTTTAACAATCAAAACACTAATGTTGATCTTAAAAAGCTAATAGTTTATATATGCAGGCTCTGAGAATTGAAGAGGAATTTCACAAACAAAATTTTTATAATTCTTGGCTTATAGAGGGTGACAACATCACCAAATCATAGCATGCTTATGTGTCTAAAAAGGAGAAAGAATACTTTAAAGGGTATTACAGAGGATAACAATTGGATCTATAATCCTGATGACATTAGTAGATCTACAGAGCAGTATTTCAAGTCTCATTTCACTAGTAAGCCTTATAAAATCCATGAAAATGAGAGGAACTGTATGCAAGATCCTCTATTCCTAGATTGATCTCTGAGTCTGATAATGATCTTTTGATGAAAGCTACTAATGAAGAAGAGCTCTGGAACATCATAAACACGATGATCCCTGCAAGTGTTGCAGGTATTGATGGGTATAATGTTTTTTTATAAAGCTTGCTGGAACATTATAAAAGATGACTTGATCATGGATATGAATTCATACCTCTCGGGCCATAAGATTCCAAATGAGATATTTGCAACTGGCTTTTGTCTTATTCTTAAGACTGTGAATCCTTTATTCTGGAATAATTACCGTCTTATAAGTCTCTATTTTATGACTAATAGAATTCTATCCAAGTTGATTAACACTAGATTAGCCAGAATTCTCCCTAAAATCATCTCTAGTACTCAAGGTGCCTTTGTAAGAAACCGTTCTATACATGAGAATATTTTAGTTGCTAAAGAGATGGCTTATGACTTGAATAGGAAGCCTAATAAAGGAAACATCATGATCAAATTAGACATGTCTAAGGCATTTGACATGGTGTCTTTTCCTTTTATTATCAATGTCCTTTCTTTGTTTGGTTTCGCTAAGCAGTTTGTTAAGCTAATTGGTGACATGATCAAGGAGATTAACATTTCCATCTTGATCAATGGTAAGGTTTGCGGTTATTTTCAAACCTTAAGATCAAGCCTCTTCATCATTGGTGAAGATGTGCTTTTGCGTGGGCTTTCTTACCTTTATAATTCAATAAAGAGCATGTAGTATGCCTCTAGATCTTCCTAGATTGTATCTAGTATTGATTTTGCGGATGATATGATGGTTTTTACTAATAGTCTGGACTCTTTAATAAATCTTTTAAGCTGTTTTTAGATAGATATCAACTGGTTTTAGGGCAGTCAATAAACAAGGAGAAAACTCATATTATTACCTCAAATAGGCTTCATCAAAGTAGAATCCATATCTTAGAAACCAGCACAGGCTTCAAAGCTGAGCAGCTTCCTATAAACTACTTATCAATCTCACTTGTAACAACAAAGCAAAGAATTTCAGCAAATTGATTGACAAAATCAACGCAAAAAATCACTGAATGGGATAGCAAATTTCTTTCCTTTGGGGGAAGACTCTCTTTAATCTCATCTATTCTCATGTATATACCATATTATTGGATGTATAATACTATGTTGTCTGTTAGTGTTATTAAAAGACTTGAAAAACCTTCAATAAGTTTATGTGGAGTTCATCCTCTTAAAGCTAACTTTGCTAAACCTGGTTCTCGTACTTGGAAACGTGTGATCAATATCAAATATGTCGCTGAAACTAATATTAGATGGTTATTGGGCAGTGGTGACATGGATTTTTGGATGGAGAATTGGCATAATCAAGCTCCTATCATGGATCATTGCAAATCTGCGGCTAATCTTTGGTTCATGGATGCAAACGTTAAAACGTTGTGGAAAAATAACAGGTGGGATACATATACAATGAGAGGTTTTTTACATGAGACCAGAATCAATCAGATTTATCTTTACAGAGTAGACCCTGGCAAGAAAGATATTATGATTTGGACTAAATCTCCTAACATGGATTTCAACACAAACCTCACCTGGAAAAACACAAGACAACACTTTAACAAATCATCGTTATATAAGAAAATCTCGAATCAAATTATGTCCAGGAAGTTTTCTTTTCTCTTATGGAAACTTATTGAGAATTGTATGCCTATTGATTCAACTCTTCAATACATATTCACTAGCCTAGCCTCAAAGTGCCAGTTTTGTTCTAATTGTGAAAACTTAAACCATTTATTTGTGAACTACTCTTACACTTGAAGCATTTGGAAGCATTTTTTTTATTTAAAATTAGAATTGAAAAATATATGATCTTAACTCACATTATTAAAGAATGGTTCTGGTTCTCAAATTAACAGGTTCATATATCTAGGGATGGCAATTTGGGTGTTGTTCGGCCCGACCCGATCTGGCCCGGCCCGAACTTAGAATGGTTCGAGTTCGGGTTCAGAAATTGTAACCCGCAATCAGGCCGGGCCGGGTTCGGGTTTCAAATTTGTCCGGCCCGTTCCGGCCCAAAAATCATAATATATATATATATATATATATAATATGTTTATATATAATAAAAATAATATATTTAAAAAATAAATTAATATATTTAAAAAATAAATTAATATATTTAAAATAAATTTAAAAATATTAAAAAATATTAAAATTAATGTCCGCGGGTCAGGCCGGGTTGACCGGCGGACATTAGCGGACGGGCTCGAGTTTGAAAATATGAGCCCGAAAGCGGGTCGGGCCTTGTTCGGGCTGAAGTGTTAAAAAAGCGGGCCTAAGCGGGCCGACCCGAACCCGACCCGCGGACGGCCCATTGCCATCCCTACATATATCTCATGTTCTTCCACCTATTATATGCTGAGTGATATGGAAAAATCGAAATGAGTTGAAGTTTAATAACATCTGTGTCTCTGTCGATCATGTTATCCATCTTATTAACAAAATTATCTTTAGTCTTGATACATAAAAGAAACTAACTAGAAAGCAGTGGACTAAGGTCATTGATACAAGATCATAATTAGGATGTATTTCGATTTATGACAGAAACAAGAAGAAGACTTACCTGAAGTGGACTGCTCGAGATAGAGATAGAATGAAGCTCAATATTGATGCTGCTTGCATCCCCAATGGTGAATCTGATGGTGGTATGATTATCAGAAATAACAATTGAGATATTGTTAAAGGCTTGGGCAAAACTTTTGAGAAGATATCTCCTACTATGGCCGAAACTTGTGCCCTACTTGACGGTTTGCTGATTTACAGAGATAATAACTGGTCCAAAGTCGACATCGAATTTGATTGTCAGACTGATTTACAGGGATCTCTATCAGAAAACGACTGAGGGCCAGGAGAAACTCATTGCTAAATATATGAAGGCCGAAGCAATAGCGCGCAGAGGTTTTACTGACTGTTGCAAGGATTATGAAATAGTTCACAAGAATAGGGATCACTTGGTGAGGCGCATTGAAGATTTCCCTCGGCAGGTAGAGGAAGAGAAGGAGAAGGCTGTGAATGCCTATATTGCAAAGTGTACCAACAACCTTGCTGATCGAGATGCAACAGTTCGAGCAGGTTTGATAACTCAACTTCATGCGGAGTACCCTGAATATGACCTTGGCAGTTTTTGGAAACTTGTGTCCTCGGATCTCCATCCTCCTCACATTGTTGTCAGTGAGAGTGAGTCGTCGAATTCCGAGGAAAGTGACTCCCCCGAAAAATCTCAACAATAGATAATCATGGACAAAGTGTTTTGTGTATAAGACCTTATAAGGCGATTTTTGTTTCTCTTTCGAATAATATGCGAGGAGATGTACTCCTCGGATTTTCGTGTATGCCCCAAGTTGTAACATTTAACCCTGCAATATTTAGTGTGTGGCAATTTATATCGTTGTATTATTTCTAACTGTGGTTTATATTAAAGAGGCATAGGGTGTATAATAACATAAGAGTGTGAATAGTTCAAGGCACAACATATTGTGTCTTAAAGAATAATTCGAAGAGATCCAAGTAATAATTCGAAGCATAAATTTTCATAACCCGAATAATAGTTTAAGATAGGGCAAAATTCGGGGCAAAAGTCATTTTGACCCAAATTATAGTTTAAGTTAAAGAAAAATTCGAGGCACAATTCATTGTGACCCAAATCATATTTTAAGATAAAGAGAAATTCGAGGCACAACTCATTGTGACCCAAATTATAGTTTAAGGCAAAGAAAAATTCGAGGCACAATTCATTGTGACCCAAATCATATTTTAAGATAAAGAGAAATTCGAGGCACAACTCATTGTGACTCAAATTATAGTTTAAGGCAAAGAAAGATTTGAGGCATAAATCATTATGACCCAAATCATAGTTTAAGGTAGAGACAAATTCGAGGCACAAGTTATTGCGACCCGAAAAATAGTTTAAGGCAAAAAGTACGTCATATTAAGCAGCTCATTGGACACCTCGTTAAAACCTTCCTGTGCCTCTAAGGGTAGGAAAGAGTATGCCCTCATTATGTTTGGAACTTTTATGTATAAAAAGGGACAACTGCTATGCTCTAACTAATTTCTCATTCAAGATACAGGTTTAAATGTTCAATATTCCATGGAAGACGGAGGCATCGCCCTTCCTTGTCTTTTAGCCGATATGTTCCTGGTTTTACTTTCTCAGTGACTTCATAAGGGCCCTCCCAATTTGGTCCCAATTTGCCCAGACTCTTGTCTTTAGTATGCAAAAAGACTTTTCTTAGTACTTTGTCTCCCACATTGAAGTATCTATGCTTTACTTTAGACGCATATCAACTCCGCATAAGAGTTTGATAATGGAGGGACGTCAACTGTGCTCGTTGTCTTTTTTCTTCAACCAAATCTAACGCCAGCGCTTTGTTTTGGTCATTCACCTCTGTTGTATACGTTGCCACACGATATGAAGTGAAAATAATCTATGGAGGGACAATTGCATCCATGCCATATACTAAGGCAAATGGGGATACAGCCGTGGCTGTTCGTGGAGTTGTCCTATATGCCCACAATACTTCTTGTAAGTATTCAGGCCATTTTCCTGCCTTCCCTTCCAAGTTCTTTTTCAAACCATCCAGAATTGTGCGATTGGTCACTTCCACTTGCCCATTAGCTTGAGGATGAAATTGGGCAGAAAAACATTGTCGTATGCCCCTAGAGAGGCAAAAACTTTTAAACTCCTTGTTATCAAACTGAGGCCCGTTATCCGTTGTGACTTGCAATGGCACGCCAAAACGACAGCAAATGTTTGACACCACAAATTTGATTGCATCTTTGGCCTTTGTCCCAGCCAAGGGTTCTGCTTCTACCCACTTAGAGAAATAATCCACTGCGACAATTATAGTTTGCCTGCCACCGGATGCCATCGGTAAAGGTCCAACTAAATCGATGCCCTACCTGTCGAATGGGAATGCTCCCGAAATACTCTCCAATAATACCCCCAGCTTATGGATTACATTGGCATAGCGTTGACAAGTGTCACATCGTTTTACCAAATCTTTTGCATCTGAAGCAACAGTCGGCTAATAATAACCAGCCAGAAACACCCGACGAATTAATGCCTTATACCCACAATGAGTAGAACCTTCCCCATCGTGTAATTCGGATAGGATAATTTGTGACTCATCCTTGCTTAGACACCTTAGTAATAGTCGACTCAAAGATTTCTTATACAGCACGCCTCCCAGCATGATATACCCATGAGATTTGAACCTGATTTTCCTAGCCTCGTACTTTCCGACGGGCAAAGTATCATTTTCTAGGAAGGCAATAATGGGTGGTCTCCAATCGTCTGTGATTACATTGCTCTCCTCGTCAAAGTTCATCGTGTGCTCCGTGTCAATGGTAATCGAGGGACGTTCCTGAATCAAAACCCATAGGTATCCCTCCACTTGCGAGGCTAAGGCCAAAGAATCTGGGACAACATTTGCCTCCCTCCGAACATGCTCATACTTAACTTCCTGAAACTCGTATACTAAACCCTTTAATTCTTTCAAATACTGTATCAGCTTATCTTTTCTGGCCTTGGACTCTCCCAAAGCTTGGTTTACTACTAACTGTGAATCGCTGATTAATTTAACCTTTTTAACCCCACATATCTGAGCTAAACACAAACCTGCTAGTGCAGCTTCATATTCCGCCTCATTGTTAGTGGCCTTAAAACCGAACCGAATAGCTTGGAACATAGTTATCCCTTCTGGTGAAACCAATTGGACACCCGCCCCACTTCCAGAAATGTTCGACCCCCCATCTGTCCGTACCAACCATTCTGTTTCATCAAAATGGTCAACGACCTCTTCATCCTCTCTCCCCGAATGGAATTCGACCAAAACATCAGCTACAACTTGGGCTTTTATCGCCGTTCGAGGTTCAAATTCTATGTCAAAATCTCCTAGTTCTACCGACCATTTAGTCATCCTCCCAGAGATATCAGGCCTCTGTAACAAACCCTTTAGAGGAAAAGTTGTCCGAACGATTATAGGATGTGCCTGGAAGTAAGGTCTCATCTTTCGAGCAGCCGTTACCAAAGCCAACGCTACCTTCTCCAACTTAAGATATCGTTTCTCCGCATCCAACAAACTCTTACTGACATAATAGATATGTTTTAGAAGAGATTCCTCTTCGCGAAGTAGAACAGCACTGACCGCACAATCTGACACTGCTACATAGACAATTAATCTCTCCCCTACCAATGGTTTAGACAACACCTCAGGGGACGTCAAATATTCTTGGATTCGGCGAAAAGCAGTTGAACATTCGTCGGTCCAATTAAACTATTTCGCATTTCGCAATACCTTGAAGAAAGGTGCACATTTATTCGAAGCCGAGAAATAAATCGATTCAGAGCGGCCAATCTCCTTGTCAGAACTTGGACTTCTTTGATATTCCAAGGGGGAGTCATGGTGACTAAAGCTTTTATCTGTTCTGGATCGGCCTCGATGCCTTTTTCACTGATCATGTAACCAAGAAATTTTCCCGACCTCACCCCGAAAACGCACTTGTCCGGATTGAGCTTCAAGTTGACCTTGCTTAAATTGTTAAAAGTCTCCTCTAGGCGGCAAAATGATCTTTGTCCCACGAACGTTTGACTAGCATATCGTCGATATAGACTTCCACGTTCCGTCCCATCTATCCCTCAAAGGTTTTATTGACCAAGCGCTGATAAGTTGCCCCTGCATTCTTTAAGCCAAACGACATAACCTTGTAGCAACATAACCCTCTCCCGGTAATAAAAGAAGTACTTTCTTCATCTTTAGCATCTAACCGGATTTGGTTGTACCGTGAGTAGGCATCCATGAAAGACAACAGTCGGTTACCCGAGGTCGAATCTACTAACTGATCAATGCGGGGCACTGGAAATGGATCTTTGGGACAAGTTCTGTTTAAATCTGTGAAGTCAACGCACATTCTCCACTTGCCATTCTTGTTTCGTACCAACACTGGATTCGAAGCCCATACGGGATAATGCGACTCACGAATGTGGCCTATGCTTAGTAGCCTCTCTACTTCCAAAAGAATAGCGGAAGCCTTTTCCGGAGAGACGGGTCTCCACTTCTGGACAATAGGTCGAACATCAAGTCGTACCGCAGGTTTATGACATATAACCTCCGATGGTACTCCAGTGACATCTTGTGCACACTAAGCAAACATATCGAGTTTGTTAGATAAAAACGTAATTAACATTTCTCTAAACTCCAAAGAAAGTTTTACTCCGATCTTCAGAGATTTGCCACTCGCAAATTCGTGCGTCTCGGAATCTTCTTCTGGGACCAAAAACCTGGGGGTCTCCCTCGGATCATCACATGGGATGACTTCGGAGGAAGGCCCCTTTAATTGCTATGCTTTATCTGACGCTTCTCCCCGAACTCCCTTCGAGGATAAAGCTATCTGGTAACATTCGCGGGCCATTTTCTGGCTACTTCTGATTATCCCGACATTTTTCCCAACCACATACTTTAGACACTGATACACCGTCGAAATTACGCCATGCATCCGAGACAACCAAGAGCGACCCATGATAGCGTTATACGAAGTTGGCGCGTCAACGACAATAAACAACACTTCCACCTCTCTCTTGAATGGCCCACGGCCTAACTCAACCACACACTGAAACTCTCCAACCACCACTGCTGTAGCGCCGGTAAAGCCCACTATGGTCCTGTCGGAACCTCGTATAATTGGTGGGTCAGAAATTCTCCTGTAAGTGCTCATAAACAAGATATTCGCTGAGATTCCTGTATCGATAAGTATCTTCTGAACTTGATCCCCACCGATGCCCGCGGCAATCACCACCGCATCCTCATATGGGCCCGTAACATTTCGCATATCGTCGTTGTCAAAACAAATGATGGGGGAGGGTAAACGATGCATTTGTGCTGACACCCCCGCTTCGATCTGGGTAGTCAGGTTGACCATGTGCCTCTTTCGCGAGCTATTGGAATTTCCCGTAATAGTATCTCCTCCAAAGATTGCCAGTGAATCGAAAAAAGCATAAAGGCTATTCACCTTCCCCCTTGGAATAACCTCTCCCACCATATTCACATTGTTCATTCCCTCATTGGGATCCAAATATTCTTGTTCAATGTCAAAGTCGTCGACCTCTTCGGAAATTACCATGGCTGTGTCAGTGTTCTTTGGGACAGCTTTCACCACAGCGTTCTTCTGAGAGTGCTTTTTGACAAACTCTAACAACATTCCATTCTCGATCAAAGCTTGCACTTCTTTTTTCAAAGCTATGCAGTCCTTGGTATCGTGCCCAATATCCTCGTGATACTTGGTGAGGTTTATTTTCGTCTGAGGGTAAGTTTGTAATTTTTTGTTTAGAACAGTGTGGAAGTTTGAGAATATTTAATGTTTGAGTAGAGAGTAGAGGGAGAATTAAGCAGCCTGGTTGTATTTAATTTTTCATTACCCTCATTTAATGTTGGTGGTTGGGTATTTATACCCTTACATTTGGGCTTTATGGGCTTTCGGGTCATGTTTAATGGACCCGGGTCAAGTTCAAGGACCCATGAGCTCTTAGTAGGAGAGAAAGCAGCTTAGTCAAGAAGTGATTAGGTTTTAAGTACTTTAGTTCTGTTCGAACAGCACAATGAATGATGGTGTCTGAATTGTCATCGTCCGGTTAGGTAGATATTGCCCGAACTGACCCTGTCCGAAGTGGTAACAGGATCCAGACTCATCAATACTTACAATACTTATTAACGCTTCTACTTTCCCTTGGAGTCTGTATAGGAAAAGGTTTCCTGAATGGTACTATAGATCTCGCCTTGTCAAATATAGCGGCAACATTTTCCGTAAACTCCGCAAAATAGTCTGGTCGAACCCACTTGTTCGATATGGGTCTGGTTCCTTGGTTGTAATTTTGTTGGTTGCCATAGTACTGTGGGTTTGTTTTCTGTCTCGGCAGATATTGACCCATACTTTTGTCTTGAACATTGGCACGGGGCCCTTGGCTACTCGGCTCAGACCTTTGAAATTGATTCTGATCCAACTGATCCCCGGATCCTTTCTCTGATGCCTGAGTCTCCTCCACCAGAATTCTCTTCTCGACCTGATCCAACAATGCTCCGAAGGTCATTGCCTGACTCTCCGCCACCGTATCCTTCACCAATCCGGGGAGTAGGCCCATCCTGAAAGTTGCGAGTGCCACTGAATCTTTACAATACTCTATGTCCGTTTTTGTTTTGACAAACCGATTGGTGTAATTCTTCAAGCTCTTTCCAACCTTTTGCCTGCAATAGATTATCGTGTCTCTGTTAGCTTTGAACGTTTTGCTCCCCACAAAGTGTTGTCTGGAGATATTCCACAACATGTCGAAATTCTTTATCGAGCCCTGCGGAAGCCTATTATACCATTTGGAAGCTACCCCATTGAAGGTTTGAGAAAACGCTCTACACAACAACTTATCATCGTCGTCGAAATTAATCATGAAGTTTTTGAATTGTTCGATGTGATTATCCGGATCTTGCGTCCCATCGAACTTTTCTAACTTCGAGATATCGAAATACTTTGGGAGGTTTCCCACCAAAATATCCGGGGACAGAGGAGAAGCTCTCCAATTGTGACCAGTACGATAAACGTTGGATCTTAAATTGTCATTGTTCAGAAAGTACAACCCCTCCTCGGATGGCAGAGTATATTGATGCTGCCACTCCGAATTTTGCGGGCCCATGTCTTCTTTTCTAACAGGAAACTTCGCTTGGCCATAAGCCCGGTCATCAACTTGAGCACGGTAACTCTTCTCCCTCGGAGACTTCCTCTCCGTGCTTCTTCCCCTTCGGTAATCAGCATGTCCTCGACCGTGCTTTTTCTTTCTGTGATTTCTCTAAGGAGATGACTCCGACGAACTATATCGAGAATAATCGCTCGAGTCGGATGAATCCAAATGTCGCTTTTCTCTTCTCCTCGAAGATCGCCGTTCGTATCCCCTGTATCTATTGTCCATGTTTTTAGGACGAAAATCGGTTTCGCGTTCCTCTTTTCCACTAGCTGGCTCCCTCCGTATCTCGGAACGAAGATTTGCCTGTACGGTTTCATTTTCTGCCTTCAATCTTTCGATCTCCAGCAACAGTTCATTCTTTTGAGCCAATAGGTCTGAGCCATCGAGAGTGTCTTCGACTCGCTGGCCCCTATGCGCCTCGTACTCCATGTCATTTCGATAGTCATCGCCCACTAGGTTCTCCTCGCAATTGTTGACAAAATCGCCCCCTTGCTCTTCCATAGTTTTCCTCGGAACTATTTCCAGGAAGCGATTGTCGTCAGAACGATCTTCGCTTCCTACAGACGGCGCCACTCAAAAGGTTTAAAGAATATCCGGGGGGTGATTTTGTGATACAAGAATCTCTTAGTGTCATTTTTGGTCCCTACATCTTATCTTCTTCTTATTTTAGCTATTTCTTTGATAGTTTATACAATTTTCCCCTCACATAATTTCCTCTTTACATTTTCCTCCTATCATACTTGTTCTTTACAATTTTCTCCTATCATACTTCTTCTTTACGATTTTCTCATATCATACATCTTCTTTACAATTTTCTCGTTGTCTTTTATTCTTCCTTATTACCTGTAATTTGGCCAATTGTTCAAATTGGTCATTTAAGTGATAAAGATTCAATTTTTTTCCAAAAAATGATGTCTATGAATATGTAATATGTATGGTTGTTTGTTAGAAATCATATTTTATCCTACACCTTGAAAAGAAAAAAGAATTGCTACAAGAATGATAATTTTTTTGAATTGTATTTTTCTTAGTACTTTTGTTTTGATTATTATTATTAGTCTTTTTCTTTTATTAAGTGGATGAAGTGTAATAATTTGATCTATATATAAAAAGTATTCATCTTGCTTAAGACATATTAAATATTGATATGAAAAAACTTATTATTTTTTCTTTAAAATAACTTATCATGCAACATTTATTGCTGAATAAAACTGTCAATTAAAAAAAATTATTTTCCTTTCAATGCCTCTGCATGCACTCGTAAATAGTCAATTTTTTTAGCTTTAGTCTGTTAAACATCAACCATGCAGCTGAATAAAATTGTCATTTTTAGATATAATTTCAATGTCGGAGTTTCATTGATGCTATATTGAGATTCGATTAGTTCTATTTGCTATACTGGATTTGTGTGTGATAGTTTCGGTAAAAACGTCTAATTAAAAGTGGATTAAGATATGGGTCCATGTAAAATGCGATCTTTGTCGACATGCTAGTTTCAGGCATGTATAGTTTGAAATACATTAATATTGTTGTGGTGATCACTTTGAAGAATGCAAAAAACATTCTAACATCGATTAAAGAACTCTATATATATATATATATATATATATATATATATATATTTATTGCGGAAGCATTAGCACCATGAAATTTAGACTGCCATGTTTATGATGATTATTTCTGCTATAAACGATATATCACTGATCTCACGTTTGACAACAATTGGATATGCATGGAAGATAATGAATTGTGTTCTAACAGCAAGCTACTCGCCAAAGCAAAGCAATGAATGAGATCAGAAATTTTAATGGAGTATCCATTTGATTTTAAGTTATAGATCGATAGTTATACAACGATACTATAGAAAATAGTTACTTTATTTGTTCTACGTGACGTGAACATCAAAGATTAACTTATATTAAATTTTTATATTTTATTAACACTAAAAAAACAAAAATGAATAAATCTGACGTCGGTTAGTTATATAATAAGACAATGTACTAGTTACTTACCAACGCCAATCAACCGCTTATTGAAATAGTTACAGGTTACAAGATTTAATTAGTTAAACTTTTTTATATAAAATATTTGTAAGATTGTTATCGGTCTGGTAAACTGGACCGTACCGAACCGATTCTTATTCGTTTTGGGTCGGTTCCGTAAAACAAAACCAAAATTTTATCGTCTGGTTTGGTTCTAACTGATAAGTTTAGCGGGTTGGTTGTGTAAAAACCCGGATCAAACTGAACCGATAATACCCCTACATACCATTGAGATTATTTGTTAATTTCATGAATACAAGGTTTATGTGGATAACACGATTATGTTGATTTGGTCATAAAAAACATAACGAGATGTTTAAGTTTTTATGAATAAATATATTGTTTGGATACAATTTTGGATTTGATAAAATTTGTTTAGTTGATGTATATTTCATATGTAATTTAAAATAAAACAAAACCTAATTTAACGCAATAAATAGTACAACTCATCGACGTTATAACCCAATAGTACAACTCTCCGAATGATTCACTAGTACTTGGGAAAATTAAATTTATCTTGGAATTTATGTTTATTTAAGTAGGCGAAAATAGCATTTCAAAGGGTTTCACCGGTACTTCATAAATATCAAGGTTATCTTAATATAAGTAGGTAAAATTAGCCTTTTGGAGGGTTTCACTGGTACTTAGAATAGTTAAAATAATAAATAATTGTAATTTTATCAAACTCATAAATATGTATTAACTAAATTTCCCTATGATATCCTAAATACGTGTTAATATGAATTACCCTTAAGTATGTTAAGTTATTATACGTCAAAATTACTTATGGGTTGTGCTCTATAAATTTTCCACTTAATATTATGGATTACAATCTGATGGGGAACAAATCCCCAATGATAATGGCTCAGATTTTATCTAGTGGAAAGAAGACATTGAGTTGTCATTGAAGCTTCGTGATTATGACCTTGCCCTAATAAAACCTAAACCATATCTCCTTACTTATGAAAGTTCACTTGGGGAAACAATGAAGTATGAAAATTGAGAAAATTTTGATCAATTATGTTTGGCCTTCATGTTTTAAATTATACCAGTTGCGCTTTGCGTGATTGTCCCAAAAGATGCTACTAGTGCCTCAGAGTTTCTTACAGAAGTTGAGAAAATATTTTCCAAAAATGATAAGGTAGAGATGCAACATCTCATGAATGAATATCTATCCAGAAGTACAGTAGCACAAATGTTATCCTAGAGCATGTTTTTAGGATGTCTATAATTACAACCAATCCAACGGAAATCAAGATAAACTTACCTGAAGAATGTGCGGGATGATTTATTTTTTAATCTCTTTCATGAAAATTTGAGAATTTTCACTCCACATACAACTGCATACTGAAAATGGACAATTAATAAATTGATTGTACACGCTGCACTAGAAGAAGAAAAACTTAAAAGGGAGTCGTCCGAAGAGAACATGGTAGTTTCCAATAATGGATGGGAAAAACAAAAGAATGATTGCAAATAATCGGGTTTTGATCCGGCTAAGAAGAATAAGCCTCATTAATCAACGGTAGGTCGATGTTTTTCCTACAAAAAATATGGACGTCTCAAAAAGAACTATTAGAAACGACATGTTTACTTGCTAAGTAAAGGTAATCTCATGTCATTAGTTGTTTCAGAAGCTAAAATGTTTTATGTGAAAAAGAAAATATCATAGGTTGATTGAGTTGTAATAACTCATGTTTGTACAATAAAGAGTCGGAGGCTAAGTAAGGATGAAATGTTTATCTTCACAACTAACGTGGGCTCGTGCAAAGTGTTGGTAATGTATGATTTAAATTTGAAACTTACCACTTAACTGATGGTTTCAAAAATATTTGGACCCTGAATTGCTACTGGATAAGGTTGGAACAGTATCTAGAGAGAGAAATACGGGATCTAGAGAGAGAAAATGACAATAAGTAGGTATTGTATATTAATTGTTCACCACCCCCATAAGATAAATCTTGCCTTATATAGTAAATATAGTTTCCCCAAACCCACATGGCGACCCACTTTAGTATATTCCACCCTTAATACTATAATCATACTCATATACTCATTATTTACAAGATAAGTCATTCTTATTTCTTACTTTATCATTCTTATTACAAACTATTGGTCCAAAACATAAATTTATTAGGCTTGCCGACCTGCTTGGGCCCAGATAATTTATGCCCTTATCAATAACATTCATTATTTTTAGAGAATGTTATGTACGTTCTTTTTTGAAGAAACTGATTTTTTCGGTTTTAGACATATACGGTTATTTTTGTCTTTTAGAAAAAAATAGTTTAACTCTCTCATATAATGATCTGATTGTTGGTTGTGATATCTTGATAATGGAAAATAATATATATTTATTAAATATTGTTGATAATCATAAACTTTATGAATGCACAACTTATAGTGAATAAAATTAGTAAAACTGACAACTCCTAAAAAATGCAGCATATGTGGTTATGTCATATATCTAAAATAAATATTGATAAGCTTGTAGTTGAAGGTTTATCATGTCTTCTCAATTACTCTGATTTTACTACCTGTATCGAGCATATCAATGGGAAATATACTAGAACAAAAAAGGTAGAGGAAAATAGAGCAACTAAAGTCTTGGAATGGTTTATACTGATATATGTAGATCGTTACCGAATGAATTATAGAACGGGCAATGGTACTTCATATCTTTTATAGATTACTTCTCTCGTTTTGGGTATCTCTACCTCCTTTATGAAAATTCAAAGGCTCTGGAAAAGTTGAAATATTTTAGGACCAACGTTGAAAAACAACTATGTAAAAACATTAAAAGGGTTATAAATGACTGTAGTGGTGAAAATTATGGTAAATATGACAGTTCTGGTGAATAATATTAAGGGTCACTTATAAAATATATGGAGGAGTGTGGCATAATATCGTTAGACTGATAGTATTTTTGAGATGGGAATGATAAAGTTTCTTGAGGATGTTATGATTATGAAGGATAATTTATGAATAAATATTCATTTTAATGAATAATCTATAGAGATTCATAAATGTTCAAATGAACATACTCCGGTATTAGAAGATTAAAATTGAATTCTAATCATTTTGGCCTCATTACTCATAATAACATTAATGTTCCATTTAAGGATTTTAGACCACGTCACATATATGGTCCAGTTAGAACAAGATGACACTCAATGTAATCTTCCATAAGAAGATCAAAATGACATTGTTTTTGAGGATCAGACTTTACCTTATCAAGAAGTGCAACAAGAAGTAATGATACCCTTAAGAAGGTCCGCGAGAGAAAATAAGAATGATATACCTTATGATTATATTGTATATCTTTAAGAACGTGAAGAGTCATGTGCTGGAAATGTAGATGATCCATCATCTTAAAAACAAAACATGGAAAAATTGAACTCCAGGATATTGATTAAAGTTGTGAAAGAAAAGTATAAACGGATGGAAGACAATACGGTATAAGAACTTGTCTCATTATCTGAAGGGAAAAATGAAATTGGCTGTAAGTAGAATTACATAACCAAACATAATTCTTTGGGTAATGTAGAAAGAAATAAAACACACCTTATAGTAAAAGGTTATACCGACATGACTAGATTAATTTAAAAAAAAAAACTGTTTCTCATATATAGAAGAAGGATTCCTTTAGAATAAGCATAGTATTAGTTATGCACTTTGATATTCACCTTCATCAAATAGACGTATATATCTCGTTTCTCAATGGTAATATTGAGAATATGATCTATATGTGGCAATCAGAACACTTTGAAACAAGCAAGTTATATAATATGGCATGAAGACTTAACAAATCTATTTACGGGCTTAAACAGGCTTCTCGTTTGTTGTACCCCAAATTACTTAAAGTAATAGTTTTTTTTCGATTTTGAGGTCAAATCAGTTACGGATTATCTATATCATAAGCTCAGTGGGAGTTATTTAATATATTTGATGCAAAGAAGATCCACAAAAATAGTACCTCTAACTAAAGGTTCGAGGAAGATTCAAGAAAAATATAGACATGAGACAAACCCGTAAATATTTTATATTAAGTCTATTGGTTAATCAAAAGAATAATAGTTTATTATTTTGTGTTTATGATATAATATTTTAGACTACAATATAAGTTTTATCATATATTTCGATGTAAATTATATCAAATGAAGCTATAAACAAAAGACTAGAGTGTAAAAAATGATGTTATCATAGAATGATGCTCATTATGTTATATAACTGTTACTGTATTTTGTATAAAAAAAATGAATCCGAGCTCGACAGATATGCGAGCTTCCTTTTTATCCTGGTGATATTTTGTCATAAAAGGATAAGGGAATGTGATGTTGATACAAGAGGAGCCTTCAAAAAACAAAATAATTATAGATAACAAAAAATATCGAAATGTCAATAGACCAGGCACAAGTATCACCGGAACAACGAAAACAAATAAAATTATTCGTATGGAGACGACAAAATTGATTTTTTTTCTTAATCAATTTGTGAAGAAGATTTATATTATGATGATTCCGAAAGTGATGGGAACGAAGACTGATCAAAATGTTATGCAAATTATTAGAATGACACCTTATTTTACTGATTTACTTGTATTTTCTCTTGAAGAATGTGTAAGTTGTGGGGTATGAACTCAACAACAAGCCTTAGATTACTTTGAAACAAAGCTAAGAAAACTTATATTTCACTCTCCACTTGAACATGCAGGGGGAGCTTTAGGTAATCTTCACGATGTTTGTCTCTCATATGTATATGTGCGCAAAAACAATTTTCATTCAAAATGTTTATTTTTTGGGTGATGTTAAGATGGTTGATTTAGGAAATAAGATGCAGTTGATAAAAAATATTATATTGGAAATAAATTGAGTTGTTTGGTAATTTGATTTTTCTACTTTTTGAGGATTTGTTTAAGACAATGGTCACCGAGTTCAAGAAGACGGTAGATATTATCCTAAAAAAGGTGAGCTGCTCTAACCGTTTTGACTTCTTAAAATATATTGATAGAGACAAAATTAATTTAGGCCTTGAAAAAATATTTATACAAAAAACTTTGATATTAAACGGTTCAAAATACATAAAAAACATAATATAGACGTTAGCCATGTTATCTTATATAAGGACTTTGGGACATGTTACAAAAGTTTCCCCACAATAAGTCCAGGAAAGTAAGTGGACCCAGAGGAAGATTAGAAAAATATTAAATATGGGGTAAGAAAAAGATAAAATGTGTAATAAACCCGAGTGAAATGTTTTTCTTCACTTTCCATGAAAATGTAAGTTGCCTTATACAACAATGGTGGCGGTCTTTTGACCTTTTAGGCCTTTAGGTCTAGAAAATTAGTCTGTTTGTAATCCACCCCACTAACTTACTAAGTAAAAACACATGTACTTCTTGTTGCAAAATATAACCTCAATGTAACACATTTGTTAGGTCTATATTATAAAGTAAATATATATCTAATATTTCGCCGGTTTGATTTGCATGCCGAATAAATCCTACCGTCATCAATAGCCCTCATAGTTTTTGCGAAGAATTCTGATATAGTATTATTTTATCATTGATTTGGATTTTATTTTTACCTCTGCCCCAAACTATGGCCAACCATATGGTCTAAAATGGCATGAGTCGGATAATCTTGTCGTTGCTCTCGTGGCCAACCGAGTTGTAGCCTAGTGGTTTCAGTGACTATTATTGGTAATGTTGTCTCAGGTTTAACTCCTCATAGACTCAATTTGTATAGATTTTTTTGTATATATCAATTTTTGAACTGCAAGTCTTTATACTACCAGGGCACTTTGTGTTCGTGTTCGAATTTCATCAATGTTAACTTCTTTGTTCCTCTTCTTTTGTCACCATAGTCATCATATATATTTTTGTATCAGAAATTTTGTTACAATAGTCATTATATATATAAATATTTGTATACGTTGTGTGTGTGTATAAAATTATTACTTCAAAAGTTACTCAATTCAAGGGTGGTCAGCCCCCAACTGATTACTGAAGCGATCCTTCAGATAAAGACCAAGTAATGTTGGAAGATCCCTCAATACCAAAATAATAAATTTCAAATGTACACCAATATGTGTTAGGAGATCTTTCAGATCCAAAATAACAAATTTCAAATATAGACCAACAAGTGTTGGAAGATCCATCAGATGTAAACTAATAAATTTTAAATATAGACCAACAAATGTTGGAAGATCACTTGGATCCAAAATAATAAATTTCCAAATGTTAACTAACTAGAGTTTGAAGATCCTTCAAATCTAAAATAATGAATGTATAATGTAAATCTGATGTGAGCATAGATAAATACATTGTAAAAGAAAAAAACTTAATCATTTGCAGGTAAGAGAGAAAA
Organism: Limnanthes douglasii subsp. nivea; assembly: GCA_036936605.1. NCBI lineage: Eukaryota > Viridiplantae > Streptophyta > Magnoliopsida > Brassicales > Limnanthaceae > Limnanthes > Limnanthes douglasii. The sequence continues at coordinate 153,634 of JAUPFV010000100.1, forward strand.
ATAATCAAAACAAAATAGTAGCGAAAAAGCAATCCTTTCTATCATAGTAAACTTAATAAAAATAATCAAAACAAAATAGTAGCGAAAAAGCAATCCTTTCTATCATAGTAAACTTAATACACGAAGTAAAAATTATATAAATGTAAACGGAATGTTACTATAATTTTTTGGTTATGGACCATCAATATCATTATTAAGTCATACGTACGCTATATGCTAATATATACAAATAAACAAAATAAAAGAATTTATAAAAACACTAAATAAATTTATATGAAATAAATGTTATATATTTGATAATTTTAACTTATTAGGATAAATGAAGTGATAATAGGATTTAATTTTTTATAATCCGATTAGGATTCTATATTCCAGTTTTGCTATAATCAATTCGGCTGCTATAATCAATTCGGCAAGAAGGGTCCTTAACCAAGCCACTGAATCGCCGGCTCATTCTTCAACAGGCACGCGGTCAAAACCCAGGGCTCCTCCACGGACAAATAACATTAATACTAAATTATTTATTACATTAATTTTATGGTTGAAATATAAAACGCTTGGTTATCATGATACATAAATGAACCACTATTTGGGTTGACAAATAACATAAATACTAAATTATTTGTTACATGAATTTTATGGTTGAAATATAAAACACTTGGTTATCATGATACATAAATGAAACATTATTTGAATTTGTTCGATTCAATAGTCATCTATGTTTTTTTTTTCAGAAAAAAGAAAATAATACTTAAGCATCGAAGAATTTGTTCGATTCAATAGTCATCTATGTTTTTCTTTTCAGAAAAAAGAAAATAATACTTAAACATCGATTCGTAAATAATATATTGATTTCTTTTATAAAAATGGTTCTTTTCTTTATCAGATTTATTTTTCTGATAAAATACTTTTATGATTTTTTAGGAAAAATAATTTATAGTGGTGAATGTGGTGTGCATGTTGGTCCGTTTGAGGTTAATTCGTCTATTACATTGAATATTAGATCTATATTATAAAATAAATATTTTATTCTATTTTAATTATCCAAATTATTTTTTCCAAAACAAATGTGTTTTATTAATTTCTATTCTATAAACATATAAGTTATTTATAAATATTGAATTATGATACGATAATGTGAGAGACCACTAAACATGACCTTAAATGCATAAATAAACCCATTCCCTCTTATCACTCTCAATTTTCGATATCGCAATTAATAATTTTATATTATTTTGCTGTATATATAGTAAATACTTTTTTTTTAGTTTAGCTTTATTCTTTTTAACTATTTATTTTAAAATTCGGTAGATGAAACATTAATACAACTTTTATTTTATATTTTAATATTATATTAAATCAATAATTTAACGACCTTATAATCTAACAATTGGTAAATGAATTTTTTTTGAAACATAAGGATTACTTTTTGTATTATTTTTCACCTAGTACAAATAAACTAGTCCCTCATACCCGACCCGATCCACTTAGACCTAAAGCATCCATGATCCGATATCGGAACAAACACCTTACCTAAACCTACATTTATCATTTCTAAAGCATCACCGTTAACCGTCGTCGACTCAGCCAAACTGGTTAAACTCGCCGCCGATAACTCACTTGCCTCTCACCTCACCGTCTTCTGCTCCTTAGCCAACCTCTTCTGCTCCTTCGACGCCGTCAAGTCTGACCATCCCGAATCGCGACCCAACTCCGAGGAGTAACTGTGGAAGAATACAAGACTATATCAAAGCAACAGGAGCCAAAACCCAGAGGAATGAGCCTTTCACTTCATCAAAGGGAGCTGAAACCAATTTCCTTTCTTCCACTCCTTGGTGAGTCAATCCAGAAAAGGAAACCAAACCCGATTTCCCACGGAATGGCTCCACTTCATTAAACTTGCTCACCGGAACGCCGGGGCCTATTCTATCTCTCCACTTCATTAAACTTGCTCACCGGAACGCCGGGGCCTATTCTATCTCTGAACTTCAAATCGGCTGTAGAAGCACAGATAACACATCTTTTCTTCAAAGCGGAAATCGAATAATAATTTGATGGATTTATAAGCCGATAACTTGTATTCTTGAAGACGCTATGACTTGCAGAAACCTCGGGAATGATGGGTTGGCCCGGTTCTCGGCGGTATATTGCTTGGCTTGGCTTATATAATCAGTTCACTGGCTGCTTGATTGTTTTAACTCGAGGCAATCAACATTAGGCTTTCGTCCTCAAGCCAGGGAGATGATCCATGAGCTTAACCTTGAAGGTTCCGAAGCTTCCTACAGGTACTCCTCTTCATGACATCTCTAGTTTCTTTCTCTTCTTGCAGTATAACCTTTGATGTCAGCTGATTAATTCTTTATCAATCGATGAAGAAGATATTGGGATGATAGCTTCATTGTTCGAAACTTTCAACAGGAGACATCTCCATCAATCCAGAGATGAGCTTTTCCACTGATGAAACCATAGTGAACAGGTATTCCACTATTGATCTTCTTGTTTCAGGTCATTGTTGCTTTCTGCTTTGTCCATTTCCTGCAAATGGCTCCTTTTCATGGTGAGATATTCGGAGCTCCATTCCATTTCTAAGCGAACTTTTGTTATATGTGCAGGCAATATTCGATTCTCTTTTCAAAAGGCAGAGCTGTGCATCTTGAGACTCTTCCTTAAGGTGGAAATGAAATCAGCCTGCATATCGTCCAGTGGTAGAGACTTAGATATCAGCTCTTCTTTTAAGGTGGCTTCATTTTGAATTCAACATGACTTCAACAAATTGACAGAGGGTGGCGACGAATTTGCCGAGCTTCGATCTAAATTGCTAATCTACTGCTTCATCAGAGTCTAGCAAATTGACAGAGGGTGGCGACGAATTTGCCGAGCTTCGATCTAAATTGCTAATCTACTGCTTCATCAGAGTCTTGACTAGCTTATTCATCAGTGATGAAACTGGGCGTTTGAAGAAGACGCCTGACTCGAGACATGGTATTCCCCAGATCAAAACTTCAATCTTCATTGCTTGTGATCTTATATAGGGAATTTCTTGCTTTTCGAGCTCGATGATTGATTGCAGACGAGGAAGAAGATTGGAAGACCACCGGAGATCAAGACCAGCAAAGACTTCTTCCAATCTAACCGGAATTGACAATGATGTTGTTGACAGGAATAAAGATCAACTTCACGAAAAAGCCCACAAATCCCATCACCGTGATCCCAATAGCAGTGCGAACCGCAACCTTAGAAAACTCTTTCCGATCGGGTTTGTGGCATCTCCTAACCAGACGAACACTATTTTTACTGAACTCTCTCAGTGGATCGTACACAGAGTTTATGACATCTGTGTTCATGACATCGATTCGACAATGAATTCTAGAAAGAGAAATCGTGAAAGTTGAAAGTTACGGAGATCCGACGAAGAAAAAAGGTTGGAGAATCCAACGAATAATCTAGATAATATTTTGATAGGTTAAGAGTATAATATAAATTTAAATCAATAGTCTTACATAAAGGTATTAATTAGAATGCGCGAATTCTGATATCAGTCGTCACCATGTGAACCAAATGCAGACTCTCCGGCAAATTCTGAGGCTGCAAGAATGATTAGTGAGAACAAGCGGGAATACAATTTAGAATGCGCGAAAATGACATTTTGTATCTTTTGAAAGTTGTGTTGTAGACCTTGACAATGCTTTCCTTATCTGTTTCTGGTTCCTTGCCTGACTTTTTTTTTTGTTTTACGTTGATTAGTCCTTTATCAGTCCTTTATCAGTCGGGAATATAATTGTAGAATGCGCGAAAATGACATTTTGTATCTTTTGAAAATTGTGTTGTAGACCTTGACAATGTTTGCCTTGCCTTATCTGTTTCTGGTTCCTTGCTTGACCATTGTAGGTTCTATGCGAAAATGGCCTTTTGTCTTTTGAAAATTGTGTTGTAGACTTCGACAATCTTCAAAAATATCATAAATTTTAGAATAGGGGCATTGTTGAGCAGAGTTGGACCGCTGATAGAAAAAGTCATGGCCCAGTGTTATCAAATTTCAAATATAATACTAGTGTTATTTGACCAAGTAGGCATGTATCTTGAAAAGCAAGCATGTCTAAGCTGACAACAACAATTCGAGATGCCGTCATCAAAATCATCCGATTCAAAATAGTTATTAGTATATTATCCGATTAATAATTTAAAAAAAAAAATATCAGTATTGAATCGTTATTAGTATATTATCCGATTAATAATTTTAAAAAAAAAATATCAGTAAATATCCACTCAACTACTTAATTATCCACTCGTATCCAAATTTTGGAAAGTGTTATTTGGTATTTCCATCTAAAACTTGGACAAAAATACTTCCGATTATATATATATATATATTTCATTTCAAACCCATTTTCCCCTTTCTCAGCACCCTAAACCAACTCAAACACGTCTAATTTTTTAGAAACAACCAGAGACCGTTCGACTTATACGAACCTATTTCTAGAGAAACCCTTCCAATCTTCAATCCAAAAATCAGTCGTTCTTCACCGGATTTCGACCGGTCACCGTCTTCTACTCCATCAAGCTAGTAACCAACATCCGTTCGACGACTTGCCATTACGTGTACACCGACCGGTGAAGCAAGAGAGTGTTATAGTAACCGTATACTTTTTTCTTGTGGAAAATGTTTTTTTTTGCGTTTATGGTGAGTTCGAACCACTTGTTGCTGTTATTTGACGATCGACGTTGCTTATTTCTACCGAAATCAAGTATTTAGTGATGGCAGTTGGTATGTTAGTTTATGGGTTTATCGTCGAACACAAGATTTTGTTAGGTTGCATGTAATGTTAATCCTTTCGTGAGAATTGTGATGTACATTAGATGTGTTTTAGGTGGTTGTTTGTTGGTTTTGGTGTTGTTTCCATATTTCCTAGATCCCTGCAATGTGTATGTAAAAAATAGAATAATTTGCGTCCTGCTACATGTGTGTTGTAGTACAATTCGCATCTTCATCACGTAGGAATACAAACAATTCGCAGCTTTATCGCTTTTTATAGTGGCAAACAATTCACATCTTCACTGTCTTATTTTTCCACAGAATTAGCTTATATTTGCAAACAATTCGCATGCTATCCTGAGAGTTGTTTGCAACTACAAGCTGATAGAGTCCCTTTGTGGGAACAATTCGCATGCAGCTAATGATTTGTGTTTTGGCATGAAGTAAAACACCAAAACCAAGCTATTACAGGTCAGGATTAGTGAGCCTTTTGAAACTGCTGAAAGAGTACCGTATTACTACTGCCCACATCGAAGCTGCAAGAAACACACCATTTTACACGCTTTTGAAAGCCCCGTTCAAACTCTGGAATGTGGCAGAATTACCGAAGAAGAAGTTTTATTTGAACATTCAGTGGGTTGTGGAGATGTCTCGGTCGATAAAGACGCCTTCCGATTTGGGTCAAAGTTTGTGAAGCTAACTACAGACGATGTGAAGGTCATTTTTGGGCTGAAGCACGACATATAGGAAATGCCTTTAACGAAAGCCGGAGCATTCCAAAACAGATACGTAAACGGTGAGGAGAACGAATCAAGGATGATGAAGAAATACTTCATGGGTGAAACGTCGAGGAAGATAGGACCGAAGAATAGTAAAACCATCACGAACACCATTTTAAAGGTACCTGTAAATGAACTTTCTCTTATAAGCAGGATGCTGAACTTTACTAACATAGCATGGTGTCGTGGGTTTTACAAGCATGTATAGCAAGAGCCATCAACGAGGGGGGGGGGAGCATGAGTTGGAGGATGTTGCAAGACTGTTGATACTGTTTTTTTGCTCAACCCTATTCTACTTGGTATCTGGAGATGTAATGGGTTGGAGTGTGCTTTATTTTGTTGAAGACCTCAACATAATAAACGATTACGACTGGTTCAGATCAATAGTGTTGAAGCTTCTCCAGTCTATTAGGAGTTGATTAGAAATAAAAAAGTCTGATAGAGTTGTCGGTTGCGTCACACTTCTAATTGTAAGATTTCTTTATTTAGTCCGTTTATTAGTTATATACAGAGCATCTTGATGATAAAACTCGTCCCGATGCAGCCCTTTGTCATGGAGCACTCAACAATTGGGCTAGAGGTCGTGAAGCCAACCTTGATCCCAAGGTTCTTCAAATGGTGGCAATTGGAGTGCCTATCATCGACCGTGTCGCTGATTTTAACACTACATCTGCTAGAAGATGATGAGGTATGAAACATATAGTTATATAGATAAATATCAGGCATTATAGTTGCAGACAACTTTTTTCTGTCAAACAACTCTCAGGATATCCTAAGAGCTGTTGCAACCCCATAGATGATAGAATTGAAAACAATTCGTAGCTTATAGTTTGCACACAACTCTCAGGAAACCCTGTGAGCTGTTTGCAACCCCAGAAATGAAAGAGTTGAAAACAATGCGCAGCTTATAGTTTGCAAACAATTCTTAGGAAATCCTGAGAGCTGTTTGCAACCCCAGAGATTATAGAGTTGATAACAATTCGCATCTTATTGTTTACAAACAACTCTCAGGATTTCATGAGTGGTGTTTGCAACTCCAAGTTGATAGAGTTCCAAACAACTCTCAGGATATCCTGCAAGTTGTTTGCAAAAAATAATCGGGTTATAACAGATATTTTCCAAACAACCCGCTAGCAGCTATTTACTTTGATGTTCTCTCTTTGTAGGTTTTGGAAGCTCCACTATGTTTGACTGAGGCTAAAAGCAAAGCATTCGAAGGAGCAGTAGGTAATGGAGATCTAGATGTTGCACCGATTTTACCCGAAGAAAGACCGAAGAAAATGAAGAAAAGTGTAGCCCCCAAAACAAGGAAAAGAGCGACACAGAAACATAAAGAATCTAATCACGAGATATTAATCAGAGTTCAACCATAAACAGTCCCCCGAACAGTGATCCCACCAACACCGACCGAGACATCCCAACAAGAGGCCGAGGACGAGGGAGACGATGGTATGAGTGACACGATTAGTAATTTTGTCCTCAAACGCAGACATGCTACTCAAAATAATTCTGAAATTGAAGCAAGATCAAAGCGATTAAAGACGTATACCGGTACCATCCGTTGTACCCGAAAAAGACGAATTAAGTAGGAAATTGAGCCTTACGTAAACGTAGATTTAATTGCTTTAAACAGCACATAATACATTATAATACGTCTGGTATTACTTTTTCAGCTTGAAGCATTAAGATTGAAGATAACGAAGCTTGAAGGACAACAACTCTGCAATGCTCTCTCTCAGCCCATTTGCCAGATTGGAAGCCCTACAAAGTAGAAGGAACCGGGTTTACTGGCATTGCCAGCAGAAGCAGCGTCCACTGAATTTTAGGCACTTGTGCCATCTGAAATTCAGGATAAGGACCCGATCAGGACGGGAAAATGCCAGAGGAGAAGGACGATGATGGGAATCATTCACCCGTACCGGTACCATCCGTTGTACCCGAAAAAGACGATATAAATGATTATCTTGCGGAAATGATGGTTTTAAAAAAAAAGCAGACGAGCCATCTGAATAAAGACCATAAAAGTTGTTGGTATCCACAGAGACAGACAGACAAGTCTCCTCCTACACAGGAGGTAGCGACAGGTCTGAGTCATCCAAAGGAGAAAGAAAGATATGAGTCTCTTGCGAATGACCGACAGCTCGTACCTTACATGCCAGAGGAAGTAGGCTGCCAAGAATATAACTAAGGAGGTAGAAGCTCGTGAGAAGGATGTGGCAGCAGAAGAATCTGGACTTAGAGACGCAGAAAGCCGTGAAGATGTAAGTGGATCTAAAGTAAACTAAGATTCAAATATGTTAATATATTATTTTGATGCTTGTCTACTAATGTATATTATTGTATACATATTCAAAAAAAATCAGGGTATGTATTTAAAACAGTCTGCGGTTTTCTGTTAATAACAATTCGCGTACTGTTATGATCTAGTTTTACACAATTCGCTATATGTTCACTTTCAAACAACTCTCAGGTTCTCCTAAAAGTTGTTTGCAACTCAGAGGATCGTGATGCCTGGCAAAAATTCCTTTTTATTTTTTATTTTGTATGAAACAGCAGGCCGACAGACAACACCCATAAGAAGAACAAGAAAATCAAGTAGAACAACAAGAAGAAGAAGAAGAAGAACACCCACAAGAAGAACAAAAGCAACAAAATCAATAAGAAGAAGAACAACAACAACACCTAGCCTTGGCAAAGAGAGAAAGACTAACACAGACCGGAGATGCACTAGACGTAACTCCGGAAGAGTCAGAGTCTGCCAATCCCTGTAAGAAGTCAGAACTACTTAGCCAAGGAGAAACACCAGTAGAAGAACCAAAGCAAGACAGAGATGTACCTGAAAAACAAAAAATGGCCTATGCAAAGTCAGAATCAATAAGCCAAGCTGAAATTGTTAGACCAGTACCGAATCAACTACAAAACATAGAAGGCCAAGCTCTAGACTCGACCGATACGTATGATAACACAGTACGTTTACCAAATGTATCTATTGATGGTTTTTACACTCAAGTTTCACAAACATTTTTAAATGAAATTGATAATGTTGAGTACGATATTTTAATACAACAGTCTTTGGAGAATATGTCGGAGGATGTGATAAATGATTTTTATTAACGGGATCCGGAGATTATGCTGGAGCAGTCAACGACAGTGGTTGTCGACGACCGTGTGATAAGGAGAATTTACAAAAGATTTTGCAACGTGTGTATTAGGATTTTATGAGTGTCTGGATATCTGTATAACAATTTCATAACAACTCGCAGCATATCATGAGAATTGTTTGGATATATATTAAGCGTTAGAAACAAAACTCAGGATATCCTAAGCGTTGTTTCATATTCTATTGAATTGGAAACTCAAACAATTTGAATGTTATCCCGAGAGTTGTTTGCGGCTGGTAATATTATGATGTCTGACACAAATTCTTTTAATTTTTGTTATATTATATGTTCAAGTCAGGGGAAGAGACAGCGATGGAGGATGACCTGATACCTAATTTTAATCTATTGACACCGACACAGCAGTCGGAGGCAGAGGTAAGTGTGGTAGAAGCTCCAAAAGCACAAGTAACTCTCACCGGCTGGCCAAAGAGAACACGGATAGCTGACCGGATCGATGTCAGTGAATACCATAAAATACAAATAATTAAAGCCAATGGAGACTCACCCGATCTAGCAATATGGTATTTACCACTGTCCTAGTTTTCCTACAAAATTAACGTGCAAATGACTGATTTGTTGACGCTACCTTTTGAAAAGGATATGGACTACAAGATATCTAATTGTCAACCAACTGTCATAAATGTTTCAAACGAATCTCATATATTTGACATATATATAAGGTAAGAAGAAGGACCAGACCAACCATTCGTAATTGATATAGACGCCAGGACGGCAACAAACTATAACTCAATCCTGCCTAAACCCCAAGCAGCAAACTACTAACAAAGACACCTGTATCACTACTAAAACACCTAACTTCTACAATAACTGTAAAACACATTTAAAAAAAAACTCTCAGATATACTGCGAACTGTGCCCAACTTAGTTGTCTGTAGTTGCAAGCAACTCTTAGGGTTTTCCAGAGAGTTGTTTGCAACTAAAATATCATGAGATTTGTTTGGAACTCTAATACGTTGGAGTTATAAACAACTTTCAGGTTACCCTAAGAGTTGTTTGCAACACTTTTAGCTTGGATTACCAAGCAATTCTCAGGATATCCTTAGAGTTGTTTGCAACCGGAGTATAAGTATTTGTGTTGACCCCTGACACGAATTATTATAACCATATTAAGTATTTAGTCGATAAAAGATACATAGCTCATTCAAAGATCGGGTACACGGTGAGAAATTCAAGAAAAATTCTACAACAAAAAGAAGGCACTCTCGACTGTGGTATTTTCATCTGTCAATACACCAGAGATCTTATCGAAAAAGGATACGTGCAGGAGACTTACCGTAAATATATGGTAACAGACTTCAGAGCGGAAATGTTTTATTTTTTTCCTAAATGATGTTAACACCAACTCATAATGGTAGTAATCTTTTTTATGTCGAAAACTGTGGAGGGAGCCTTTTGGATATATTCCTTTTAATGTTTTGGTGTACATATATTCCTTGTAATTTTTTGGTGTACATATTTTTGTTTCAGAAATGTGAAATGTATGACATTTTCGAACTCACTTTAGAAAATAGTGGGTATTTGGGCACAATTCGTATCATTTCCTGATATATACAATAAACAAAATTACTATTAAACAATTCCATATGTATACAAGCAACTACCTTTACACAATTCTCAGGAGTAAACTACAACTAACAGTTTGCATCTTATCGTGATATATATATATATATAATAATTAGAAAACATGGCTGCAGAATACGAAAAAACTATGTCATCTGCCTTGGTAAACGTTAAGTGCATTGAGCACGCAAAAATCCATCTAATCAAAACACCCTATTAATTGTTGATTGGACAGAGGAGGATATGTAATGATTAATATAGCCACACCACCACCTCACTAAGACTCCCTCCATGCCTATAAATGATACTAGTAACCAGATGTTAATTTAAAAACAAACTCTATATTTTAAACACTCATAACATCTTCAATTTCCAATCACCATGTCTACCTCCAGTTCTTTAGGTGACTCCTGGTCTTCCATAACCACCAACAGAAGCTGCAGCTTAATCACTCCGACGACACCACCAAACAACCCAGTCTCTGTAATGGACTTTGATATCGAGGATTACTATTCTGCTAACTCTTAACCAGTTGAAGTGGTTCCCTTGGTTGCTGCACCTCAGCCAACAGAGGTAACAAAAAAGAAACAAAAGAGGGAGGAAGGTGCTGGTCCATCGGGGACCAAATATATAAGAATAATGGACGTAGATAACGAGGAGGAAGAGCATAATGGAGATGCTGATGATGAGTATGAAGAGGAGGAAGAAGGTGAAGAATCCTCTAGTGATGACTCATAGTTACTGTTTCTGTTTTTTTGTTTTTTTAATGCAAAGTAACAAACACTAAAGGCGGTAGTGTTTATTTCTAAGTGGTTAGTGCATGAAGCCTGTTATGGCTATGTAATCTCTTTTTTGTATCAACTTTTAATCAGTGTAAATTTTTTATGAAGTATTTTTATTTTACAAACAGATCTCAGGGGAAGGACATATAAACAATTTGCATCCTCATGTTTGTATGTGAAACAATTCTAATAGTTGCAAACAACTCTTAGGAAAACCTACAAGTTTTTTGCAATATTATACCCAAATATTGAACATGCAAACAATTCGCACCTTAATAGTAGTTGCAAACAACTCTTAGGAAAACGTGCGAGTTGTTTGCTATATTATACCCAAATATTGGACATGCAAACAATTCGGATCCTAGTAGTAGTTGCAAACAACCCTCGGGAAAACCTGCGAGTTCTTTACAATATTATACCCAAATATTGGACATGCAAACGATTTGTAGTAGTAGTTGCAAACAACTCTCAGGAAAACATGCGAGTTGTTTGCAATATTATACCAAGATATTGTATGCAACTCTATAAGTTGGAAAAACAAACAATTCGCATAGTATACGTGAATTGTTTGCAACTCTCAAGTTTTCCTGAGAGTTGTTTAAAATTATGTTCCCGACAGTTGTTTGGGAAAAATAACATTATTAACCAAACACCTAGCATTTCATTACTGTAATAGAAACAAGAGAAATATGTGTAAATGAACAAACAACTCTAAAAATGTTTAGTGTATTGTCCACAACAAGCACAATATTAAAAATTAGTGTAGCCTACAAATTTTCCACAACAAGAATTGTCTTTAAACTGGAACATCACAAGTCCTCATGTTATGACCTGATTTCAAACAACGACCACACCTCAACTTCTTGGTTGAGGTTTCTCCTCTAGAGGGGATTCACTTTTGTTAGGCCTTTTGGGGCGTTTTTTAACGTTGGGAGGCAGAATTTCCACCACCGAAGTATCGTTAGCGCTTGACCCTTCGCTAAAATTGGTTATTGCCGGTATACTGAAAGAGTAACTTTCCCTGTAATTCTTAACCTTGAAGAACGACTCTATTATAGTAAAAGGATCTTGGTCGGTATACTGTATTGCCGCTAAAGCGTGAGGACATGGAAAACACTCTTGTTGCCATGATCCGTAAGAACATTTAAAGTGCAACAGATGAACAACCGCCACAGGACTTGAAAAGACTTCAAACATGGTTGTAGAAGACTTACGTACTACCCAAGTTCGACACATGTCAGCATTCTTCTTTAGCTTCTTCTTATACTCGGGGACCAAATTAGCACTCTAACTTAACCCCTATTCATATCTTCGTGAAAGTTGAGTCATAAGCAAGACTCTAATCCAGTCAATAAACTCAACAATGGGTAGGCCGCAATATTTTTTGATCTTATTATTAAAAGATTCGGCTGCAGTAGAAGCATAAACCCGTATCGTTTCCCTTTAAAGTAAGCCCGAGCATACTTATTAGGAGGTAAATTACCAAGAAAATCACTCATTCTATCATCACCTTCATATAGAAAATCTGTTAGTATATCATTAAAAAGATCTCGAGTGAGAGCATAAGCAAGACGAGGGAAGAAACACAAAATCCTTTTTTATAGTCTATGCTAGTGTGTTCCAATTTGGATTTCAAATTCTGCATGAGATGGAAATAACAGTACACATGATAGCAGTTTGTATACACGACAGAAAGAACATTAATGATACCAGAATGACGGTCTGAAATAAATGTGATTTGGCTCCCCAACAAATGAGGTTTCAAACACTCCAAAAACCACATCCAATTGTCATAATTTTCAATGCTAACTATACCAATTGAAACAGGGAATAATCCTGAAACAAGGCACCTCAGATGGTCAAATATATAAAAACTCAAGCATGTCAAAAAATATAAACAATTCACAATAGTGCTTGAGAGTTGTTTAACAACTCTCAGGATATCTTGGGATATCTTTGTAAGTCTTATATTTGCAAAGAGTAGTTTACAACTCTTGTATTTCCAAAGAGTTGTTCTGAACTCTCAGGATATCTTGGGAGTTATTTGTAAGTCTTATATTTGAAAAGAGTAGTTTGCAACTCTCAGGATTGCCTGAGATTTGTTTGCAACTCTTGTATTTCTTGTTCTGAACTCTCAGGATATCCTGGAAGTTGTTTGCAAGTCTTATATTTGCAAAGAGTAGTTTGCAACTCTCAGGATTGCCTGAGAGTTGTTTGCAACTCTTGTATTTCAATGTGAATTGTTTGCAACTCTCCTGGGACTTGTTTGCAACTCTAGGCTGCGAGTTGTTTACAATTTTTGCACAAAACATCCTAATAATTCAGATTAAAAAAATGAAACTAACCGTTGTTCCCGTTCTTTGCTACGTCAGTAAGAAATACACCGTTATACTTTCCATATAAGAACGTCCCATCGACAAACAACATTGGATGTCATGAATGGAAACCCTGAAGGGATGAACCGAATCCTATAAAACAACTCTTGAAGCAGTTTTTAGCTGATAACTCCAAACGACAGTCCGTAGTAATATCGCGACTCTTCAATCGTTTGAAGTACCCGCTTAGTAAACTAAAAGAACTTGAACTATCTCCAAAAACTCCCCTCCTTTCCCTCTCTAAAGCATTCCATGACAAACATATGTCAAGACCGTAATTTTATATTACAGTCGATTGTATGGTTTTGGCTATCAACGAATGACAGGTCCGGATAGAATCATGAATTTCCTCCGCAATCAAATCCGATGTCAAATTCATACGCTGCTTATGTTTTGGGGAGACAACGAGACTGCAAGTATGGTGCGGAACATACTTATTGATCGTCATTAAGCCGGTGTTGGAATCAATAGATGCATAAAGTCTCAATTTGCATCCGCTTGTGAATTTATTTTCATTATAATCAGTGATCTTGTTTGCTGTGTTGTGCATGTATTTGAAAGAAAAAACATGTTCTAAAGCATATCGGCACAAAGATAAATTTACACCTAAAACACCTTCTTCGAAAGATTGACCAACTCCTGTAATAACATCAGCCCAACCAGTTGTAGCAAGTTATTTTGTTCTCTGATCAAAATTAATTAAACCGTTACTACTATCCCCGCTAATTAGTTGATTAAGAGATGGTTCTCCCAAACTTATGTTAGGCTATTTACGCTTTAGACCAAAAATCTTATCACCAGAACTCTTATCACCAGAAGACTTATCACCAGAACCTTTATCGTGGACTTGTTGTTCTATGAGAAAACTAACCCGTTTTAAACGCTCCACATCAAGATATAATAATAAACCAACAAAATCTTTCTAGTTATTAAAGAAACAATTCTTGTGATCCCCGCAAAAGTAAGTAATTAGGTAGTCACCTGTGACCATCTCCTCTCATGTGCTCTCCACATACTCTTTAATACTTTGAAAGCTTTCAACCTCCGTGAAAGGCACAGTTGCAGTTTGGTGACCATGTTTAAAAATACAAACTCGTGATTTAAACATACCTTACCTTGCACTGAACTATCATAAAACAAGTCATTAGTTTGTGAATTATACAATTATAAAGCAACTCGCATTCTCTCCTGAGAGTTGTGTACAACTATAAGACGCGAATTGTTCGCAGTTTTATGTTTACTACAATGGAGTTGCACAATTCGCATCTTATTTTAGCACTCAAGCATGAACAAAATGTATACAATCTGCAATAGTGCATGGAGTTGTTCTCAACTCTCAAGATTACCTGAGAGTTGTTTTCAAATCAAGTATTTTAGCACTCAAGCATGAACAAAATGTAAACAATTTGCAATAGTACCTGAGAGTTATTCTCAACTCTTGGATTCCCTGAGAGTTGTTTGCAACTCTTGGATTTTCTGAGAGTTGTTTGCAACTCTTGAATTTCGGGAGAGTTGTTTGCAACGCTTATATTTGCAAAGAGTTGTTTGCAACTCTCATGATATCCTGAGAGTTGTTTGTAACTCTCA
Organism: Limnanthes douglasii subsp. nivea; assembly: GCA_036936605.1. Taxonomy (NCBI): domain Eukaryota; kingdom Viridiplantae; phylum Streptophyta; class Magnoliopsida; order Brassicales; family Limnanthaceae; genus Limnanthes; species Limnanthes douglasii. Next base: position 168,652 of record JAUPFV010000100.1, read on the forward strand.
GGATATCCTGAGAGTTGTTAGCACAATTTGCATCTTATGTTAGAGAACATCAAACAATTCGCATCTTTTACGTTAATAACCATAAAACAATTCGCATCTTTTGTCAGGAATGCATGGACAACTAAAAATCATAGTCTACACATGTTTCACGTTCAAAATCAGCATCTAATACACTAAAAATCAGTATATAACTAATTGAACGAGGATTAACGACATAGACTAACATGATAACAAATAATCGCTGGAATAAAAAACAAAAAAAAACAAAAAAAAAAACTCAAACAAGATCTACTAACAACCAAAAACAGTAGAATAACACCTATTCTAACTCAGAAATCCAAGAAATAACTTCGAAATCGGTATTTAAACACCATTACCTATAAACAACACATAAAATCAAAATAACAGAGATTCCAAAAAACTCGAATAACGTGTGATCAACTCCTGTACGTCGAAAGCAGTAGTTAGATGCATTTTATACCGATCGTACAGAAATATACAGACCTTTAACGCTCTGATCACCTGAAAATTGTAGTTTATTGGTGGTTCATGATGGTTTGTAGGGTTAGGTGGTTAGAGCGGCTTCACAAATCCAAATCTTTAAAAGCTAGAAAAGGTGGAAGAAAACAGAAAATTGTGCTTACATAGTGGGTTGAGGGTAGTTAGGGTATTAAAATAATGTTAGGTATTAAGTGGTAATTAGGTAGTTGAGATGGATATTAAGAGATAATAGAACAAAATTTGGGTACTAGATGGCAATATAATAGTTGAGTGGGTACTCTAGGTGCAATTTCCCTATAAAATAAGTAACTTTTTAAAAGTTTAACATTATTTTTATTATTTTAAAATAAAAAAGTTAATATGTTTAAAAAAAAAATATGATTTATAAATCTAATATTCTAAATAATAATGAATATTAATCATATTTATATTATTTTACACAACTCCTAAATTATGGATTAGTATTTGATAATATATATAGTTTTAAATGTCTCCGAGTTTAATTTCAAATTAAATTATAAAAAATAAAAACTTCTAAAAATTAAGACTCAGCCTTATGATAACATATATTTTGAAGACTAATATCTAAATACGGATAATATATATGATTAAGTTCATTATACCATCGATTAGTATACAATTTGGGAAATTACTCTTTAAGTATCCACTCAACTATTATATGACCATTTAGTACTCAAGTTTCGTTTTATTATCTCTTAATACATATCTCAACTATTAAACTCTCACTTAATACATAACATTATTTGAATACCCTAACTATCGTCACCCTTCATCAACAATCACCTAACCAAAATTTATTTTTCTTACTTTTTTTTATTTTATATTTTAAAAGATTCATATCTTTCAAACCAGAGCTCGGAAAAAATAAATGAAAGTACTATCGCTTTTATTTTTTTAAGATGATCAATTCCATTGATGATATTTGTTGATTTTTTTTTAAAAATAAAATTTCACAGTAACAACTCTCAGGATATAAAGAGAATTATAAACAACTCTCAGGAAATAGAGAGAGTTGCAAACAAATCTCAGGTTAGTTTTTCAAACAAATATCAGGTTTGTTTTTCAAAAAACTCTCAGATTAGTATTGGTGAAGGTACCAACGGGTATATATAATCGAGGGTATTTTTATCCAAATTTAGGTGGAGGTACCAAGTGATACTATCCTAATTTTGGATACTAGTGGGTAATTAGGTAGTTGAGTGAGAATATACTCGTACTTCTCTCATAACATTTTGATCGATATTTAACTATAAATAAATAACATATATAAACATTAAACCAATAATTGATACAAATAGTATTTTAAAAAGACGATATGGTACCCTATTTAATTCGATCAAACCAAAACAATACCCTAATAAAAAACTCTTAACCATAAATTTGGTATAATAAAAAAAAATTGGAACCATTCGGGATTTGTGTTTGAATTGATTCATAGATGTGAAGACAAACCAATCTTCGATTTTAGTTCAACTGTTTTAACTATAATTATATTTGATCAGCATCAACCTTTAAAAACCAAACCAAAAACACAGTACACATTTTAAAAAATAACCAATGTAAAACAAAAAAAGGTCTAGCAAGGAACCATAATGAGATAAGGAAAACAGTGTTGAAGTCTACATTGTGATAATAAAAATGCCATGCAGATAGCGAATAATTCTATCTTTCATGAGAGGACGAAGCACATTGAAATAGATTATCACTTCACTCGGCATCATCTTTAGATCGGCACCATCTCGCTTCCATATCTTCCATCAACTTTATAGGTTGCTGATATTTTCACAAAGGCTCAGTCAACAACGCGGTTTCGTTTTCTTTGTGAAAAACTCTCAATGCTTATTATTGTTGAATTGTGAGTTTGAGGAAGATTGTTAAAGATATAAGACCCAAGCATGTTAGCCCTTTATTATATCTATAAATAAGATACTATACACTACATAATAAACACTTTCTAAATATTAAAAAACCCTAGCCGTTTTCTTTTCTCCTTTTTATTCATTATTTAACATGGTTTTAAAGCCTGGAGTAATCTGACCAGGGAACCATAGCGATTCTCCTATTTCGTAGATCTACCTGCAAAAAATTCGGTCGATCACAAACCAGATAGAGAAGATGAGTTATGTCATGAATGTGTTAATATTACCGTTAAAAAATACAAGTAATGTCTACTATTAATCAGTAAAATTGTCGTGAGAGAATACAAGTACTGATATGCTATTTATTAATCGATAAGATTACTAAGTTGAATTATTGGTAAAATTGCAATACTAGTTGAAATTACGAATGTAAAAGATAAAATTGCAAGTTGAATTCTTGGTAAAATTGTAATACTGGGTGAAATTACGGATTGAAAAGATGAGTACTCGTAAACGTGTATTGCACATGAATTAACGAATCAATTGGTAAAATTGCAATATCGAATTATTGGTAAAATTACAATAGGTGAATTAATTGGTGAAATTGCATCAATTAATTCATTGGTGAAATTTCAAAAAATTAATTACATAGAAATTAATTTGGATTTCGGTTTAGCATTGAAAGGACGTTTGGTTTTTTATTTGTATTTCGATTGTGATTTTGGTTGGATTTTGGATCTGATTTTGTGTGGTTTCCAATTTGTTTTCTTGTTTTTGGATTGGATTTGTGTTGACAATTTTGATATGTTTTTGTCAGAATAAATACAATTTTTAGGTTTCAGATTTACTGTGGGCAGCCCCAATCAAACGGTCTGATTGAAAAGCAAACAGTGTCTGTTTTTTTTCTGAATTTCAAAGAGCGTGTTTGGGACATCAAATCCTTCAATCCGACCGGTTAGATTATGATTCGGTGCTACGGCTCGGGAGAAATCGCTACTGATATAGTGCAACAATTTTGTTGGTTAAACCGTGAATGTAATTTGGTTTTGGTTTTGGTTTTGGTTTTGGTTTTGGTTTTGGTTTTGGTTTTGGTTTTGGTTTTGGTTTTGGTTTTGGTTTTGGTTGGAAATTGGAAATTGGAAGTTAGAAATTAGAAACATGATTTAGTTTGGTATTTGGGTATTTGGACTTGGTTTTGGATTTGAATATGATTGAGTATTCGATTTGATTTTGCTGGACCACTGAGATTTTGAATTTGGACTTGGTTTAATTTTGGATTTGGGGTTTGATTTGATTTGGATTTGGTATCTCTTGATTGTTTGATTTTTTTCAATTAAAGATTATGGATCTTATTACGATTATGATAGGAAAATATGATTTTATACAGTCTAATAGTAACAAACTGAATAAGAAGAGCTTTGTTATGTCTACATATGCATACCATTTAGGTATGTTCTCATCTTCCACTTCAAATATTGATTCATCATTGTGGATTTTGGATTCGGGTGCGTCTCATCATATGGCACCTCATATGTCGAACTTTGTTTCGTTGTCTCATGTTTCACCCATATATGTTTTGTCTGCTAGTGCTAAACCAATGTCAGTAGAGGGTATTGGCTCTATTTTTACCCCTTATATATCGTTATTCGATGTTTACTACGTTCCTACCCTTGCCGTGAATCTTGTTTCGGTTAGCCAATTGTGTAAATCTGGTTATTGTGTCTTGTTTTCTAATTATTTTTGTGCTACACAAATTCAACAGACTCATAGAGTGATTAGGATATGTCGTAAAATAGGGGAACTCTATGTTTTAGAGAAACTTGAAGTAACAAATATGGATGTCTATGGTGTTGATAGTGGAAAAACATACTTGACTGATATTGCTGCTTCTGGTGTTGATTTGTCTTCGTTTTGTTTGAATCCTTCATTGTATGAGTTTTATCTTTGGAATTCTTATCTTGGACATGTATCCGCATCGCGTTTAAAATTTTTAGCCTCTACATGTTCTTTAGGACAGCTAAACACTTGTAATATCTCGGATCGTAGTGGTTGTAAATTTACAAATTTTTTGGCATTACTGTTTAATGAAAGCGTCACTTCCTCTATATCTTCGTTTGATATTATTCATTCTGATGATGGGGTCCATCTCCTGTCTCCACAAAGGGTGATTCATCCTACTATGTTTCTTTCATCGATGATTATACTCGATATACTTGGGTTTAACCTCTGAAACGGAGATCAGATTTCCTTGGAATTTCTAGAGAATTTTGGGCACTTGTTAAGGCTTAACATTCTGGCTGTAATAAAATACTTTAGGTGTGACTTAGGGGGTAAATATATATCCAATGATTTTACTCAGTTACTTGTATCTGATGGTACCATGCATCAATCTTCTTGCACTGACACCCCTCAGCAGAATGGTGTTGCAGAAAGAAAATATTGTCACCTTATTGAGACTGCTCGTTCTTTGCTTTTATCTGCTGAGGTTCATATTATTTTTGAGGAGAAGCAATTCATATTGTTTTCTATGTGATCAATCGAATTCCCACTACTCATAATGTAGGGATGTCTTTTTTTCAAAAGTTATACGGACAACTTCCAGATTATGCTTCCTTACGAGTGTTTGGATGTACATGTTTTATTCTTCATCCTCATATAGATAACAACAAATTGGGCCCTAAATCCGCAATATATGTTTTCTTGCGACATACCCATTGATATTAATGTGACAGCTCATGAGACATCGACTACAACTGATACTACTTATGCTCTAATCAAGGCATGATTCAACTCTTTCTTTTAGTGAACCACTAGCTCCACCCCTCAGAAGATCTACTCGTAAAATTAAGTCTACCAAACTACCAGATTTTGTGTATTCTTCTTACTCAAATCCTTTGACCTCTTTCATAACAAACATACATAATTTATGAACCTCAGTCATAAAGAGTTTTGAGAATGCCTGGGGGTGATTTTGTGATACGAGAATATCTTAGTGCCAATATTATCTGAACCACTTTGTTTAAGAGCCTTTTTAGAGAGAGAAAGTGAGAGCTTAGCTTAAGTAGAGAGAGAAAGTAATATTATATTCATCTTGGGATCTGTGAAGCGTGTGTGGTCCTTTTATAGTACAATTGCGGGCCCCACGCGCTTTAATTCCCGATTATTACACTTTTGGTGCCTATATATTTTCTTCTTCTCATTCTAACTATTTCTTAAATAGTCTATACACTTTTCCCCTAACATAATTTCCTCTTTACATTTTCTCCTACCATACTTCTTCTTTACAATTTTCACCTGTCAGACTTCTTCTTTACAATTTTCTCTTGTCAGAGTTCTTCTTTACAATTTTCTCCATGTCTTTTATTCTTCCTTATCAGTAGCCCCCCAGTCATAGTAAAAATAGTTTTACTGGGACTGTAAAGAAGTCTCTATTGCCTCCTCGAACGTCTCTTCTTCGAAGAACTTTTCCTCAACCGCAAAATTTCCTCCTCGAAAATGCTTTGGACCAATACTTCAAATGCTACATACTTCTTCGAAAAAACATCTCTTCAAAAGCATCTCTTCTAAAAAACATCCCTTGGACTATAAACTTCTTTTATCTCATATTAACCAGTGTAGCCCCCTAATCCTTGCAATGTCTTAGTAAGGACAAGCCTAGTACGTGAAAACTTTGCCCATCGAAATTTGTTCTGTGAGTATATCGCAACCACTATAATTCGACGATGAGACATTGCAATGATTGGCTATAAAAAGGGCATGACATCAGCAGTCATGCTTTCGTGTCAGAGTATCTTTAGAGAGATCATGGCTCTGCAACTTCTCCCACGCCTCTGTCAGTAATCTTTGACCTAGGGTACCCATAATGCCCCTAGGCAAACAATAGGAAATGTCCCCAGACCCGATTTTCCCTAGAAGCCCATTTGGCTTCTATAAATACTCACCTCCTTCATTAATAGCTTAAACTTTCCACCCAGAATTTCTAGAGAGAGAAAGATGGATTACAAACCTCGTCGGATTCCAGAGTGGCTCCTTATTAGCAAAAAACTCGAAGAAAGAGTCGCTGCTGGTGAATACACAGAGCCTCAGCCTCCACCTGTTGTGACTACCTTCTACGGTTTGTGGCCCCCTCCTGCAAATTCGACGGCCATCATCCCCCTCGAAATATCTCATCAGAACCACATCAGCAACCAAACCACCCTCGAAGAAATGGGGAAATAGAAGCACCACAAACAATCTTCGGGAAAAAGAAAGAGACACCACAAGGACAAACATTCGCAGGAGCGCAAGCGTTTGAAAGATGTACCACCAACTACCCCTGAGGCTCCTCGAATTGTGGCAGTTGACCCTCCTCTTCCGAGGACCGGAGATCCTGTGTCAAGCCTTCCAACTACTCCATCCATAACAGGAAATGGGACTCCCCGGTTTTCTCCAGGACAGACCATGGCTACCGAGGCGGAGATTCAAGATTTTCGCAACAAAGCCCTAGCTGCTAAAGGAAAAGCTATCGCCTCGGATAATCTTGAGTCGTCTATTCAAGCCACTCATGTTGCAGATAGGAATAATGTCGTTGAAATTCCTGCTGAGTTGTCTGGTGAACATCCTACCGCCCCAAAAAATCCTGATCCAGACACTCAAGCCATTCAAACCACAAGTCCAGACAAACACATTGAAGTCCCAACAGAGTCCTCTAGCCAGACGCGTACTCCTCCTCCAACGATATCCGAAGAGCAAGCGAAATGTATTCCCCCTAAATCAAAAGGTGATGTAACACTTCCCTTAGAACTCGATGCCATCATGGGCAACGATATTCGAGGGATTGAGAATAAGCATGTTGTTGCTCTTTACAATATATCGTACAAGTATTTCTCTCCCTCAGAAGAAATGTTACTTCATACTCGTTGGTGCATTCGTTTGTATATTGACATCAGATTCCCCTCCGAAGGAGAGACTCCACTATCCGTTAGGGATCATGAGCTTGTTGTTTACACTGAAATCATGAATTGAGGACTAAGATTTCCTTTAGACCCCTTCTTCATCGAGTATTTTGCTAAGATTGATCTTTGCCCTTCTCAAGCTCGACCCAACATGTGGTTCACATTAATGGCATGCATCATGGCCTCAAGAATTTCAGGCCTAGAGTTTTCCTTAGAGCAGTTCATCGGATTATCCGCATTGGCTAGGAACCCATTCTTCCCATTCTACTCATTGACTTTTAACCGAAGGCAGAAAATGCTAAAACATTTGCTAGAGGCTGATAAGAAATGGAGACAACAATTTATCTTCTTCTCAAGACACTGGGAGACAGGCTCTGAAGCAACCCCTTCGAGCCCTCACAAATTATCTCTTCTGTGGACCAATAAATGTAAGTTTTCGAACAAATTTACTTATGATAGTCCTTCGAATAGTGAGAACCTAACTTAACATTTTTGTAGCTATGACTGGCATTTCCAAGCCATATGCTGATCATGTGGAAAGTGCCACTACTATTTTTACCAAGCTCAGTGAATGGACCAAAGAGAAATGGGAAAACCGATTTTGCTTGTGCTTCAGGGGCAACAATATGGCTCTGAGCAGACTGTGGAGGTTGAATCCCCTTGATTGACTATCTTTGAAAGAGTTGATGACCCCTCCTTCCCAAGATGAGGTGTTAGAGCGATTAACAAAGAAGGATATAATGATATATCTTCTGAAGCGTGCTCGTGCACAGATTCATCGAGATGGATCCGATGAGGAACTTCCTGTTAAGGAACAACAACCACCGCTAGAAGTGGCCATCGTCCCGGTTTCAGCCTCCTCGGACAACAGAGTGACTCCCAATCCTGAGCCTTCCCCAAAAAAGGCCATTCACCCTCGGAAGAAGAAAATCTTGAAAGCCATGGGGAAAGAAAAGGCTGCCTTAGAGCCTATCCAATGGCTGTCTGAGGACGGAAGACCTCAAAACGACGCCCCCGAACCGGCCCATGAGATTGGAGATCAAAGAGCACTAGGTGAGTCTGAACATGAAATGGGAGATAACTCTCCCAAACAGAACTCCAACTTAACACCTAGCACTCCTCATACCCAAGCTTCACATCCAGCTCCGCTGGAGGAGCCCCCAATACTTGTTCCACTGCCCATGCCTCGAAGTAAATCTCTCCAACACGTTGATCTTGGAATTCTCGAGGGGGAGTCATCAGATTTTGACATTGTTGGCCTTGGCTCTCCCAGCAGCTCATTCGAAATCCCCCATGACGATGAATTCTCACTAAGTATGCGTAGCCTGCTGACCAACTCTGTTATTAGGGGAAAGAAGATCGCACACTTGGAGAACAGAAAAAATCACTATAAGTTCAAGGCTTCCCTGTTGGCTGCACAGCTTGAAGAAGCCAAAAAGCAACATGCGATTGTGGAGAGCCAAACAGATGCACTATATGAGAAATTATCTGCCTCAGAGAACTATGTCATCATGCTGGAGAGGTGCTGCCAGGAGGAGAGGGACCTCTATCAGAAAAAGATCAAGGGCCAAGAGAAACTCATTATGGAGTATCAGCAGGCCGAAAAAATAGCGCACAAGGGTTTCACTGACTGTTGCAATGAATATTAAATAGTCTACAAGAATAGGGAGCACTTGGCAAAGCGCATCGAAGATTTTCCTCGGCAGGTAGAGGAAGAGAAACAAAAGGCTGTGAATACCTATGCGGCCAAGTGTACAAGCAACCTTGCTGATCGAGATGCCACAGTTCGAGCAGGTCTGATAACTCAACTTCATGCAGAGCACCCCGAATATGACCTTGACAGGTTTTAGAAACTCGTGTCCCCGGATCTCCGTCCTCCTCATATTGTTGTCAGTGAGAGTGAGTCATCAGATTCCGAGGAAAGTGACTCCCCGAAAAAATCTCAACAATAGGTAATCATGGTGGCATAGTTTTTTGTGTATAAGACCTTATAAGGCGATTTTTGTTTTCCCTCGAATTTGATGTGAGGAGATGTATTCCTCGGACTTTTGTGTATGTCCCAACCTATAACATTTAACCCTGCAATTTTCTAGTGTGGCAATTTATATCGTTGTATCAATCCGAACTGTGGTGTTAATAAAAAACTATCCTAAAAAATATGCTAAGGCATGGCATGAATAATAACAGATTGTATCTCACACAATAATTCGAAGGGACCCAAATTATTATTCGAAAAGTGAAACAACTTGAGGCACAAACCATAGTGACCCGAATAATAATTTGAGGCATAAGTTATTGTAACCCAAATATTCAGTCTAAGATAGAAAATAAATTCGAGGCACAAGTCACTGTGACCCAAATCATAAGTTAAGGCAACGAAAAATACGAGGCACAACTCCTTGTGACCCAAATTATAGTTTAAGGCAAAGAAAAATTCGAGGCATAAATCATTATGACCCAAATTACAGTTTAAGACAGAGAAAAATTCGAGGCATAAATCATTATGACCCAAATCATAGTTTACGGTAGAGAAAAATTTGAGGCACAAATCATTGTGACCCAAATCATAGTTTAAGGTAAAGAAAAATTCGAGGCACAATAGTTTAAGGTAGAGAAAAATTCGAGGCATAAATCATTGTGACCCAAAAATAGTTTAAGGTAGAGACAAATTCGAGGCACAAATCATTGTGACCCAAAATAGTTTAAGGTAGAGACAAATTCGAGGCACAAGTCGTTGTGACCCAAAAATAGTTTGAGGCAAAAAGTACGTCATATTAAGCAGCTCATTGGACACCTCGTTAAAACCTTCCTGTGCCTATCATGGTAGGAAAGAGTATGCCCTCACTATGTTTGGAACTTTCCTGTACAAAAAAGGACAACTAATTTCTCATTCAAGATACAACTTTAAGTGTTCAATGTTCCATGGGAGACGGAGATATCGCCCTTCCTTGTCTTTTAACCGATACGTGCCCGGTTTTACTTTCTTGGTGACCTCATAAGGGCCCTCCCAATTTGGTCCCAATTTACCGAGACTCTTGTCATTAGTATGCAGGAAAACTTTACGTAGTACTTTGTCTCCCACCTTAAAGTCTCTGTGCTTTACTTTAGACGCATACCGACTCCTCCTAAGGGTTTGATAATGGAGGGACGTCAACTGTGCTCGTTGTCTTTTTTCTTCAACCAAGTCTAACGCCAGTGCTCTGTTTTGGTCATTCACATCTGCTGTATACGTTGCCACACGATGTGAAGGGAAAACAATCTCTGGAGGGACAATGACATCCATGCCATACACTAAGGCAAATGGAGATACAACAGTAGCCCTTTGTGGAGTTGTCCTATGAGCCCACAATACTTCTTATAAATAATGAGGCCATTTTTCTGCCTTTCCTTCCAAGTTCTTTTTCAAACCATCGAGAATTGTGCGATTAGTCAATTCCACTTGCCCATTAGCTTGAGGATGAAATGGGGCAGAAAAACATTGGCGTATGCCCCTGGAGATGCAAAAACTTTTGAACTCCTTGTTATCAAATCGAGGCCCGTTATCCGTTGTGATTTGCAATGACATACCAAAACGACAGCAAATATTTGGCACAACGAATTTGATCGCATCTTTGGCCTTTGTACCTGCTAAAGGTTCCGCTTCTACCGACTTAGAGAAATAATCCACTGCTACAATGATAGTTTTCCTGCCACCGGATGCCATTGGTAAAGGCCCAACTAGATCAATGCCCCACCTGTCGTACGGGACTGCTTCCGAAATACTCTCCAATAATACCCCAGGCTTATGGATCACATTGGCATAGCGCTGACACGTGTCACATCGTTTTACCAAATCTTTTGCATCTGAAGCGATAGTCGGCCAATAATAACCAGCCAGAAACACCCGTCGAATTAATGCCTTATACCCACAATGGGCAGAACCTTCCCCATCGTGCAATTCAGACAGGATGAATTGCGACTCATCCTTGTTTAGACACCTTAATAATGGTCGACTCAAAGATTTCTTATACAGTATGCCTCCTAGCATGATATACCCATGAGACTTGAATCTGATTTTCCTAGCCTCGTACTTTCCGACGGGTAAAGTATCATTTTCTAAGAAGTCAATGATGGCTGACCTCCAATCATCTTTGATCACATTGCTCTCCTCTCTAACGTTCATTGCATGCTCCGCATCAATTATGATCGAAGGATGTTCCTGAATCAAGACCCATGGGTATCCCTCCGTTCGTGAGGCGGAGGCCAAAGAATCTGGGACAACATTTGACTCCCTTCCAACATGTTCATACTTGACTTCCTCAAACTCAGACACCAAATATTTTAATGCTTTCAAATACTGTATCAGCTTATCTTTTCTGGCCTCGGACTCTCCCAAAGCTTGGTTTATCACTAACTACGAATCGCTGATCAGTTTAACCTTTTTGGCCCCACAAATCTGAGCTAAACGCAAGCCCGCTAAGGCAGCTTCATACTCCGCTTCATTGTTGGTTGCCTTAAAACCAAATCGAATAGCTTGGAACATAGCTATCCCTTCTGGAGAAATCACGCCCCACTTCCAGAAATGTTTGACCCGCCATCCGTTCATACCAACCATTACGTTTCATCAAAATGGTCACCGACCTCTTTATCCTCTCTTTCTGAATGGAATTCGACCAAAAAATCAGCTAAGACTTGAGCTTTTATCGTCGTTCGAGGCTCAAATGCTATGTCAAAATCTCCTAGTTCTACTGACCATTTAGTCATCCTCCCAGAGATATTAGGCCTCTGTAACAAACCCTTTAGGGGAAAAGTTGTCCGAACAACTAAAGGATGTGCCTGGAAGTAAGGTCTCATCTTTCGAGCAGTCGTTACCAAAGCTAACGCTACCTTCTCCAACTTAAGATATCGCTTTTCCGCATCCAACAAACTCTTACTGACATAATAGATAGGTTTCAGAAGAGATTCCTCTTCGTGAAGTAGAACAGCACTGACCGCACAATCTGAAAGTGCTACATAGATAATCAATCTTTCCCCCAACAATGGTTTAGACAGAATATCAGGGGATGTCAAATATTCCTGAATTTTGCGAAAAGCTGCTGAGCACTCATCAGTCCAATTAAATTATTTGGTATTTCGTAATACCTTAAAGAAAGACGCATATTTGTCCGAGGATCGAGAAATGAACCTGCTCAATGCTGCCAATCTCCCTGTCAAGATTTGGACTTTCTTGATATTTCGAGGTGGAGTCATAGTGATTAAAGCCTTTATTTAATCCGGGTCAGCCCTGATACCTCTCTCACTGATCATATAGCCAAGGAACTTACCCGATCGCACCCCAAAAACACATTTTTCTGGGTTCAGTTTCAAGTTGACCTTAGTCAAATTATTGAAAGTCTCTTCCAGGTCAGCAAAATGATCCTCGTCCTGCAAACTCTTGACTAACATATCATCGATATATGCTTCAATATTCCGGCCAATCTGTTCCTCAAAGGTTTTGTTGACCAAGCGCTGATAAGTTGCCCCCGCATTTTTCAAGCTGAATGGCATAACCTTATTGCAGTATAATCCTCTCCCGGTAATAAACGAATTGCTTTCTTCATCATGAATGTCCAACCGGATTTGATTGTACCCAGAATACGCGTCCATAAAGGACAACAATCTATTGCCTGAAGTCGAATCCACTAACTGATCAATATGTGGCACCGGAAACGGATCTTTGGGACAAGCTTTGTTTAAGTCTGTAAAGTCAACGCACATTCTCCACTTGCCATTCTTTTTCCTAACCAAGACCGGATTCGAGGCCCATGCGGGATAATGCGACTCACGAATGTGGCCTATGCTTAACAACCTCTCCACTTCCAAAAGAATAACTGTAGCCTTTTCCGGAGAAACAGGTCTCCTCTTCTGGACAACGGGTCTAACATCAAGTCGTACCGCAAGTTTATGACATATGACCTCCGATGCTACTCCCGTGACATCATGTGCACACCAAGCAAACATATCGAGTTTGTTAGATAGAAACGCAATTAATCTTTCTCTGAACTCAGAAGGAAGTTTTACTCCGATATTCAAGGATCTGCCACTCTCAAATTCATGTGCCTCAGAATCTTCTTCCAGGACCAGAAATCCGGGGGTCTCCCTCGGATCATCACATGGGATGACTTCGGAGGAAGACCCCTTTAATTTCTATGCTTTATCAGACACTTCTCCCCAAACTCCCTTCGAGGATAAAGCTATCTGGTAACATTCGCATCCTCATGCGGGCCCGCAACATTTCGCATATCATCATCGTCAAAACAAATGATGGGGGAGGGTAATCGGTGCATTTTTGCTGACACCCCCGCTTCGATCTGGGTAGTTAGGTTGACCACGTGCCTCTTCCGCGAGCTATTGGAATTTCTTGCAATAGTATCTCCTCCAAAGATTGCCAATGAATCAAAGAAAGCGCAGAGGCTGTTCACCCTCCCCATCGGAATAACCTCTTCCACCATATTCACATTGTTCCTCCCCTCATTGGGATCCAAATATTCTTGTTCAATGTCAAAATCACCAACCTCTTCGGAAATTACCATGGCTGTATCAGTGTTCTTTGGAACAGCTTTCACCATAACATTTTTTTGGGAGTGCTTTTTGACAAACTCCAACAACATTCCATTCTCGATCAGAGCTTGCACTTCTTTTTTCAAAGCTATGCAGTCCTTGGTGTCGTGCCCAATATCCTCGTGATACTTACAATATTTGTTAACGCTTCTACTTTCTCTCGGAGTCTGTATAGGAATGGTACTGTGGATCTTGCCTTGTCAAATATAGCAGCAATATTTTCCGTTAACTCCGCAAAATAGTCCGGTCGCACCTACTTATTCGACATTGGTCTGGTTCCTTGATTGTAATTTTGCTGGTTGCCATAGTACTGTGGGTTTGTTTTCTGCCTCGGCGGATATTGACCCGTACTTTTGGCTTGAACATTGGCACGGGGCCCTTGGCTGCTCGACTCAGATCTCTGAAACTGATTCCGATCCAATTGATCCCCAGATCCTTTCTCTGATGCCTAAGTCTCCTCCACCAGAATTCTCTTCTCAACCTGATCCAACAATGCTCCAAAGGTTATGGCCTGACTCTCCGCCACTGTATCCTTCAATAATCCGGGGAGTAGGCCCATCCTGAAAGCTACAAGTGCCACTGAGTCTTTACAATACTCCATGTCCGTTTTTGTTTTAACAAACCGATTGGTGTAATTCTTCAAGTTCTCCCCAACCTTTTGTCTGTAATAGATTATCGTGTCTTCGTTAGCTCTGAACTTTTTGCTCCCCACAAAGTGTTGTCTGAAGATATTCCACAACATATCGAAATTCTTTATCGAGCCCTGCGGAAGCCTATTATACCAGTTGGAAGCTACCCCCTTGAAGGTCTGAGAAAACGCTCTACATAACAATTTATCATCGTCGTCGAAATTAATCATGAGTTTTTAAATTGTTCGATGTGATTATCCGGTTCTTGTGTCCCATCGAACTTTTCTAACTTCGAGATATCGAAATTCTTTGAGAGGTTTCCCACCAAGATGTCCGGGAACAAAGGAGATGCTCTCCAATTGTGACCCGTACGATAAACATTGGATCTTAAATTTTCGTTGCTCGGAAAATACAATCCTTCCTCGGATGGTAGAGTATATTGATGCTTCCACTCCAATTTCGCAGGCCCATGTCTTCTTTTCTAACAGGAAACTTTGCCTGGCCATAAGTCCGTTCATCAACCTGAGCACGGTAACTCTTCTCCCTCAGAGACTTCCTCTCCGAGATTCTTCCCCTTCGGTAATCAGCATGTCCTCGACCGTGTTTTTTATTTCGGTGATTTTTCCTAGGAGATGACTCCGACGAACTATATCGAGAATAATCGCTCGAGTCAGACGAATCTAAATATCGCTTTTCTCTCCTCCTCGACGATCGCCGCTCGTATCCCCAGTATCTATCGTCCCTTGTTTTTAGGACGAAAATCGGTTTCACGCTCCTCCTTTTCCACTAGCTGGCTCCCTCCTTATCTCGGAACAAAGATTTGCCTATACGGTTTCTTTTTTCTGCCTTCAATCTTTCGATCTTTAGAAACAGTTCATTCCTTCGAGCCAACAAGTCTGAGTCATCGAAAGTGTCTCCGACTCGCTTCCCCCCATGCGCCTCGTACTCCATGTCATTCCGATAGTCATCGCCCACTAGGTTCTCCTCACAATTTTTGACAAAATCGTCCCTTTGTTCTTCCATAGTTCCTCTCGGAATGGGAACTATTTCCAGGAAGCAATTGTCGTCAGAACGATCTTCGCTTCCCACAGACGGCGCCACTGAAGAGTTTTGAGAATGTCTAGGGGTGATTTTGTGATACGAGAATATCTTAGTGCTAATATTATCTGAACCACTTTGTTTAAGAGCCTTTTTAGAGAGAGAAAGTGAGAGCTTAGCTTAAGTAGAGAGAGAGAAAGTAATATTATATTCATCTTGGGATCTCTGAAGTGTGTGTGGTCCTTTTATAGTACAATTGTGGGTCCCACACGCTTTAATTCCCGATTATTACACTTTTGGTCCCTATATCTTTTCTTCTTCTCATTCTAACTATTTCTTAAATAGTCTATACACTTTTCCCCTAACATAATTTCCTCTTTACATTTTTCTCCTACCATACTTCTTCTTTACAATTTTCTCCTGTCACACTTCTTCTTTACAATTTTCTCATGTCAGACTTCTTCTTTACAATTTTCTCCATGTATTTTATTCTTCCTTATCAAGTCGTTTAAAGAAGTTGTTTATGATCCTCGTCGGCAAAAGACAATAGTCGAAGGAGCTTACCACTCTTTATCAGACTCATACATGGGATATAGTTAAATCTCTATCTGTTAACATATATTCGGATCTCAAACAAGCTCCTCGTGCATGGTTTGAAAAATTATCTAGATTTATTGCTTCACTTGGTTTCCTTGCAATTAATCATGATCGGGCCTTGTTTATCAGATGTACAAGTGCATGATGAATTATTTTATCCATATATGTAGATGATATAATCATTACAAGTGATGATATAGATGGCATTGAGGCACTAAAACGTGATTTGGCTCAACACTTTGCGTTGAAAAACTTGAGACTATTACGTTATTTTTAAGGTATTGAGGTGGCTCACTCTCCAAAAGTTTATAATTTGTCTCGAAAAATATATATAACTTATTTATTCGAGCGAGCGCAACTTTCTGATAACATGATGGTAACACCTCTTGAAACCAATGCTCGGTATCCTCCGACTGATGGTGTTTATTTGTCAAACCTAACTATATATCAAACTCTTGTAGGGAGCTTGGTCTATATTACAGTTAATCGACCAGATATAGCTTATGTTGTTCATGTGGTTTGTCAGTTTGTTACTTCTCCTACATTTTTCCATTGGGACGTTGTTCTTCGAAGATTGCGTTATCTTCGTGGCACTCAGTTCCACAGAATTTTATTTCCCTCGACCTCTTCACTTGAACTGCATGCCTATAGCGATGCTGATTGGGATAGTGATCCTCATGACCTAAAATCTACTAAGAGTTTCTTTATTTTCCTTGGAGATTCATTAATATCATGGAAAATCAAGAAATAAGATGTTGTCTCTAGATCGTCTACTGAAACTGAGTATTGTGCTATGGTCGTTAACACATGTGAGATTGTTTGGTTACGATGACTTCTTGCAGCTATGGGGGTTAATGTTACTAAACCCACTTCCCTATATTGCGATAACAAAAGTGTCATGCAAATATCAAAGCATTCTATTTTTAATGAGAGGACAAACCATATTGAAATAGATTGTCCACTTCACTCGACATCATCTTCAGATCGACACCATCTCGCTTCCATATGTTCCATCAGCTTTACAGGTTGCTGATATATTCATGAAGGCTCATTCAACAACGCAGTTTTGTTTTTGTCTGTGAAAACTCTCAATGCTTATTACTTTTGCATTGTGAGTTTGAAGGAAGGTGTTAAAGATATAGGGCTAAGCCCGTTAGCCCTTTTATTATATCTATAAATAATATCTTATACACTATGTAATAGACACTTTCTAAATAATACAAAAACCCTAGCCATTCTCTTTTCTCTCTTTGTTCATTATTTAACAGTAAAAATAGAAAATATTTTAGTTGCATAATACGTGTAAATAGGTTGTTTAGTTACGCTTTTTGTTACAAAATTAGAGATTATATAATTTGTTTTCCAATTTCTTTATCGAGTTGATATTGATTATCTTTATATCTTATGCAAGTATTTTTCCAGTAGTATTTGCTGTTCTTGGGTTGAAGATAGTGATAATTGACAATGGTTTTTGGTGACATTAAAGCTTCATTTACTTGGTCGTCAAATCACCTTCTTTTATCTGATTGCCAATTATTAATGTTGTCTCAACCATTTTTCTTGATTGCTACCATTCATACCGTATATATCATCTTATTAGGAATCTGAAACATGGGTTGATATATTCATTAAAAGATTTATGGACAAAGTTGGTTAAGATTTTTGAAAACGGTGTGCTTATGCACCCACTGCGAGT
>JAUPFV010000101.1:2500-5000 GCA_036936605.1 Limnanthes douglasii subsp. nivea
ATGAAAAAATAATTCGGAAAATTCCGACATCCTAACCCAAAGTTACGGACTTGCAGGTGTGATGGCAAAAAAATCATGAGTTATAAAATAAAGTCCTATTTTTCGGCGTTGGTTAAAAAATACCGAAACTTTACCATATCGTTGTTTCTACCACGCGGTAAACTCTACCAAGCTCCACGAATTTACTTCGAAAGGAGGGACAAAAAATAATTAAAGAAAAAAAAGCGACCAGCGAGGTTCGAACCCACACCGTTGGGATATAAAAAGTCACTACGTCACTAACCGCTACACCAAACCTACATTGACGATAAAGCTCGTATCCACTAGTATACAAACATACGGTAAGACTTCCTTAAATTGGGGCTTTCCGAAATTGATTCGATATTCGGATAGTGTCGGCCATAAAATATGAAGCTATGCGGTGAAATCGGAATTCAAATCGAAAAATCGAGCCAATATTAGGGTTTCTATTTCCTAAAATCCCTAAATAATTCTAAAAATCTAAAATTAACATGCAAAACGGCGTTTTTTTGGCTCCACACTTCGGTTAATCACCGTAGGTAATTAACCAGCGCGTAGATCTCGAAAAACTGCATGGAATCCATATATAGAAATCCGCATTCGGACAACCGATAAATCCATACAAGATATTGGAACCGAGCCATTGTTGGCCGGTTTTTTGCTGGCCAGCAATGTGGCGCAAGTGGCCGGCCAATGTGGCGCCATTGGCCAGCATTGTGGCGCCATTGGCCGGTATTGTTGCACCAGTGACCGGCCAATGTGGCACCAGTGGCCGGCCAGTGTGGCACCACTGTGGCCAGCAATGTGGCGCCAGTGGCCGGCCACTTCGGCCAGCAATGTGGCGCCAGTGGCCAGCAATGTGGCGCCAGTGGCCAGCATTGTGGCGCCAGAGCCAGCATTTGAGGCGCCAGTGGCCAGTGCTGTGGCACCAGTGGCCAGCAATGTGGCGCCAGTGGCCAGCATTGCGGCGCCAGAGCCAGCATTTGAGGCGCCAGTGGCCGGCCAATGTGGTGCAAGTGGCCCGCATTGTGGCGCCAGTGGCAGGCCACACTGGGCTGTGTGGTGCCAGCAGCGCCCCAAATTGGGCCAAAGCATATAAAAAATGTGATATCTTTTTTTCTACTCGTGCAAAACTCAAAATACTTTCCATCATACAATCCTTATAACATGTAGGATTTTTAAGAGTCGAGTTTGTAATTTTTAAACCAAAAGTAAATTTGTTATGATTTTTCTAACGTTTTTCGTTAAAAAAATATATATAAAATACTTATGGTTTGAATTTTTAGTTCAAACTTTGTGAACACTTGTTTTTATCCATTGTTAACATAACTGCAAAGTTTCATAACCAAATTCCTTCGGATTCCCCACTTTTGAAGGTAGGGTGATGGTTCAAACATAAAAGCACTACCTAGTGTTTTAGCTAAAACAGCCTATTAAGCTACTTAGGGGGGGTGAGCCAACTGGTGAAAGTTGGAGTTGCCCCAAAGGTGCTTGTTTTAGCCGGCAAGCACCGAATGTCGCACATACTAGTGCGGCATTGGTAGCCTTTGTAGCCTTTTAAGCACAAATTGTCCGAGGTGGGAAGTAAAAGACCAAAATACCCCTCTTACGGCTAAAGGACAATTTGTGCTTAACGAGTGAGGAAGCGGGCGGATTCCTCCCGATGCGAAGGTGGGGATTAGTAGGAACTCGTTTTTGTGGTGGATGTGTTGCGGTTTTGGCCTTCCATAGGAAAAGACCAAAATACCCCTACGACAAAAAGTAAGAGGTAGTCTATGGTTTTGCGTTGTTGCATTCCACAGACCCTCTTATGATTCCTAGTAGTCCTAGTTGGCCCTACTTTTCACCGAAGAGGGTAGGGCAGTCGGTCATAGAGAGGGGTTGGAGCTATTGGTTATTACGATTCCAAATCATTTTAATCAGCAGCAATGGTGGGATTTGCCTTTAGACGATGGTTGTTTGCGGGCGTTGGAAGGGGTACGTAGCATAAATTTTTGGGACGGATCGGAGATGCTGTCGCTATAAGTCTCTAAACATCGAATGACGGGACGCGGAGACGTGATTCTGGAGGTGTTTAGAGCCGGTCCTTCGGAGATCTACGGCATGATTTTTGCTACTGCCAACTGAAATTCCCACAAACATACTTGATAACAGGTGTATCCTATTGTTGTGAATGATTCGTGATGCGGGATTGTGAAGTACGCCGTAGTTGCGCCTCGTATGGATGATCGGCTTCTATTCGGTAGGGAAAGGCAAGGGTAGATTATCACGCTACGAATCCTGTTGTTGATTTGCAAACTATCTGCAAATCTTTTGGATTCGAAGCTGAAAGTCATCATCTTGTCGTTCCTGCAAAACGGGGGAGGGGTCGGAAGAAAAAGTTGTGGCCATTGGTTTTCATGATTTGAAAGCGCATGAGTCTGCAGCAATGGTAGGATTTGCCTTTAGACGATGGTTGCTTGTGGGCGTTGGAAGGGGT
>JAUPFV010000101.1:25000-27500 GCA_036936605.1 Limnanthes douglasii subsp. nivea
CCTATTTTTCCACATTGGGTAAAAAATACCGAAACTTTACCATCTCACGGATATCGGAAAATATTGTGGAATAAAAAAAATCACATGATTCGGACATCCGAAGCCAAAGGTACGGACTTGCAAAGGTTTGGAGCTACGGTTTTAAAAAAAACCGAAATAACCCGGATTTATAGGAACAAACCAAAAGGTAATAATTTACCGAAACTTCACCATCGCTTAGATACCGAAAAATAATGCGGAATGAAAAAATAATTCGGAAAATTCCGACATCCTAACCCAAAGTTACGGACTTGCAGGTGTGATGGCAAAAAAATCATGAGTTATAAAATAAAGTCCTATTTTTCGGCGTTGGTTAAAAAATACCGAAACTTTACCATATCGTTGTTTCTACCACGCGGTAAACTCTACCAAGCTCCACGAATTTACTTCGAAAGGAGGGACAAAAAATAATTAAAGAAAAAAAAGCGACCAGCGAGGTTCGAACCCACACCGTTGGGATATAAAAAGTCACTACGTCACTAACCGCTACACCAAACCTACATTGACGATAAAGCTCGTATCCACTAGTATACAAACATACGGTAAGACTTCCTTAAATTGGGGCTTTCCGAAATTGATTCGATATTCGGATAGTGTCGGCCATAAAATATGAAGCTATGCGGTGAAATCGGAATTCAAATCGAAAAATCGAGCCAATATTAGGGTTTCTATTTCCTAAAATCCCTAAATAATTCTAAAAATCTAAAATTAACATGCAAAACGGCGTTTTTTTGGGTCCACACTTCGGTTAATCACCGTAGGTAATTAACCAGCGCGTAGATCTCGAAAAACTGCATGGAATCCATATATAGAAATCCGCATTCGG
This sequence comes from Limnanthes douglasii subsp. nivea, assembly GCA_036936605.1. Classification (NCBI taxonomy): domain Eukaryota; kingdom Viridiplantae; phylum Streptophyta; class Magnoliopsida; order Brassicales; family Limnanthaceae; genus Limnanthes; species Limnanthes douglasii. The sequence continues at coordinate 25,866 of JAUPFV010000101.1, forward strand.
ACAACCGATAAATCCATACAAGATATTGGAACCGAGCCATTGTTGGCCGGTTTTTTGCTGGCCAGCAATGTGGCGCAAGTGGCCGGCCAATGTGGCGCCATTGGCCAGCATTGTGGCGCCATTGGCCGGTATTGTTGCACCAGTGACCGGCCAATGTGGCACCAGTGGCCGGCCAGTGTGGCACCACTGTGGCCAGCAATGTGGCGCCAGTGGCCGGCCACTTCGGCCAGCAATGTGGCGCCAGTGGCCAGCAATGTGGCGCCAGTGGCCAGCATTGTGGCGCCAGAGCCAGCATTTGAGGCGCCAGTGGCCAGTGCTGTGGCACCAGTGGCCAGCAATGTGGCGCCAGTGGCCAGCATTGCGGCGCCAGAGCCAGCATTTGAGGCGCCAGTGGCCGGCCAATGTGGTGCAAGTGGCCCGCATTGTGGCGCCAGTGGCAGGCCACACTGGGCTGTGTGGTGCCAGCAGCGCCCCAAATTGGGCCAAAGCATATAAAAAATGTGATATCTTTTTTTCTACTCGTGCAAAACTCAAAATACTTTCCATCATACAATCCTTATAACATGTAGGATTTTTAAGAGTCGAGTTTGTAATTTTTAAACCAAAAGTAAATTTGTTATGATTTTTCTAACGTTTTTCGTTAAAAAAATATATATAAAATACTTATGGTTTGAATTTTTAGTTCAAACTTTGTGAACACTTGTTTTTATCCATTGTTAACATAACTGCAAAGTTTCATAACCAAATTCCTTCGGATTCCCCACTTTTGAAGGTAGGGTGATGGTTCAAACATAAAAGCACTACCTAGTGTTTTAGCTAAAACAGCCTATTAAGCTACTTAGGGGGGGTGAGCCAACTGGTGAAAGTTGGAGTTGCCCCAAAGGTGCTTGTTTTAGCCGGCAAGCACCGAATGTCGCACATACTAGTGCGGTATTGGTAGCCTTTGTAGCCTTTTAAGCACAAATTGTCCGAGGTGGGAAGTAAAAGACCAAAATACCCCTCTTACGGCTAAAGGACAATTTGTGCTTAACGAGTGAGGAAGCGGGCGGATTCCTCCCGATGCGAAGGTGGGGATTAGTAGGAACTCGTTTTTGTGGTGGATGTGTTGCGGTTTTGGCCTTCCATAGGAAAAGACCAAAATACCCCTACGACAAAAAGTAAGAGGTAGTCTATGGTTTTGCGTTGTTGCATTCCACAGACCCTCTTATGATTCCTAGTAGTCCTAGTTGGCCCTACTTTTCACCGAAGAGGGTAGGGCAGTCGGTCATAGAGAGGGGTTGGAGCTATTGGTTATTACGATTCCAAATCATTTTAATCAGCAGCAATGGTGGGATTTGCCTTTAGACGATGGTTGTTTGCGGGCGTTGGAAGGGGTACGTAGCATAAATTTTTGGGACGGATCGGAGATGCTGTCGCTATAAGTCTCTAAACATCGAATGACGGGACGCGGAGACGTGATTCTGGAGGTGTTTAGAGCCGGTCCTTCGGAGATCTACGGCATGATTTTTGCTACTGCCAACTGAAATTCCCACAAACATACTTGATAACAGGTGTATCCTATTGTTGTGAATGATTCGTGATGCGGGATTGTGAAGTACGCCGTAGTTGCGCCTCGTATGGATGATCGGCTTCTAT
>JAUPFV010000101.1:77500-80000 GCA_036936605.1 Limnanthes douglasii subsp. nivea
TGCGTTTTGAAAAAAAGATCGGACAATTCCGACATCCGAAGCCAAAGTTACGGACTTGCAAAGGTGATGGTAAAAAAATCGTAAGCTATAACCCACCGGTTTAGCTAAAAAATTCCTATTTTTCCACATTGGGTAAAAAATACCGAAACTTTACCATCTCACGGATATCGGAAAATATTGTGGAATAAAAAAAATCACATGATTCGGACATCCGAAGCCAAAGGTACGGACTTGCAAAGGTTTGGAGCTACGGTTTTAAAAAAAACCGAAATAACCCGGATTTATAGGAACAAACCAAAAGGTAATAATTTACCGAAACTTCACCATCGCTTAGATACCGAAAAATAATGCGGAATGAAAAAATAATTCGGAAAATTCCGACATCCTAACCCAAAGTTACGGACTTGCAGGTGTGATGGCAAAAAAATCATGAGTTATAAAATAAAGTCCTATTTTTCGGCGTTGGTTAAAAAATACCGAAACTTTACCATATCGTTGTTTCTACCACGCGGTAAACTCTACCAAGCTCCACGAATTTACTTCGAAAGGAGGGACAAAAAATAATTAAAGAAAAAAAAGCGACCAGCGAGGTTCGAACCCACACCGTTGGGATATAAAAAGTCACTACGTCACTAACCGCTACACCAAACCTACATTGACGATAAAGCTCGTATCCACTAGTATACAAACATACGGTAAGACTTCCTTAAATTGGGGCTTTCCGAAATTGATTCGATATTCGGATAGTGTCGGCCATAAAATATGAAGCTATGCGGTGAAATCGGAATTCAAATCGAAAAATCGAGCCAATATTAGGGTTTCTATTTCCTAAAATCCCTAAATAATTCTAAAAATCTAAAATTAACATGCAAAACGGCGTTTTTTTGGGTCCACACTTCGGTTAATCACCGTAGGTAATTAACCAGCGCGTAGATCTCGAAAAACTGCATGGAATCCATATATAGAAATCCGCATTCGGACAACCGATAAATCCATACAAGATATTGGAACCGAGCCATTGTTGGCCGGTTTTTTGCTGGCCAGCAATGTGGCGCAAGTGGCCGGCCAATGTGGCGCCATTGGCCAGCATTGTGGCGCCATTGGCCGGTATTGTTGCACCAGTGACCGGCCAATGTGGCACCAGTGGCCGGCCAGTGTGGCACCACTGTGGCCAGCAATGTGGCGCCAGTGGCCGGCCACTTCGGCCAGCAATGTGGCGCCAGTGGCCAGCAATGTGGCGCCAGTGGCCAGCATTGTGGCGCCAGAGCCAGCATTTGAGGCGCCAGTGGCCAGTGCTGTGGCACCAGTGGCCAGCAATGTGGCGCCAGTGGCCAGCATTGCGGCGCCAGAGCCAGCATTTGAGGCGCCAGTGGCCGGCCAATGTGGTGCAAGTGGCCCGCATTGTGGCGCCAGTGGCAGGCCACACTGGGCTGTGTGGTGCCAGCAGCGCCCCAAATTGGGCCAAAGCATATAAAAAATGTGATATCTTTTTTTCTACTCGTGCAAAACTCAAAATACTTTCCATCATACAATCCTTATAACATGTAGGATTTTTAAGAGTCGAGTTTGTAATTTTTAAACCAAAAGTAAATTTGTTATGATTTTTCTAACGTTTTTCGTTAAAAAAATATATATAAAATACTTATGGTTTGAATTTTTAGTTCAAACTTTGTGAACACTTGTTTTTATCCATTGTTAACATAACTGCAAAGTTTCATAACCAAATTCCTTCGGATTCCCCACTTTTGAAGGTAGGGTGATGGTTCAAACATAAAAGCACTACCTAGTGTTTTAGCTAAAACAGCCTATTAAGCTACTTAGGGGGGGTGAGCCAACTGGTGAAAGTTGGAGTTGCCCCAAAGGTGCTTGTTTTAGCCGGCAAGCACCGAATGTCGCACATACTAGTGCGGCATTGGTAGCCTTTGTAGCCTTTTAAGCACAAATTGTCCGAGGTGGGAAGTAAAAGACCAAAATACCCCTCTTACGGCTAAAGGACAATTTGTGCTTAACGAGTGAGGAAGCGGGCGGATTCCTCCCGATGCGAAGGTGGGGATTAGTAGGAACTCGTTTTTGTGGTGGATGTGTTGCGGTTTTGGCCTTCCATAGGAAAAGACCAAAATACCCCTACGACAAAAAGTAAGAGGTAGTCTATGGTTTTGCGTTGTTGCATTCCACAGACCCTCTTATGATTCCTAGTAGTCCTAGTTGGCCCTACTTTTCACCGAAGAGGGTAGGGCAGTCGGTCATAGAGAGGGGTTGGAGCTATTGGTTATTACGATTCCAAATCATTTTAATCAGCAGCAATGGTGGGATTTGCCTTTAGACGATGGTTGTTTGCGGGCGTTGGAAGGGGTACGTAGCATAAATTTTTGGGACGGATCGGAGATGCTGTCGCTATAAGTCTCTAAACATCGAATGACGGGACGCGGAGACGTGATTCTGGAGGTGTTTAGAGCCGGTCCTTCGGAGATCTACGGCATGATTTTTGCTACTGCCAACT
>JAUPFV010000101.1:130000-132500 GCA_036936605.1 Limnanthes douglasii subsp. nivea
ATTGTGAGCTATATTATATTACCCACCGGTTGGTCTTCAAAAGTCCTATTTTTCGACGTTGTTAAAAAAGTCCGAAATTTTACCATCACGTAGATATCGAAAAATAATGCGTTTTGAAAAAAAGATCGGACAATTCCGACATCCGAAGCCAAAGTTACGGACTTGCAAAGGTGATGGTAAAAAAATCGTAAGCTATAACCCACCGGTTTAGCTAAAAAATTCCTATTTTTCCACATTGGGTAAAAAATACCGAAACTTTACCATCTCACGGATATCGGAAAATATTGTGGAATAAAAAAAATCACATGATTCGGACATCCGAAGCCAAAGGTACGGACTTGCAAAGGTTTGGAGCTACGGTTTTAAAAAAAACCGAAATAACCCGGATTTATAGGAACAAACCAAAAGGTAATAATTTACCGAAACTTCACCATCGCTTAGATACCGAAAAATAATGCGGAATGAAAAAATAATTCGGAAAATTCCGACATCCTAACCCAAAGTTACGGACTTGCAGGTGTGATGGCAAAAAAATCATGAGTTATAAAATAAAGTCCTATTTTTCGGCGTTGGTTAAAAAATACCGAAACTTTACCATATCGTTGTTTCTACCACGCGGTAAACTCTACCAAGCTCCACGAATTTACTTCGAAAGGAGGGACAAAAAATAATTAAAGAAAAAAAAGCGACCAGCGAGGTTCGAACCCACACCGTTGGGATATAAAAAGTCACTACGTCACTAACCGCTACACCAAACCTACATTGACGATAAAGCTCGTATCCACTAGTATACAAACATACGGTAAGACTTCCTTAAATTGGGGCTTTCCGAAATTGATTCGATATTCGGATAGTGTCGGCCATAAAATATGAAGCTATGCGGTGAAATCGGAATTCAAATCGAAAAATCGAGCCAATATTAGGGTTTCTATTTCCTAAAATCCCTAAATAATTCTAAAAATCTAAAATTAACATGCAAAACGGCGTTTTTTTGGGTCCACACTTCGGTTAATCACCGTAGGTAATTAACCAGCGCGTAGATCTCGAAAAACTGCATGGAATCCATATATAGAAATCCGCATTCGGACAACCGATAAATCCATACAAGATATTGGAACCGAGCCATTGTTGGCCGGTTTTTTGCTGGCCAGCAATGTGGCGCAAGTGGCCGGCCAATGTGGCGCCATTGGCCAGCATTGTGGCGCCATTGGCCGGTATTGTTGCACCAGTGACCGGCCAATGTGGCACCAGTGGCCGGCCAGTGTGGCACCACTGTGGCCAGCAATGTGGCGCCAGTGGCCGGCCACTTCGGCCAGCAATGTGGCGCCAGTGGCCAGCAATGTGGCGCCAGTGGCCAGCATTGTGGCGCCAGAGCCAGCATTTGAGGCGCCAGTGGCCAGTGCTGTGGCACCAGTGGCCAGCAATGTGGCGCCAGTGGCCAGCATTGCGGCGCCAGAGCCAGCATTTGAGGCGCCAGTGGCCGGCCAATGTGGTGCAAGTGGCCCGCATTGTGGCGCCAGTGGCAGGCCACACTGGGCTGTGTGGTGCCAGCAGCGCCCCAAATTGGGCCAAAGCATATAAAAAATGTGATATCTTTTTTTCTACTCGTGCAAAACTCAAAATACTTTCCATCATACAATCCTTATAACATGTAGGATTTTTAAGAGTCGAGTTTGTAATTTTTAAACCAAAAGTAAATTTGTTATGATTTTTCTAACGTTTTTCGTTAAAAAAATATATATAAAATACTTATGGTTTGAATTTTTAGTTCAAACTTTGTGAACACTTGTTTTTATCCATTGTTAACATAACTGCAAAGTTTCATAACCAAATTCCTTCGGATTCCCCACTTTTGAAGGTAGGGTGATGGTTCAAACATAAAAGCACTACCTAGTGTTTTAGCTAAAACAGCCTATTAAGCTACTTAGGGGGGGTGAGCCAACTGGTGAAAGTTGGAGTTGCCCCAAAGGTGCTTGTTTTAGCCGGCAAGCACCGAATGTCGCACATACTAGTGCGGCATTGGTAGCCTTTGTAGCCTTTTAAGCACAAATTGTCCGAGGTGGGAAGTAAAAGACCAAAATACCCCTCTTACGGCTAAAGGACAATTTGTGCTTAACGAGTGAGGAAGCGGGCGGATTCCTCCCGATGCGAAGGTGGGGATTAGTAGGAACTCGTTTTTGTGGTGGATGTGTTGCGGTTTTGGCCTTCCATAGGAAAAGACCAAAATACCCCTACGACAAAAAGTAAGAGGTAGTCTATGGTTTTGCGTTGTTGCATTCCACAGACCCTCTTATGATTCCTAGTAGTCCTAGTTGGCCCTACTTTTCACCGAAGAGGGTAGGGCAGTCGGTCATAGAGAGGGGTTGGAGCTATTGGTTATTACGATTCCAAATCATTTTAATCAGCAGCAATGGTGGGATTTGCCTTTAGACGATGGTTGTTTGCGGGCGTTGGAAGGGGTACGTAGCATAAATTTTTGGGACGGATCGGAGATGCTGTC
>JAUPFV010000101.1:172500-175000 GCA_036936605.1 Limnanthes douglasii subsp. nivea
CGACATCCTAAGCCAAAGTTACGGACTTGCAAGTGTGATGGTAAAAAAATCGTGAGTTATAAAATAAAGTCCTATTTTTCGGTGTTGGTTAAAAAATACCGAAACTTTACCATAGCGTTGTTTCTACCACGCGGTAAACTCTACAAAGCACTACGAATTTACTTCGAAAAGAGGGACAAAAAATAATTAAAGAAAAAAAAGCGCCCAGCAAGGTTCGAACCCACTCCGTTGGGATATAAAAAGTCACTACTTCACTAACCGCTACACCAAACCTACATTGACGATATAGCTCGTATCCACTAGTATACAAACATACGGTAAGACTTCCATAAATTGGGGCTTTCCGAAATTGATTCGATATTCGGATAGTGTCGGCCATAAAATATGAAGCTATGCGGTGAAATCGGAATTCAAATCGAAAAATCGAGCCAATATTAGGGTTTCTATTTCCTAAAATCCCTAAATAATTCTAAAAATCTAAAATTAAAATGCAAAACGGCGTTTTTTTGGGTCCACACTTCGGTTAATCACCGTAGGTAATTAACCAGCGCGTAGATCTCGAAAAACTGCATGGAATCCATATATAGAAATCCGCATTCGGACAACCGATAAATCCATACAAGATATTGGAACCGAGCCATTGTTGGCCGGTTTTTTGCTGGCCAGCAATGTGGCGCAAGTGGCCGGCCAATGTGGCGCCATTGGCCAGCATTGTGGCGCCGTTGGCCGGTATTGTTGCACCAGTGACCGGCCAATGTGGCACCAGTGGCCGGCCAGTGTGGCACCACTGTGGCCAGCAATGTGGCGCCAGTGGCCGGCCACTTCGGCCAGCAATGTGGCGCCAGTGGCCAGCAATGTGGCGCCAGTGGCCAGCATTGTGGCGCCAGAGCCAGCATTTGAGGCGCCAGTGGCCAGTGCTGTGGCACCAGTGGCCAGCAATGTGGCGCCAGTGGCCAGCATTGTGGCGCCAGAGCCAGCATTTGAGGCGCCAGTGGCCGGCCAATGTGGTGCAAGTGGCCCGCATTGTGGCGCCAGTGGCAGGCCACACTGGGCTGTGTGGTGCCAGCAGCGCCCCAAATTGGGCCAAAGCACATAAAAAATGTGATATCTTTTTTTCTACTCGTGCAAAACTCAAAATACTTTCCATCATACAATCCTTATAACATGTAGGATTTTTAAGAGTCGAGTTTGTAATTTTTAAACCAAAAGTAAATTTGTTATGATTTTTCTAACGTTTTTCGTTAAAAAAATATATATAAAATACTTATGGTTTGAATTTTTAGTTCAAACTTTGTGAACACTTGTTTTTATCCATTGTTAACATAACTGCAAAGTTTCATAACCAAATTCCTTCGGATTCCCCACTTTTGAAGGTAGGGTGATGGTTCAAACATAAAAGCACTACCTAGTGTTTTAGCTAGAACAGCCTATTAAGCTACTTAGGGGGGGTGAGCCAACTGGTGAAAGTTGGAGTTGCCCCAAAGGTGCTTGTTTTAGCCGGCAAGCACCGAATGTCGCACATACTAGTGCGGCATTGGTAGCCTTTGTAGCCTTTTAAGCACAAATTGTCCGACGTGGGAAGTAAAAGACCAAAATACCCCTCTTACGGCTAAAGGACAATTTGTGCTTAACGAGTGAGGAAGCGGGCGGATTCCTCCCGATGCGAAGGTGGGGATTAGTAGGAACTCGTTTTTGTGGTGGATGTGTTGCGGTTTTGGCCTTCCATAGGAAAAGACCAAAATACCCCTACGACAAAAAGTAAGAGGTAGTCTATGGTTTTGCGTTGCTGCATTCCACAGACCCTCTTATGATTCCTAGTAGTCCTAGTTGGCCCTACTTTTCACCGAAGAGGGTAGGGCAGTCGGTCATACAGAGGGGTTGGAGCTATTGGTTATTACGATTCCAAATCATTTTAATCAGCAGCAATGGTGGGATTTGCCTTTAGACGATGGTTGTTTGCGGGCGTTGGAAGGGGTACGTAGCATAAATTTTTGGGACGGATCGGAGATGCTGTCGCTATAAGTCTCTAAACATCGAATGACGGGACGCGGAGACGTGATTCTGGAGGTGTTTAGAGCCGGTCCTTCGGAGATCTACGGCATGATTTTTGCTACTGCCAACTGAAATTCCCACAAACATACTTGATAACAGGTGTATCCTACTGTTGTGAATGATTCGTGATGCGGGATTGTGAAGTACGCCGTAGTTGCGCCTCGTATGGATGATCGGCTTCTATTCGGTAGGGAAAGGCAAGGGTAGATTATCACGCTACGAATCCTGTTGTTGATTTGCAAACTATCTGCAAATCTTTTGGATTAGAAGCTGAAAGTCATCATCTTGTCGTTCCTGCAAAACGGGGGAGGGGTCGGAAGAAAAAGTTGTGGCCATTGGTTTTCATGATTTGAAAGCGCATGAGTCTGCAGCAATGGTAGGATTTGCCTTTAGACGATGGTTGCTTGTGGGCGTTGGAAGGGGTATGTAGCATAAATTTTTGGGACGG
>JAUPFV010000102.1:27500-30000 GCA_036936605.1 Limnanthes douglasii subsp. nivea
AAAAAATCACATGATTCGGACATCCGAAGCCAAAGGTATGGACTTGCAAAGGTTTGGAGCTACGGTTTTAAGAAAAACCGAAATACAAGTTGCCCGGATTTATAGGAACGAACAAACCAAAGAGTAAAAAATTACCGAAACTTCACCATCGCTTAGATACCAAAAAATAATGCGGAATTAAAAAATAATTCGGAAAATTCCGACATCCTAAGCCAAAGTTACGGACTTGCAAGTGTGATGGTAAAAAAATCGTGAGTTATAAAATAAAGTCATATTTTTCGGCGTTGATAAAAAATACCGAAACTTTACCATAGCGTTGTTTCTACCACGCGGTAAACTCTACGAAGCACCACGAATTTACTCCGAAAGGAGGGACAAAAAATAATTAAAGAAAAAAAAGCGACCAGCGAGGTTCGAACCCACGCCGTTGGGATATAAAAAGTCACTACTTCACTAACCGCTACACCAAACCTACTTTGACGATATAGCTCGTATCCACTAGTATACAAACATACGGTAAGACTTCCATAAATTGGGGCTTTCCGAAATTGATTCGATATTCGGATAGTGTCGGCCATAAAATATGAAGCTATGCGGTGAAATCGGAATTCAAATCGAAAAATCGAGCCAATATTAGGGTTTCTATTTCCTAAAATCCCTAAATGATTCTAAAAATCTAAAATTAACATGCAAAACGGCGTTTTTTTGGGTCCACACTTCGGTTAATCACCGTAGGTAATTAACCAGCGCGTAGATCTCGAAAAACTGCATGGAATCCATATATAGAAATCCGCATTCGGACAACCGAGATATGGGAACCGAGCCATTGTTGGCCGGTTTTTTGCTGTCCAGCAATGTGGCGCCACTGGCCGGCCAATGTGGCACCAGTCGCCGGCCAGTGTGGCACCACTGTGGCCAGCAATGTGGCGCCAGTGGCCGGCCATTGTGGCCAGCATTTGAGGCGCCAGTGGCCAGTGCTGTGGCACCAGTGGCCGGCCAATGTGGTACCAGTGGCCAGCAATGTGGCGCCAGTGGCCAGCATTGTGGCGCCAGAGCCAGCATTTGAGGCGCCAGTGGCCAGTGCTGTGGCACCAGTGGCCGGCCATTGTGGTACCAGTGGCCAGCAATGTGGCGCCAGTGGCCAGCATTGTGGCGCCAGAGCCAGCATTTGAGGCGCCAGTGGCCGGCCAATGTGGTGCAAGTGGCCCGCATTGTGGCGCCAGTGGCAGGCCACCACTGGGCTGTGTCGTGCCAGCAGCGCCCCAAATGGGGCCAAAGAACATAGAAAATGTGATATCTTTTTTTCTACTCGTGCAAAACTCAAAATACTTTCCATCATACAATCCTTATAACATGTAGGATTTTTAAGAGTCGAGTTTGTAATTTTTAAACCAAAATTAAATTTGTTATGATTTTTCTAACGTTTTTCGTTAAATAAATATATATAAAATACTTATGGTTTGAATTTTTAGTTCAAACTTTGTGAACACTTGTTTTTATCCATTGTTAACATAACTGCAAAGTTTCATAATCAAATTCCTTCGGATTCCCCACTTTTGAAGGTAGGGTGATGGTTCAAACATAAAAGCACTACCTAGTGTTTTAGCTAAAACAGCCTATTAAGCTACTTAGGGGGGGTGAGCCAACTGGTGAAAGTTGGAGTTGCCCCAAAGGTGCTTGTTTTAGCCGGCAAGCACCGAATGTCGCACATACTAGTGCGGCATTGGTAGCCTTTGTAGCCTTTTAAGCACAAATTGTCCGAGGTGGGAAGTAAAAGACCAAAATACCCCTCTTACGGCTAAAGGACAATTTGTGCTTAACGAGTGAGGAAGCGGGCGGATTCCTCCCGATGCGAAGGTGGGGATTAGTAGGAACTCGTTTTTGTGGTGGATGTATTCCGGTTTTGACCTTCCATAGGAAAAGACCAAAATACCCCTACGACAAAAAGTAAGAGGTAGTCTACGGTTTTGTGTTGCTGCATTCCACAGACCCTCTTATGATTCCTAGTAGTCCAATTTGGCCCTACTTTTCACCGAAGAGGGTAGGGCAGTCGGTCACACAGAGGGGTTGGAGCTACTGGTTATTACAATTCCAAAGCAATTGAATCAGCAGCAATGGTAGGATTTGCCTCTAGACGATGGTTGTTTGTGGGCGTTGGAAGGGGTATGTAGCATAAATTTTTGGGACGGATCGGAGATGCTGTTGCTATAAGTCTTTAAACATCGAATGACGGGACGCGGAGACGTGATTCTGGAGGTGTTTAGAGCCGGTCCTTCGGAGATCCACGGCATGATTTTTGCTACTGCCAACTGATATTCCCACAAACATACTTGATAACAGGTGTATCCTACTGTTGTGAAAGATTCGTGATGCGGGATTGTGAAGTACGCCATAGTTACGCCTCGTATGGATGATCGGCTTCTATTCGGTAGGGAAAGGCAAGTGTAGACTAGCACGCTATGAATCCTGTTGTTGATTTGCAAACTATCTGCAAATCTTT
>JAUPFV010000102.1:80000-82500 GCA_036936605.1 Limnanthes douglasii subsp. nivea
AGGTATGGACTTGCAAAGGTTTGGAGCTACGGTTTTAAGAAAAACCGAAATACAAGTTGCCCGGATTTATAGGAACGAACAAACCAAAGAGTAAAAAATTACCGAAACTTCACCATCGCTTAGATACCAAAAAATAATGCGGAATTAAAAAATAATTCGGAAAATTCCGACATCCTAAGCCAAAGTTACGGACTTGCAAGTGTGATGGTAAAAAAATCGTGAGTTATAAAATAAAGTCATATTTTTCGGCGTTGATAAAAAATACCGAAACTTTACCATAGCGTTGTTTCTACCACGCGGTAAACTCTACGAAGCACCACGAATTTACTCCGAAAGGAGGGACAAAAAATAATTAAAGAAAAAAAAGCGACCAGCGAGGTTCGAACCCACGCCGTTGGGATATAAAAAGTCACTACTTCACTAACCGCTACACCAAACCTACTTTGACGATATAGCTCGTATCCACTAGTATACAAACATACGGTAAGACTTCCATAAATTGGGGCTTTCCGAAATTGATTCGATATTCGGATAGTGTCGGCCATAAAATATGAAGCTATGCGGTGAAATCGGAATTCAAATCGAAAAATCGAGCCAATATTAGGGTTTCTATTTCCTAAAATCCCTAAATGATTCTAAAAATCTAAAATTAACATGCAAAACGGCGTTTTTTTGGGTCCACACTTCGGTTAATCACCGTAGGTAATTAACCAGCGCGTAGATCTCGAAAAACTGCATGGAATCCATATATAGAAATCCGCATTCGGACAACCGAGATATGGGAACCGAGCCATTGTTGGCCGGTTTTTTGCTGTCCAGCAATGTGGCGCCACTGGCCGGCCAATGTGGCACCAGTGGCCGGCCAGTGTGGCACCACTGTGGCCAGCAATGTGGCGCCAGTGGCCGGCCATTGTGGCCAGCATTTGAGGCGCCAGTGGCCAGTGCTGTGGCACCAGTGGCCGGCCAATGTGGTACCAGTGGCCAGCAATGTGGCGCCAGTGGCCAGCATTGTGGCGCCAGAGCCAGCATTTGAGGCGCCAGTGGCCAGTGCTGTGGCACCAGTGGCCGGCCATTGTGGTACCAGTGGCCAGCAATGTGGCGCCAGTGGCCAGCATTGTGGCGCCAGAGCCAGCATTTGAGGCGCCAGTGGCCGGCCAATGTGGTGCAAGTGGCCCGCATTGTGGCGCCAGTGGCAGGCCACCACTGGGCTGTGTCGTGCCAGCAGCGCCCCAAATGGGGCCAAAGAACATAGAAAATGTGATATCTTTTTTTCTACTCGTGCAAAACTCAAAATACTTTCCATCATACAATCCTTATAACATGTAGGATTTTTAAGAGTCGAGTTTGTAATTTTTAAACCAAAATTAAATTTGTTATGATTTTTCTAACGTTTTTCGTTAAATAAATATATATAAAATACTTATGGTTTGAATTTTTAGTTCAAACTTTGTGAACACTTGTTTTTATCCATTGTTAACATAACTGCAAAGTTTCATAATCAAATTCCTTCGGATTCCCCACTTTTGAAGGTAGGGTGATGGTTCAAACATAAAAGCACTACCTAGTGTTTTAGCTAAAACAGCCTATTAAGCTACTTAGGGGGGGTGAGCCAACTGGTGAAAGTTGGAGTTGCCCCAAAGGTGCTTGTTTTAGCCGGCAAGCACCGAATGTCGCACATACTAGTGCGGCATTGGTAGCCTTTGTAGCCTTTTAAGCACAAATTGTCCGAGGTGGGAAGTAAAAGACCAAAATACCCCTCTTACGGCTAAAGGACAATTTGTGCTTAACGAGTGAGGAAGCGGGCGGATTCCTCCCGATGCGAAGGTGGGGATTAGTAGGAACTCGTTTTTGTGGTGGATGTATTCCGGTTTTGACCTTCCATAGGAAAAGACCAAAATACCCCTACGACAAAAAGTAAGAGGTAGTCTACGGTTTTGTGTTGCTGCATTCCACAGACCCTCTTATGATTCCTAGTAGTCCAATTTGGCCCTACTTTTCACCGAAGAGGGTAGGGCAGTCGGTCACACAGAGGGGTTGGAGCTACTGGTTATTACAATTCCAAAGCAATTGAATCAGCAGCAATGGTAGGATTTGCCTCTAGACGATGGTTGTTTGTGGGCGTTGGAAGGGGTATGTAGCATAAATTTTTGGGACGGATCGGAGATGCTGTTGCTATAAGTCTTTAAACATCGAATGACGGGACGCGGAGACGTGATTCTGGAGGTGTTTAGAGCCGGTCCTTCGGAGATCCACGGCATGATTTTTGCTACTGCCAACTGATATTCCCACAAACATACTTGATAACAGGTGTATCCTACTGTTGTGAAAGATTCGTGATGCGGGATTGTGAAGTACGCCATAGTTACGCCTCGTATGGATGATCGGCTTCTATTCGGTAGGGAAAGGCAAGTGTAGACTAGCACGCTATGAATCCTGTTGTTGATTTGCAAACTATCTGCAAATCTTTTGGATTCGGAGCTGATGAAAGTCATCATCTTGT
>JAUPFV010000102.1:132500-135000 GCA_036936605.1 Limnanthes douglasii subsp. nivea
GGAGCTACGGTTTTAAGAAAAACCGAAATACAAGTTGCCCGGATTTATAGGAACGAACAAACCAAAGAGTAAAAAATTACCGAAACTTCACCATCGCTTAGATACCAAAAAATAATGCGGAATTAAAAAATAATTCGGAAAATTCCGACATCCTAAGCCAAAGTTACGGACTTGCAAGTGTGATGGTAAAAAAATCGTGAGTTATAAAATAAAGTCATATTTTTCGGCGTTGATAAAAAATACCGAAACTTTACCATAGCGTTGTTTCTACCACGCGGTAAACTCTACGAAGCACCACGAATTTACTCCGAAAGGAGGGACAAAAAATAATTAAAGAAAAAAAAGCGACCAGCGAGGTTCGAACCCACGCCGTTGGGATATAAAAAGTCACTACTTCACTAACCGCTACACCAAACCTACTTTGACGATATAGCTCGTATCCACTAGTATACAAACATACGGTAAGACTTCCATAAATTGGGGCTTTCCGAAATTGATTCGATATTCGGATAGTGTCGGCCATAAAATATGAAGCTATGCGGTGAAATCGGAATTCAAATCGAAAAATCGAGCCAATATTAGGGTTTCTATTTCCTAAAATCCCTAAATGATTCTAAAAATCTAAAATTAACATGCAAAACGGCGTTTTTTTGGGTCCACACTTCGGTTAATCACCGTAGGTAATTAACCAGCGCGTAGATCTCGAAAAACTGCATGGAATCCATATATAGAAATCCGCATTCGGACAACCGAGATATGGGAACCGAGCCATTGTTGGCCGGTTTTTTGCTGTCCAGCAATGTGGCGCCACTGGCCGGCCAATGTGGCACCAGTGGCCGGCCAGTGTGGCACCACTGTGGCCAGCAATGTGGCGCCAGTGGCCGGCCATTGTGGCCAGCATTTGAGGCGCCAGTGGCCAGTGCTGTGGCACCAGTGGCCGGCCAATGTGGTACCAGTGGCCAGCAATGTGGCGCCAGTGGCCAGCATTGTGGCGCCAGAGCCAGCATTTGAGGCGCCAGTGGCCAGTGCTGTGGCACCAGTGGCCGGCCATTGTGGTACCAGTGGCCAGCAATGTGGCGCCAGTGGCCAGCATTGTGGCGCCAGAGCCAGCATTTGAGGCGCCAGTGGCCGGCCAATGTGGTGCAAGTGGCCCGCATTGTGGCGCCAGTGGCAGGCCACCACTGGGCTGTGTCGTGCCAGCAGCGCCCCAAATGGGGCCAAAGAACATAGAAAATGTGATATCTTTTTTTCTACTCGTGCAAAACTCAAAATACTTTCCATCATACAATCCTTATAACATGTAGGATTTTTAAGAGTCGAGTTTGTAATTTTTAAACCAAAATTAAATTTGTTATGATTTTTCTAACGTTTTTCGTTAAATAAATATATATAAAATACTTATGGTTTGAATTTTTAGTTCAAACTTTGTGAACACTTGTTTTTATCCATTGTTAACATAACTGCAAAGTTTCATAATCAAATTCCTTCGGATTCCCCACTTTTGAAGGTAGGGTGATGGGTTCAAACATAAAAGCACTACCTAGTGTTTTAGCTAAAACAGCCTATTAAGCTACTTAGGGGGGGGTGAGCCAACTGGTGAAAGTTGGAGTTGCCCCAAAGGTGCTTGTTTTAGCCAGGCAAGCACCGAATGTCGCACATACTAGTGCGGCATTGGTAGCCTTTGTAGCCTTTTAAGCACAAATTGTCCGAGGTGGGAAGTAAAAGACCAAAATACCCCTCTTACGGCTAAAGGACAATTTGTGCTTAACGAGTGAGGAAGCGGGCGGATTCCTCCCGATGCGAAGGTGGGGATTAGTAGGAACTCGTTTTTTGTGGTGGATGTATTCGGTTTTGACCTTCCATAGGAAAAGACCAAAATACCCCTACGACAAAAAGTAAGAGGTAGTCTACGGTTTTGTGTTGCTGCATTCCACAGACCCTCTTATGATTCCTAGTAGTCCAATTTGGCCCTACTTTTCACCGAAGAGGGTAGGGCAGTCGGTCACACAGAGGGGTTGGAGCTACTGGTTATTACAATTCCAAAGCAATTGAATCAGCAGCAATGGTAGGATTTGCCTCTAGACGATGGTTGTTTGTGGGCGTTGGAAGGGGTATGTAGCATAAATTTTTGGGACGGATCGGAGATGCTGTTGCTATAAGTCTTTAAACATCGAATGACGGGACGCGGAGACGTGATTCTGGAGGTGTTTAGAGCCGGTCCTTCGGAGATCCACGGCATGATTTTTGCTACTGCCAACTGATATTCCCACAAACATACTTGATAACAGGTGTATCCTACTGTTGTGAAAGATTCGTGATGCGGGATTGTGAAGTACGCCATAGTTACGCCTCGTATGGATGATCGGCTTCTATTCGGTAGGGAAAGGCAAGTGTAGACTAGCACGCTATGAATCCTGTTGTTGATTTGCAAACTATCTGCAAATCTTTTGGATTCGGAGCTGATGAAAGTCATCATCTTGTCATTCCTGCAAAACGGAGG
>JAUPFV010000103.1:30000-35000 GCA_036936605.1 Limnanthes douglasii subsp. nivea
TTGCAAGTGTGATGGTAAAAAAATCGTGAGTTATAAAATAAAGTCATATTTTTCGGCGTTGATAAAAAATACCGAAACTTTACCATAGCGTTGTTTCTACCACGCGGTAAACTCTACGAAGCACCACGAATTTACTCCGAAAGGAGGGACAAAAAATAATTAAAGAAAAAAAAGCGACCAGCGAGGTTCGAACCCACGCCGTTGGGATATAAAAAGTCACTACTTCACTAACCGCTACACCAAACCTACTTTGACGATATAGCTCGTATCCACTAGTATACAAACATACGGTAAGACTTCCATAAATTGGGGCTTTCCGAAATTGATTCGATATTCGGATAGTGTCGGCCATAAAATATGAAGCTATGCGGTGAAATCGGAATTCAAATCGAAAAATCGAGCCAATATTAGGGTTTCTATTTCCTAAAATCCCTAAATGATTCTAAAAATCTAAAATTAACATGCAAAACGGCGTTTTTTTGGGTCCACACTTCGGTTAATCACCGTAGGTAATTAACCAGCGCGTAGATCTCGAAAAACTGCATGGAATCCATATATAGAAATCCGCATTCGGACAACCGAGATATGGGAACCGAGCCATTGTTGGCCGGTTTTTTGCTGTCCAGCAATGTGGCGCCACTGGCCGGCCAATGTGGCACCAGTGGCCGGCCAGTGTGGCACCACTGTGGCCAGCAATGTGGCGCCAGTGGCCGGCCATTGTGGCCAGCATTTGAGGCGCCAGTGGCCAGTGCTGTGGCACCAGTGGCCGGCCAATGTGGTACCAGTGGCCAGCAATGTGGCGCCAGTGGCCAGCATTGTGGCGCCAGAGCCAGCATTTGAGGCGCCAGTGGCCAGTGCTGTGGCACCAGTGGCCGGCCATTGTGGTACCAGTGGCCAGCAATGTGGCGCCAGTGGCCAGCATTGTGGCGCCAGAGCCAGCATTTGAGGCGCCAGTGGCCGGCCAATGTGGTGCAAGTGGCCCGCATTGTGGCGCCAGTGGCAGGCCACCACTGGGCTGTGTCGTGCCAGCAGCGCCCCAAATGGGGCCAAAGAACATAGAAAATGTGATATCTTTTTTTCTACTCGTGCAAAACTCAAAATACTTTCCATCATACAATCCTTATAACATGTAGGATTTTTAAGAGTCGAGTTTGTAATTTTTAAACCAAAATTAAATTTGTTATGATTTTTCTAACGTTTTTCGTTAAATAAATATATATAAAATACTTATGGTTTGAATTTTTAGTTCAAACTTTGTGAACACTTGTTTTTATCCATTGTTAACATAACTGCAAAGTTTCATAATCAAATTCCTTCGGATTCCCCACTTTTGAAGGTAGGGTGATGGTTCAAACATAAAAGCACTACCTAGTGTTTTAGCTAAAACAGCCTATTAAGCTACTTAGGGGGGGTGAGCCAACTGGTGAAAGTTGGAGTTGCCCCAAAGGTGCTTGTTTTAGCCGGCAAGCACCGAATGTCGCACATACTAGTGCGGCATTGGTAGCCTTTGTAGCCTTTTAAGCACAAATTGTCCGAGGTGGGAAGTAAAAGACCAAAATACCCCTCTTACGGCTAAAGGACAATTTGTGCTTAACGAGTGAGGAAGCGGGCGGATTCCTCCCGATGCGAAGGTGGGGATTAGTAGGAACTCGTTTTTGTGGTGGATGTATTCCGGTTTTGACCTTCCATAGGAAAAGACCAAAATACCCCTACGACAAAAAGTAAGAGGTAGTCTACGGTTTTGTGTTGCTGCATTCCACAGACCCTCTTATGATTCCTAGTAGTCCAATTTGGCCCTACTTTTCACCGAAGAGGGTAGGGCAGTCGGTCACACAGAGGGGTTGGAGCTACTGGTTATTACAATTCCAAAGCAATTGAATCAGCAGCAATGGTAGGATTTGCCTCTAGACGATGGTTGTTTGTGGGCGTTGGAAGGGGTATGTAGCATAAATTTTTGGGACGGATCGGAGATGCCCTACCCTCTTCGGTGATCGGCAGGTGAAGTACGCCATAGTTACGCCTCGTATATATATATATACTACTAACACCGTTTGGGTTCGTTGGAAACAAAAAATAATATTGAAGTGTTCGTAGCTGGTGGGGTTCGAACCCATACCGCCCACGAAGTTTGTTGAAAGTCCAACCACTAGGCTAAGGTATAATTTTATAATAAAACATGTATATTATGTTATACAACCATAGCGAGGTCCGTAATAAGCGGCAAACCACGGTGTCCGGATATTTTATAAGAACGAACCGAAGCGAAGGTTTAAAAAACACGGGACAACATACTATGTAGATAGATGTAAAAAAAATCAAGTTATTCAGATATCCAAACCCAAAGCTACAGACTTGCAAGTTTTGAAGCTCCAATATAGAAAAAGCTCAAAACTAGTAATCCGGATTCTCTGGAGACGAACAAAAGGGTTGGAAAACGTCGAGGGTGGAAGGACACATAAGTGTACCAAAAATCATGCGGAACTAGAGAGATCATGTGTTATGGTAAAAAAATTGTGAGCTATATAACCCACCGGTTGGTCTCCAAAAGTCCTATTTTTTGACGTTTTTAAAAAAGTGCGAAATTTTACCATCACGTAGATATTGAAAAATAATGCGTTGTGAAAAAAAGATCGGACAATTCCGACATCCGAAGCAAAAGTTACGGACTTGCAAAGGTGATGGTAAAAAAATCGTAAGCTATAACCCACCGGTTTAGCTAAAAAAGTCCTCTTTTTCCACATTGGGTAAAAAAATACCGAAACTTTACCATCGCATGGATATCGGAAAATATTGTGGAATAAAAAAAAATCACATGATTCGGACATCCGAAGCCAAAGGTATGGACTTGCAAAGGTTTGGAGCTACGGTTTTAAGAAAAACCGAAATACAAGTTGCCCGGATTTATAGGAACGAACAAACCAAAGAGTAAAAAATTACCGAAACTTCACCATCGCTTAGATACCAAAAAATAATGCGGAATTAAAAAATAATTCGGAAAATTCCGACATCCTAAGCCAAAGTTACGGACTTGCAAGTGTGATGGTAAAAAAATCGTGAGTTATAAAATAAAGTCATATTTTTCGGCGTTGATAAAAAATACCGAAACTTTACCATAGCGTTGTTTCTACCACGCGGTAAACTCTACGAAGCACCACGAATTTACTCCGAAAGGAGGGACAAAAAATAATTAAAGAAAAAAAAGCGACCAGCGAGGTTCGAACCCACGCCGTTGGGATATAAAAAGTCACTACTTCACTAACCGCTACACCAAACCTACTTTGACGATATAGCTCGTATCCACTAGTATACAAACATACGGTAAGACTTCCATAAATTGGGGCTTTCCGAAATTGATTCGATATTCGGATAGTGTCGGCCATAAAATATGAAGCTATGCGGTGAAATCGGAATTCAAATCGAAAAATCGAGCCAATATTAGGGTTTCTATTTCCTAAAATCCCTAAATGATTCTAAAAATCTAAAATTAACATGCAAAACGGCGTTTTTTTGGGTCCACACTTCGGTTAATCACCGTAGGTAATTAACCAGCGCGTAGATCTCGAAAAACTGCATGGAATCCATATATAGAAATCCGCATTCGGACAACCGAGATATGGGAACCGAGCCATTGTTGGCCGGTTTTTTGCTGTCCAGCAATGTGGCGCCACTGGCCGGCCAATGTGGCACCAGTGGCCGGCCAGTGTGGCACCACTGTGGCCAGCAATGTGGCGCCAGTGGCCGGCCATTGTGGCCAGCATTTGAGGCGCCAGTGGCCAGTGCTGTGGCACCAGTGGCCGGCCAATGTGGTACCAGTGGCCAGCAATGTGGCGCCAGTGGCCAGCATTGTGGCGCCAGAGCCAGCATTTGAGGCGCCAGTGGCCAGTGCTGTGGCACCAGTGGCCGGCCATTGTGGTACCAGTGGCCAGCAATGTGGCGCCAGTGGCCAGCATTGTGGCGCCAGAGCCAGCATTTGAGGCGCCAGTGGCCGGCCAATGTGGTGCAAGTGGCCCGCATTGTGGCGCCAGTGGCAGGCCACCACTGGGCTGTGTCGTGCCAGCAGCGCCCCAAATGGGGCCAAAGAACATAGAAAATGTGATATCTTTTTTTCTACTCGTGCAAAACTCAAAATACTTTCCATCATACAATCCTTATAACATGTAGGATTTTTAAGAGTCGAGTTTGTAATTTTTAAACCAAAATTAAATTTGTTATGATTTTTCTAACGTTTTTCGTTAAATAAATATATATAAAATACTTATGGTTTGAATTTTTAGTTCAAACTTTGTGAACACTTGTTTTTATCCATTGTTAACATAACTGCAAAGTTTCATAATCAAATTCCTTCGGATTCCCCACTTTTGAAGGTAGGGTGATGGTTCAAACATAAAAGCACTACCTAGTGTTTTAGCTAAAACAGCCTATTAAGCTACTTAGGGGGGGTGAGCCAACTGGTGAAAGTTGGAGTTGCCCCAAAGGTGCTTGTTTTAGCCGGCAAGCACCGAATGTCGCACATACTAGTGCGGCATTGGTAGCCTTTGTAGCCTTTTAAGCACAAATTGTCCGAGGTGGGAAGTAAAAGACCAAAATACCCCTCTTACGGCTAAAGGACAATTTGTGCTTAACGAGTGAGGAAGCGGGCGGATTCCTCCCGATGCGAAGGTGGGGATTAGTAGGAACTCGTTTTTGTGGTGGATGTATTCCGGTTTTGACCTTCCATAGGAAAAGACCAAAATACCCCTACGACAAAAAGTAAGAGGTAGTCTACGGTTTTGTGTTGCTGCATTCCACAGACCCTCTTATGATTCCTAGTAGTCCAATTTGGCCCTACTTTTCACCGAAGAGGGTAGGGCAGTCGGTCACACAGAGGGGTTGGAGCTACTGGTTATTACAATTCCAAAGCAATTGAATCAGCAGCAATGGTAGGATTTGCCTCTAGACGATGGTTGTTTGTGGGCGTTGGAAGGGGTATGTAGCATAAATTTTTGGGACGGATCGGAGAT
>JAUPFV010000103.1:127500-130000 GCA_036936605.1 Limnanthes douglasii subsp. nivea
GATACCAAAAAATAATGCGGAATTAAAAAATAATTCGGAAAATTCCGACATCCTAAGCCAAAGTTACGGACTTGCAAGTGTGATGGTAAAAAAATCGTGAGTTATAAAATAAAGTCATATTTTTCGGCGTTGATAAAAAATACCGAAACTTTACCATAGCGTTGTTTCTACCACGCGGTAAACTCTACGAAGCACCACGAATTTACTCCGAAAGGAGGGACAAAAAATAATTAAAGAAAAAAAAGCGACCAGCGAGGTTCGAACCCACGCCGTTGGGATATAAAAAGTCACTACTTCACTAACCGCTACACCAAACCTACTTTGACGATATAGCTCGTATCCACTAGTATACAAACATACGGTAAGACTTCCATAAATTGGGGCTTTCCGAAATTGATTCGATATTCGGATAGTGTCGGCCATAAAATATGAAGCTATGCGGTGAAATCGGAATTCAAATCGAAAAATCGAGCCAATATTAGGGTTTCTATTTCCTAAAATCCCTAAATGATTCTAAAAATCTAAAATTAACATGCAAAACGGCGTTTTTTTGGGTCCACACTTCGGTTAATCACCGTAGGTAATTAACCAGCGCGTAGATCTCGAAAAACTGCATGGAATCCATATATAGAAATCCGCATTCGGACAACCGAGATATGGGAACCGAGCCATTGTTGGCCGGTTTTTTGCTGTCCAGCAATGTGGCGCCACTGGCCGGCCAATGTGGCACCAGTGGCCGGCCAGTGTGGCACCACTGTGGCCAGCAATGTGGCGCCAGTGGCCGGCCATTGTGGCCAGCATTTGAGGCGCCAGTGGCCAGTGCTGTGGCACCAGTGGCCGGCCAATGTGGTACCAGTGGCCAGCAATGTGGCGCCAGTGGCCAGCATTGTGGCGCCAGAGCCAGCATTTGAGGCGCCAGTGGCCAGTGCTGTGGCACCAGTGGCCGGCCATTGTGGTACCAGTGGCCAGCAATGTGGCGCCAGTGGCCAGCATTGTGGCGCCAGAGCCAGCATTTGAGGCGCCAGTGGCCGGCCAATGTGGTGCAAGTGGCCCGCATTGTGGCGCCAGTGGCAGGCCACCACTGGGCTGTGTCGTGCCAGCAGCGCCCCAAATGGGGCCAAAGAACATAGAAAATGTGATATCTTTTTTTCTACTCGTGCAAAACTCAAAATACTTTCCATCATACAATCCTTATAACATGTAGGATTTTTAAGAGTCGAGTTTGTAATTTTTAAACCAAAATTAAATTTGTTATGATTTTTCTAACGTTTTTCGTTAAATAAATATATATAAAATACTTATGGTTTGAATTTTTAGTTCAAACTTTGTGAACACTTGTTTTTATCCATTGTTAACATAACTGCAAAGTTTCATAATCAAATTCCTTCGGATTCCCCACTTTTGAAGGTAGGGTGATGGTTCAAACATAAAAGCACTACCTAGTGTTTTAGCTAAAACAGCCTATTAAGCTACTTAGGGGGGGTGAGCCAACTGGTGAAAGTTGGAGTTGCCCCAAAGGTGCTTGTTTTAGCCGGCAAGCACCGAATGTCGCACATACTAGTGCGGCATTGGTAGCCTTTGTAGCCTTTTAAGCACAAATTGTCCGAGGTGGGAAGTAAAAGACCAAAATACCCCTCTTACGGCTAAAGGACAATTTGTGCTTAACGAGTGAGGAAGCGGGCGGATTCCTCCCGATGCGAAGGTGGGGATTAGTAGGAACTCGTTTTTGTGGTGGATGTATTCCGGTTTTGACCTTCCATAGGAAAAGACCAAAATACCCCTACGACAAAAAGTAAGAGGTAGTCTACGGTTTTGTGTTGCTGCATTCCACAGACCCTCTTATGATTCCTAGTAGTCCAATTTGGCCCTACTTTTCACCGAAGAGGGTAGGGCAGTCGGTCACACAGAGGGGTTGGAGCTACTGGTTATTACAATTCCAAAGCAATTGAATCAGCAGCAATGGTAGGATTTGCCTCTAGACGATGGTTGTTTGTGGGCGTTGGAAGGGGTATGTAGCATAAATTTTTGGGACGGATCGGAGATGCTGTTGCTATAAGTCTTTAAACATCGAATGACGGGACGCGGAGACGTGATTCTGGAGGTGTTTAGAGCCGGTCCTTCGGAGATCCACGGCATGATTTTTGCTACTGCCAACTGATATTCCCACAAACATACTTGATAACAGGTGTATCCTACTGTTGTGAAAGATTCGTGATGCGGGATTGTGAAGTACGCCATAGTTACGCCTCGTATGGATGATCGGCTTCTATTCGGTAGGGAAAGGCAAGTGTAGACTAGCACGCTATGAATCCTGTTGTTGATTTGCAAACTATCTGCAAATCTTTTGGATTCGGAGCTGATGAAAGTCATCATCTTGTCATTCCTGCAAAACGGAGGAGGGTCGGAGAAAGAAGTTGTGGCCATTGGTTTTCATGATTTGAAAGCGCATGAGTCTGCAGCAATGGTAGGATTTGCCTTTAGACGATGGTTGCTTGTGGGC
>JAUPFV010000103.1:180000-183440 GCA_036936605.1 Limnanthes douglasii subsp. nivea
GGAAAATTCCGACATCCTAAGCCAAAGTTACGGACTTGCAAGTGTGATGGTAAAAAAATCGTGAGTTATAAAATAAAGTCATATTTTTCGGCGTTGATAAAAAATACCGAAACTTTACCATAGCGTTGTTTCTACCACGCGGTAAACTCTACGAAGCACCACGAATTTACTCCGAAAGGAGGGACAAAAAATAATTAAAGAAAAAAAAGCGACCAGCGAGGTTCGAACCCACGCCGTTGGGATATAAAAAGTCACTACTTCACTAACCGCTACACCAAACCTACTTTGACGATATAGCTCGTATCCACTAGTATACAAACATACGGTAAGACTTCCATAAATTGGGGCTTTCCGAAATTGATTCGATATTCGGATAGTGTCGGCCATAAAATATGAAGCTATGCGGTGAAATCGGAATTCAAATCGAAAAATCGAGCCAATATTAGGGTTTCTATTTCCTAAAATCCCTAAATGATTCTAAAAATCTAAAATTAACATGCAAAACGGCGTTTTTTTGGGTCCACACTTCGGTTAATCACCGTAGGTAATTAACCAGCGCGTAGATCTCGAAAAACTGCATGGAATCCATATATAGAAATCCGCATTCGGACAACCGAGATATGGGAACCGAGCCATTGTTGGCCGGTTTTTTGCTGTCCAGCAATGTGGCGCCACTGGCCGGCCAATGTGGCACCAGTGGCCGGCCAGTGTGGCACCACTGTGGCCAGCAATGTGGCGCCAGTGGCCGGCCATTGTGGCCAGCATTTGAGGCGCCAGTGGCCAGTGCTGTGGCACCAGTGGCCGGCCAATGTGGTACCAGTGGCCAGCAATGTGGCGCCAGTGGCCAGCATTGTGGCGCCAGAGCCAGCATTTGAGGCGCCAGTGGCCAGTGCTGTGGCACCAGTGGCCGGCCATTGTGGTACCAGTGGCCAGCAATGTGGCGCCAGTGGCCAGCATTGTGGCGCCAGAGCCAGCATTTGAGGCGCCAGTGGCCGGCCAATGTGGTGCAAGTGGCCCGCATTGTGGCGCCAGTGGCAGGCCACCACTGGGCTGTGTCGTGCCAGCAGCGCCCCAAATGGGGCCAAAGAACATAGAAAATGTGATATCTTTTTTTCTACTCGTGCAAAACTCAAAATACTTTCCATCATACAATCCTTATAACATGTAGGATTTTTAAGAGTCGAGTTTGTAATTTTTAAACCAAAATTAAATTTGTTATGATTTTTCTAACGTTTTTCGTTAAATAAATATATATAAAATACTTATGGTTTGAATTTTTAGTTCAAACTTTGTGAACACTTGTTTTTATCCATTGTTAACATAACTGCAAAGTTTCATAATCAAATTCCTTCGGATTCCCCACTTTTGAAGGTAGGGTGATGGTTCAAACATAAAAGCACTACCTAGTGTTTTAGCTAAAACAGCCTATTAAGCTACTTAGGGGGGGTGAGCCAACTGGTGAAAGTTGGAGTTGCCCCAAAGGTGCTTGTTTTAGCCGGCAAGCACCGAATGTCGCACATACTAGTGCGGCATTGGTAGCCTTTGTAGCCTTTTAAGCACAAATTGTCCGAGGTGGGAAGTAAAAGACCAAAATACCCCTCTTACGGCTAAAGGACAATTTGTGCTTAACGAGTGAGGAAGCGGGCGGATTCCTCCCGATGCGAAGGTGGGGATTAGTAGGAACTCGTTTTTGTGGTGGATGTATTCCGGTTTTGACCTTCCATAGGAAAAGACCAAAATACCCCTACGACAAAAAGTAAGAGGTAGTCTACGGTTTTGTGTTGCTGCATTCCACAGACCCTCTTATGATTCCTAGTAGTCCAATTTGGCCCTACTTTTCACCGAAGAGGGTAGGGCAGTCGGTCACACAGAGGGGTTGGAGCTACTGGTTATTACAATTCCAAAGCAATTGAATCAGCAGCAATGGTAGGATTTGCCTCTAGACGATGGTTGTTTGTGGGCGTTGGAAGGGGTATGTAGCATAAATTTTTGGGACGGATCGGAGATGCTGTTGCTATAAGTCTTTAAACATCGAATGACGGGACGCGGAGACGTGATTCTGGAGGTGTTTAGAGCCGGTCCTTCGGAGATCCACGGCATGATTTTTGCTACTGCCAACTGATATTCCCACAAACATACTTGATAACAGGTGTATCCTACTGTTGTGAAAGATTCGTGATGCGGGATTGTGAAGTACGCCATAGTTACGCCTCGTATGGATGATCGGCTTCTATTCGGTAGGGAAAGGCAAGTGTAGACTAGCACGCTATGAATCCTGTTGTTGATTTGCAAACTATCTGCAAATCTTTTGGATTCGGAGCTGATGAAAGTCATCATCTTGTCATTCCTGCAAAACGGAGGAGGGTCGGAGAAAGAAGTTGTGGCCATTGGTTTTCATGATTTGAAAGCGCATGAGTCTGCAGCAATGGTAGGATTTGCCTTTAGACGATGGTTGCTTGTGGGCGTTGGAAGGGGTATGTAGCATAAATTTTTGGGACGGATCGGAGATGCTGTCGCTATAAGTCTCTAAACATCGAATGACGGGACGCGGAGACGTGATTCTGGAGGTGTTTAGAGCCGGTCCTTCGGAGATCCACGGCATGATTTTTGCTACTGCCAACTGATATTCCCACAAACATACTTGATAACAGGTGTATCCTATTGTTGCGAACGAATCGTGTTCTGGGGATTGTGATGATGCCGATGGTTACGCTTTGGATGTCGATTTTTCGTTCGGTGGTTGCCTAGGGTAGGTTTGGATAAGTAGAACCTATGTTGAATTCTCCCCAGGATTTAACAAAAAAACTTGTCGCGCGCCTAGCGGCGAAGGTTTGGTTTTGATGGAGTATTCCATGTGAATCTTCGTTAGTGAGATGCTCTCGTCGTGTTGGAGGAGGACATCATTACCAAATCGTACGTGCGGCGTATGAGCAGCGGGATGGCAATGTGAGTCGATAGGCTTTGTGTATCCGCATGGAACTATTGACAATCATTTCGAATCACGTATTCCTCGTGTGCTGTTAAAGCTACGTGGGTAGATGCGGGATCCTGTGTTGAGTACCTAAGATATGGAATTCGCATGTTGGGTATACATGTTTTGTGTAACGTGCCTTCGGGGACGCTATGCGAACCGATAGCCAATTCCTGTGTCCCGACTACGTTTTCATGTTTATAATGTGATTGCGTTCGGTGCACGGGTTATTGGTTGTTCTTTTGGGGACGGAAAGCAAAATGGACGAGAGGCTTTGCCTCTATGCGTCTACTAAAGCTCCATTTCGAACGACGGCGGCGTCTATTTTGATTTGGTTGACTCTTTCGGGTCTGCAAGTTAAATGGATGTTGGCATCGCGAATGATTGCTACCTGGTTGATCCTGCCAGTAGTCATATGCTTGTCTCAAAGATTAAGCCATGCATGTGTAAGTATGAACTAATTCAGACT
>JAUPFV010000104.1:7500-10000 GCA_036936605.1 Limnanthes douglasii subsp. nivea
CCCTACCGAATAGAAGCCGATCATCCATACGAGGCGTAACTATGGCGTACTTCACAATCCCGCATCACGAATCTTTCACAACAGTAGGATACACCTGTTATCAAGTATGTTTGTGGGAATATCAGTTGGCAGTAGCAAAAATCATGCCGTGGATCTCCGAAGGACCGGCTCTAAACACCTCCAGAATCACGTCTCCGCGTCCCGTCATTCGATGTTTAAAGACTTATAGCGACAGCATCTCCGATCCGTCCCAAAAATTTATGCTACATACCCCTTCCAACGCCCACAAACAACCATCGTCTAGAGGCAAATCCTACCATTGCTGCTGATTCAATTGCTTTGGAATTGTAATAACCAGTAGCTCCAACCCCTCTGTGTGACCGACTGCCCTACCCTCTTCGGTGAAAAGTAGGGCCAAATTGGACTACTAGGAATCATAAGAGGGTCTGTGGAATGCAGCAACACAAAACCGTAGACTACCTCTTACTTTTTGTCGTAGGGGTATTTTGGTCTTTTCCTATGGAAGGTCAAAACCGGAATACATCCACCACAAAAACGAGTTCCTACTAATCCCCACCTTCGCATCGGGAGGAATCCGCCCGCTTCCTCACTCGTTAAGCACAAATTGTCCTTTAGCCGTAAGAGGGGTATTTTGGTCTTTTACTTCCCACCTCGGACAATTTGTGCTTAAAAGGCTACAAAGGCTACCAATGCCGCACTAGTATGTGCGACATTCGGTGCTTGCCGGCTAAAACAAGCACCTTTGGGGCAACTCCAACTTTCACCAGTTGGCTCACCCCCCCTAAGTAGCTTAATAGGCTGTTTTAGCTAAAACACTAGGTAGTGCTTTTATGTTTGAACCATCACCCTACCTTCAAAAGTGGGGAATCCGAAGGAATTTGATTATGAAACTTTGCAGTTATGTTAACAATGGATAAAAACAAGTGTTCACAAAGTTTGAACTAAAAATTCAAACCATAAGTATTTTATATATATTTATTTAACGAAAAACGTTAGAAAAATCATAACAAATTTAATTTTGGTTTAAAAATTACAAACTCGACTCTTAAAAATCCTACATGTTATAAGGATTGTATGATGGAAAGTATTTTGAGTTTTGCACGAGTAGAAAAAAAGATATCACATTTTCTATGTTCTTTGGCCCCATTTGGGGCGCTGCTGGCACGACACAGCCCAGTGGTGGCCTGCCACTGGCGCCACAATGCGGGCCACTTGCACCACATTGGCCGGCCACTGGCGCCTCAAATGCTGGCTCTGGCGCCACAATGCTGGCCACTGGCGCCACATTGCTGGCCACTGGTACCACAATGGCCGGCCACTGGTGCCACAGCACTGGCCACTGGCGCCTCAAATGCTGGCACTGGCGCCACAATGCTGGCCACTGGCGCCACATTGCTGGCCACTGGTACCACATTGGCCGGCCACTGGTGCCACAGCACTGGCCACTGGCGCCTCAAATGCTGGCCACAATGGCCGGCCACTGGCGCCACATTGCTGGCCACAGTGGTGCCACACTGGCCGGCCACTGGTGCCACATTGGCCGGCCAGTGGCGCCACATTGCTGGACAGCAAAAAACCGGCCAACAATGGCTCGGTTCCCATATCTCGGTTGTCCGAATGCGGATTTCTATATATGGATTCCATGCAGTTTTTCGAGATCTACGCGCTGGTTAATTACCTACGGTGATTAACCGAAGTGTGGACCCAAAAAAACGCCGTTTTGCATGTTAATTTTAGATTTTTAGAATCATTTAGGGATTTTAGGAAATAGAAACCCTAATATTGGCTCGATTTTTCGATTTGAATTCCGATTTCACCGCATAGCTTCATATTTTATGGCCGACACTATCCGAATATCGAATCAATTTCGGAAAGCCCCAATTTATGGAAGTCTTACCGTATGTTTGTATACTAGTGGATACGAGCTATATCGTCAAAGTAGGTTTGGTGTAGCGGTTAGTGAAGTAGTGACTTTTTATATCCCAACGGCGTGGGTTCGAACCTCGCTGGTCGCTTTTTTTTCTTTAATTATTTTTTGTCCCTCCTTTCGGAGTAAATTCGTGGTGCTTCGTAGAGTTTACCGCGTGGTAGAAACAACGCTATGGTAAAGTTTCGGTATTTTTTATCAACGCTGAAAAATATGACTTTATTTTATAACTCACGATTTTTTTACCATCACACTTGCAAGTCCGTAACTTTGGCTTAGGATGTCGGAATTTTCCGAATTATTTTTTAATTCCGCATTATTTTTTGGTATCTAAGCGATGGTGAAGTTTCGGTAATTTTTTACTCTTTGGTTTGTTCGTTCCTATAAATCCGGGCAACTTGTATTTCGGTTTTTCTTAAAACCGTAGCTCCAAACCTTTGCAAGTCCATACCTTTGGCTTCGGATGTCCGAATCATGTGATTTTTTTTTATTCCACAATATTTTCCGATATCCATGCGATGGTAAAGTTTCGGTATTTTTTTACCCAATGTG
>JAUPFV010000104.1:60000-62500 GCA_036936605.1 Limnanthes douglasii subsp. nivea
ACAGGATTCATAGCGTGCTAGTCTACACTTGCCTTTCCCTACCGAATAGAAGCCGATCATCCATACGAGGCGTAACTATGGCGTACTTCACAATCCCGCATCACGAATCTTTCACAACAGTAGGATACACCTGTTATCAAGTATGTTTGTGGGAATATCAGTTGGCAGTAGCAAAAATCATGCCGTGGATCTCCGAAGGACCGGCTCTAAACACCTCCAGAATCACGTCTCCGCGTCCCGTCATTCGATGTTTAAAGACTTATAGCGACAGCATCTCCGATCCGTCCCAAAAATTTATGCTACATACCCCTTCCAACGCCCACAAACAACCATCGTCTAGAGGCAAATCCTACCATTGCTGCTGATTCAATTGCTTTGGAATTGTAATAACCAGTAGCTCCAACCCCTCTGTGTGACCGACTGCCCTACCCTCTTCGGTGAAAAGTAGGGCCAAATTGGACTACTAGGAATCATAAGAGGGTCTGTGGAATGCAGCAACACAAAACCGTAGACTACCTCTTACTTTTTGTCGTAGGGGTATTTTGGTCTTTTCCTATGGAAGGTCAAAACCGGAATACATCCACCACAAAAACGAGTTCCTACTAATCCCCACCTTCGCATCGGGAGGAATCCGCCCGCTTCCTCACTCGTTAAGCACAAATTGTCCTTTAGCCGTAAGAGGGGTATTTTGGTCTTTTACTTCCCACCTCGGACAATTTGTGCTTAAAAGGCTACAAAGGCTACCAATGCCGCACTAGTATGTGCGACATTCGGTGCTTGCCGGCTAAAACAAGCACCTTTGGGGCAACTCCAACTTTCACCAGTTGGCTCACCCCCCCTAAGTAGCTTAATAGGCTGTTTTAGCTAAAACACTAGGTAGTGCTTTTATGTTTGAACCATCACCCTACCTTCAAAAGTGGGGAATCCGAAGGAATTTGATTATGAAACTTTGCAGTTATGTTAACAATGGATAAAAACAAGTGTTCACAAAGTTTGAACTAAAAATTCAAACCATAAGTATTTTATATATATTTATTTAACGAAAAACGTTAGAAAAATCATAACAAATTTAATTTTGGTTTAAAAATTACAAACTCGACTCTTAAAAATCCTACATGTTATAAGGATTGTATGATGGAAAGTATTTTGAGTTTTGCACGAGTAGAAAAAAAGATATCACATTTTCTATGTTCTTTGGCCCCATTTGGGGCGCTGCTGGCACGACACAGCCCAGTGGTGGCCTGCCACTGGCGCCACAATGCGGGCCACTTGCACCACATTGGCCGGCCACTGGCGCCTCAAATGCTGGCTCTGGCGCCACAATGCTGGCCACTGGCGCCACATTGCTGGCCACTGGTACCACAATGGCCGGCCACTGGTGCCACAGCACTGGCCACTGGCGCCTCAAATGCTGGCACTGGCGCCACAATGCTGGCCACTGGCGCCACATTGCTGGCCACTGGTACCACATTGGCCGGCCACTGGTGCCACAGCACTGGCCACTGGCGCCTCAAATGCTGGCCACAATGGCCGGCCACTGGCGCCACATTGCTGGCCACAGTGGTGCCACACTGGCCGGCCACTGGTGCCACATTGGCCGGCCAGTGGCGCCACATTGCTGGACAGCAAAAAACCGGCCAACAATGGCTCGGTTCCCATATCTCGGTTGTCCGAATGCGGATTTCTATATATGGATTCCATGCAGTTTTTCGAGATCTACGCGCTGGTTAATTACCTACGGTGATTAACCGAAGTGTGGACCCAAAAAAACGCCGTTTTGCATGTTAATTTTAGATTTTTAGAATCATTTAGGGATTTTAGGAAATAGAAACCCTAATATTGGCTCGATTTTTCGATTTGAATTCCGATTTCACCGCATAGCTTCATATTTTATGGCCGACACTATCCGAATATCGAATCAATTTCGGAAAGCCCCAATTTATGGAAGTCTTACCGTATGTTTGTATACTAGTGGATACGAGCTATATCGTCAAAGTAGGTTTGGTGTAGCGGTTAGTGAAGTAGTGACTTTTTATATCCCAACGGCGTGGGTTCGAACCTCGCTGGTCGCTTTTTTTTCTTTAATTATTTTTTGTCCCTCCTTTCGGAGTAAATTCGTGGTGCTTCGTAGAGTTTACCGCGTGGTAGAAACAACGCTATGGTAAAGTTTCGGTATTTTTTATCAACGCTGAAAAATATGACTTTATTTTATAACTCACGATTTTTTTACCATCACACTTGCAAGTCCGTAACTTTGGCTTAGGATGTCGGAATTTTCCGAATTATTTTTTAATTCCGCATTATTTTTTGGTATCTAAGCGATGGTGAAGTTTCGGTAATTTTTTACTCTTTGGTTTGTTCGTTCCTATAAATCCGGGCAACTTGTATTTCGGTTTTTCTTAAAACCGTAGCTCCAAACCTTTGCAAGTCCATACCTTTGGCTTCGGATGTCCGAATCATGTGATTTTTTTTTATTCCACAATATTTTCCGATATCCATG
>JAUPFV010000104.1:112500-115000 GCA_036936605.1 Limnanthes douglasii subsp. nivea
CAAATCAACAACAGGATTCATAGCGTGCTAGTCTACACTTGCCTTTCCCTACCGAATAGAAGCCGATCATCCATACGAGGCGTAACTATGGCGTACTTCACAATCCCGCATCACGAATCTTTCACAACAGTAGGATACACCTGTTATCAAGTATGTTTGTGGGAATATCAGTTGGCAGTAGCAAAAATCATGCCGTGGATCTCCGAAGGACCGGCTCTAAACACCTCCAGAATCACGTCTCCGCGTCCCGTCATTCGATGTTTAAAGACTTATAGCGACAGCATCTCCGATCCGTCCCAAAAATTTATGCTACATACCCCTTCCAACGCCCACAAACAACCATCGTCTAGAGGCAAATCCTACCATTGCTGCTGATTCAATTGCTTTGGAATTGTAATAACCAGTAGCTCCAACCCCTCTGTGTGACCGACTGCCCTACCCTCTTCGGTGAAAAGTAGGGCCAAATTGGACTACTAGGAATCATAAGAGGGTCTGTGGAATGCAGCAACACAAAACCGTAGACTACCTCTTACTTTTTGTCGTAGGGGTATTTTGGTCTTTTCCTATGGAAGGTCAAAACCGGAATACATCCACCACAAAAACGAGTTCCTACTAATCCCCACCTTCGCATCGGGAGGAATCCGCCCGCTTCCTCACTCGTTAAGCACAAATTGTCCTTTAGCCGTAAGAGGGGTATTTTGGTCTTTTACTTCCCACCTCGGACAATTTGTGCTTAAAAGGCTACAAAGGCTACCAATGCCGCACTAGTATGTGCGACATTCGGTGCTTGCCGGCTAAAACAAGCACCTTTGGGGCAACTCCAACTTTCACCAGTTGGCTCACCCCCCCTAAGTAGCTTAATAGGCTGTTTTAGCTAAAACACTAGGTAGTGCTTTTATGTTTGAACCATCACCCTACCTTCAAAAGTGGGGAATCCGAAGGAATTTGATTATGAAACTTTGCAGTTATGTTAACAATGGATAAAAACAAGTGTTCACAAAGTTTGAACTAAAAATTCAAACCATAAGTATTTTATATATATTTATTTAACGAAAAACGTTAGAAAAATCATAACAAATTTAATTTTGGTTTAAAAATTACAAACTCGACTCTTAAAAATCCTACATGTTATAAGGATTGTATGATGGAAAGTATTTTGAGTTTTGCACGAGTAGAAAAAAAGATATCACATTTTCTATGTTCTTTGGCCCCATTTGGGGCGCTGCTGGCACGACACAGCCCAGTGGTGGCCTGCCACTGGCGCCACAATGCGGGCCACTTGCACCACATTGGCCGGCCACTGGCGCCTCAAATGCTGGCTCTGGCGCCACAATGCTGGCCACTGGCGCCACATTGCTGGCCACTGGTACCACAATGGCCGGCCACTGGTGCCACAGCACTGGCCACTGGCGCCTCAAATGCTGGCACTGGCGCCACAATGCTGGCCACTGGCGCCACATTGCTGGCCACTGGTACCACATTGGCCGGCCACTGGTGCCACAGCACTGGCCACTGGCGCCTCAAATGCTGGCCACAATGGCCGGCCACTGGCGCCACATTGCTGGCCACAGTGGTGCCACACTGGCCGGCCACTGGTGCCACATTGGCCGGCCAGTGGCGCCACATTGCTGGACAGCAAAAAACCGGCCAACAATGGCTCGGTTCCCATATCTCGGTTGTCCGAATGCGGATTTCTATATATGGATTCCATGCAGTTTTTCGAGATCTACGCGCTGGTTAATTACCTACGGTGATTAACCGAAGTGTGGACCCAAAAAAACGCCGTTTTGCATGTTAATTTTAGATTTTTAGAATCATTTAGGGATTTTAGGAAATAGAAACCCTAATATTGGCTCGATTTTTCGATTTGAATTCCGATTTCACCGCATAGCTTCATATTTTATGGCCGACACTATCCGAATATCGAATCAATTTCGGAAAGCCCCAATTTATGGAAGTCTTACCGTATGTTTGTATACTAGTGGATACGAGCTATATCGTCAAAGTAGGTTTGGTGTAGCGGTTAGTGAAGTAGTGACTTTTTATATCCCAACGGCGTGGGTTCGAACCTCGCTGGTCGCTTTTTTTTCTTTAATTATTTTTTGTCCCTCCTTTCGGAGTAAATTCGTGGTGCTTCGTAGAGTTTACCGCGTGGTAGAAACAACGCTATGGTAAAGTTTCGGTATTTTTTATCAACGCTGAAAAATATGACTTTATTTTATAACTCACGATTTTTTTACCATCACACTTGCAAGTCCGTAACTTTGGCTTAGGATGTCGGAATTTTCCGAATTATTTTTTAATTCCGCATTATTTTTTGGTATCTAAGCGATGGTGAAGTTTCGGTAATTTTTTACTCTTTGGTTTGTTCGTTCCTATAAATCCGGGCAACTTGTATTTCGGTTTTTCTTAAAACCGTAGCTCCAAACCTTTGCAAGTCCATACCTTTGGCTTCGGATGTCCGAATCATGTGATTTTTTTTTATTCCACAATATTTTCC
>JAUPFV010000104.1:165000-167500 GCA_036936605.1 Limnanthes douglasii subsp. nivea
ACTTGCCTTTCCCTACCGAATAGAAGCCGATCATCCATACGAGGCGTAACTATGGCGTACTTCACAATCCCGCATCACGAATCTTTCACAACAGTAGGATACACCTGTTATCAAGTATGTTTGTGGGAATATCAGTTGGCAGTAGCAAAAATCATGCCGTGGATCTCCGAAGGACCGGCTCTAAACACCTCCAGAATCACGTCTCCGCGTCCCGTCATTCGATGTTTAAAGACTTATAGCGACAGCATCTCCGATCCGTCCCAAAAATTTATGCTACATACCCCTTCCAACGCCCACAAACAACCATCGTCTAGAGGCAAATCCTACCATTGCTGCTGATTCAATTGCTTTGGAATTGTAATAACCAGTAGCTCCAACCCCTCTGTGTGACCGACTGCCCTACCCTCTTCGGTGAAAAGTAGGGCCAAATTGGACTACTAGGAATCATAAGAGGGTCTGTGGAATGCAGCAACACAAAACCGTAGACTACCTCTTACTTTTTGTCGTAGGGGTATTTTGGTCTTTTCCTATGGAAGGTCAAAACCGGAATACATCCACCACAAAAACGAGTTCCTACTAATCCCCACCTTCGCATCGGGAGGAATCCGCCCGCTTCCTCACTCGTTAAGCACAAATTGTCCTTTAGCCGTAAGAGGGGTATTTTGGTCTTTTACTTCCCACCTCGGACAATTTGTGCTTAAAAGGCTACAAAGGCTACCAATGCCGCACTAGTATGTGCGACATTCGGTGCTTGCCGGCTAAAACAAGCACCTTTGGGGCAACTCCAACTTTCACCAGTTGGCTCACCCCCCCTAAGTAGCTTAATAGGCTGTTTTAGCTAAAACACTAGGTAGTGCTTTTATGTTTGAACCATCACCCTACCTTCAAAAGTGGGGAATCCGAAGGAATTTGATTATGAAACTTTGCAGTTATGTTAACAATGGATAAAAACAAGTGTTCACAAAGTTTGAACTAAAAATTCAAACCATAAGTATTTTATATATATTTATTTAACGAAAAACGTTAGAAAAATCATAACAAATTTAATTTTGGTTTAAAAATTACAAACTCGACTCTTAAAAATCCTACATGTTATAAGGATTGTATGATGGAAAGTATTTTGAGTTTTGCACGAGTAGAAAAAAAGATATCACATTTTCTATGTTCTTTGGCCCCATTTGGGGCGCTGCTGGCACGACACAGCCCAGTGGTGGCCTGCCACTGGCGCCACAATGCGGGCCACTTGCACCACATTGGCCGGCCACTGGCGCCTCAAATGCTGGCTCTGGCGCCACAATGCTGGCCACTGGCGCCACATTGCTGGCCACTGGTACCACAATGGCCGGCCACTGGTGCCACAGCACTGGCCACTGGCGCCTCAAATGCTGGCACTGGCGCCACAATGCTGGCCACTGGCGCCACATTGCTGGCCACTGGTACCACATTGGCCGGCCACTGGTGCCACAGCACTGGCCACTGGCGCCTCAAATGCTGGCCACAATGGCCGGCCACTGGCGCCACATTGCTGGCCACAGTGGTGCCACACTGGCCGGCCACTGGTGCCACATTGGCCGGCCAGTGGCGCCACATTGCTGGACAGCAAAAAACCGGCCAACAATGGCTCGGTTCCCATATCTCGGTTGTCCGAATGCGGATTTCTATATATGGATTCCATGCAGTTTTTCGAGATCTACGCGCTGGTTAATTACCTACGGTGATTAACCGAAGTGTGGACCCAAAAAAACGCCGTTTTGCATGTTAATTTTAGATTTTTAGAATCATTTAGGGATTTTAGGAAATAGAAACCCTAATATTGGCTCGATTTTTCGATTTGAATTCCGATTTCACCGCATAGCTTCATATTTTATGGCCGACACTATCCGAATATCGAATCAATTTCGGAAAGCCCCAATTTATGGAAGTCTTACCGTATGTTTGTATACTAGTGGATACGAGCTATATCGTCAAAGTAGGTTTGGTGTAGCGGTTAGTGAAGTAGTGACTTTTTATATCCCAACGGCGTGGGTTCGAACCTCGCTGGTCGCTTTTTTTTCTTTAATTATTTTTTGTCCCTCCTTTCGGAGTAAATTCGTGGTGCTTCGTAGAGTTTACCGCGTGGTAGAAACAACGCTATGGTAAAGTTTCGGTATTTTTTATCAACGCTGAAAAATATGACTTTATTTTATAACTCACGATTTTTTTACCATCACACTTGCAAGTCCGTAACTTTGGCTTAGGATGTCGGAATTTTCCGAATTATTTTTTAATTCCGCATTATTTTTTGGTATCTAAGCGATGGTGAAGTTTCGGTAATTTTTTACTCTTTGGTTTGTTCGTTCCTATAAATCCGGGCAACTTGTATTTCGGTTTTTCTTAAAACCGTAGCTCCAAACCTTTGCAAGTCCATACCTTTGGCTTCGGATGTCCGAATCATGTGATTTTTTTTTATTCCACAATATTTTCCGATATCCATGCGATGGTAAAGTTTCGGTATTTTTTT
>JAUPFV010000105.1:0-2500 GCA_036936605.1 Limnanthes douglasii subsp. nivea
CTTAAATACGCGACAGGGTATTGTAAGTGGCAGAGTGGCCTTGCTGCCACGATCCACTGAGATTCAGCCCTTCGTCGCTCCGATTCGTCCCTCCCCCATAGCAAACAATAAAACACAAGTTTAACTTTAAGTTTTTTTTAAAGAAAATAGCCCCGAGGTTCAAAGGGATACGTAAAAATGGCTAAGTGTTTGAAGCACCATGAACGCTCTTGCAACTCTTGTCGTGCCATCGATGCGTAGTGTGGGTGCAAATGTTGGACCATCGGCGGGTAGTGGAAAGCCTTATGCACAATCAACATCAAGTTAAAGACTCCGACATATATATACATCGATTGTTTGTCAAATTTACGGACTTCAGGTAGTTGATAACAAAATTATAAACAAGACAAAAAACTTCAATAATACTTGTGGGATATATATATATATATATATATATATATATATATGTATATATATATATACTACTAACACCGTTTGGGTTCGTTGGAAACAAAAAATAATATTGAAGTGTTCGTAGCTGGTGGGGTTCGAACCCATACCGCCCACGAAGTTTGTTGAAAGTCCAACCACTAGGCTAAGGTATAATTTTATAATAAAACATGTATATTATGTTATACAACCATAGCGAGGTCCGTAATAAGCGGCAAACCACGGTGTCCGGATATTTTATAAGAACGAACCGAAGCGAAGGTTTAAAAAACACGGGACAACATACTATGTAGATAGATGTAAAAAAAATCAAGTTATTCAGATATCCAAACCCAAAGCTACAGACTTGCAAGTTTTGAAGCTCCAATATAGAAAAAGCTCAAAACTAGTAATCCGGATTCTCTGGAGACGAACAAAAGGGTTGGAAAACGTCGAGGGTGGAAGGACACATAAGTGTACCAAAAATCATGCGGAACTAGAGAGATCATGTGTTATGGTAAAAAAATTGTGAGCTATATAACCCACCGGTTGGTCTCCAAAAGTCCTATTTTTTGACGTTTTTAAAAAAGTGCGAAATTTTACCATCACGTAGATATTGAAAAATAATGCGTTGTGAAAAAAAAATCGGACAATTCCGACATCCGAAGCAAAAGTTACGGACTTGCAAAGGTGATGGTAAAAAAATCGTAAGCTATAACCCACCGGTTTAGCTAAAAAAGTCCTCTTTTTCCACATTGGGTAAAAAAATACCGAAACTTTACCATCGCATGGATATCGGAAAATATTGTGGAATAAAAAAAAATCACATGATTCGGACATCCGAAGCCAAAGGTATGGACTTGCAAAGGTTTGGAGCTACGGTTTTAAGAAAAACCGAAATACAAGTTGCCCGGATTTATAGGAACGAACAAACCAAAGAGTAAAAAATTACCGAAACTTCACCATCGCTTAGATACCAAAAAATAATGCGGAATTAAAAAATAATTCGGAAAATTCCGACATCCTAAGCCAAAGTTACGGACTTGCAAGTGTGATGGTAAAAAAATCGTGAGTTATAAAATAAAGTCATATTTTTCAGCGTTGATAAAAAATACCGAAACTTTACCATAGCGTTGTTTCTACCACGCGGTAAACTCTACGAAGCACCACGAATTTACTCCGAAAGGAGGGACAAAAAATAATTAAAGAAAAAAAAGCGACCAGCGAGGTTCGAACCCACGCCGTTGGGATATAAAAAGTCACTACTTCACTAACCGCTACACCAAACCTACTTTGACGATATAGCTCGTATCCACTAGTATACAAACATACGGTAAGACTTCCATAAATTGGGGCTTTCCGAAATTGATTCGATATTCGGATAGTGTCGGCCATAAAATATGAAGCTATGCGGTGAAATCGGAATTCAAATCGAAAAATCGAGCCAATATTAGGGTTTCTATTTCCTAAAATCCCTAAATGATTCTAAAAATCTAAAATTAACATGCAAAACGGCGTTTTTTTGGGTCCACACTTCGGTTAATCACCGTAGGTAATTAACCAGCGCGTAGATCTTATATAGAAATCCGCATTCGGACAACCGAGATATGGGAACCGAGCCATTGTTGGCCGGTTTTTTGCTGTCCAGCAATGTGGCGCCACTGGCCGGCCAATGTGGCACCAGTGGCCGGCCAGTGTGGCACCACTGTGGCCAGCAATGTGGCGCCAGTGGCCGGCCATTGTGGCCAGCATTTGAG
The DNA here is from genome assembly GCA_036936605.1 of Limnanthes douglasii subsp. nivea. Lineage (NCBI taxonomy): Eukaryota > Viridiplantae > Streptophyta > Magnoliopsida > Brassicales > Limnanthaceae > Limnanthes > Limnanthes douglasii. The sequence goes on from JAUPFV010000105.1 coordinate 2,166, forward strand.
GCGCCAGTGGCCAGTGCTGTGGCACCAGTGGCCGGCCAATGTGGTACCAGTGGCCAGCAATGTGGCGCCAGTGGCCAGCATTGTGGCGCCAGTGCCAGCATTTGAGGCGCCAGTGGCCAGTGCTGTGGCACCAGTGGCCGGCCATTGTGGTACCAGTGGCCAGCAATGTGGCGCCAGTGGCCAGCATTGTGGCGCCAGAGCCAGCATTTGAGGCGCCAGTGGCCGGCCAATGTGGTGCAAGTGGCCCGCATTGTGGCGCCAGTGGCAGGCCACCACTGGGCTGTGTCGTGCCAGCAGCGCCCCAAATGGGGCCAAAGAACATAGAAAATGTGATA
>JAUPFV010000105.1:32500-35000 GCA_036936605.1 Limnanthes douglasii subsp. nivea
CACCGGTTGGTCTCCAAAAGTCCTATTTTTTGACGTTTTTAAAAAAGTGCGAAATTTTACCATCACGTAGATATTGAAAAATAATGCGTTGTGAAAAAAAGATCGGACAATTCCGACATCCGAAGCAAAAGTTACGGACTTGCAAAGGTGATGGTAAAAAAATCGTAAGCTATAACCCACCGGTTTAGCTAAAAAAGTCCTCTTTTTCCACATTGGGTAAAAAAATACCGAAACTTTACCATCGCATGGATATCGGAAAATATTGTGGAATAAAAAAAAATCACATGATTCGGACATCCGAAGCCAAAGGTATGGACTTGCAAAGGTTTGGAGCTACGGTTTTAAGAAAAACCGAAATACAAGTTGCCCGGATTTATAGGAACGAACAAACCAAAGAGTAAAAAATTACCGAAACTTCACCATCGCTTAGATACCAAAAAATAATGCGGAATTAAAAAATAATTCGGAAAATTCCGACATCCTAAGCCAAAGTTACGGACTTGCAAGTGTGATGGTAAAAAAATCGTGAGTTATAAAATAAAGTCATATTTTTCAGCGTTGATAAAAAATACCGAAACTTTACCATAGCGTTGTTTCTACCACGCGGTAAACTCTACGAAGCACCACGAATTTACTCCGAAAGGAGGGACAAAAAATAATTAAAGAAAAAAAAGCGACCAGCGAGGTTCGAACCCACGCCGTTGGGATATAAAAAGTCACTACTTCACTAACCGCTACACCAAACCTACTTTGACGATATAGCTCGTATCCACTAGTATACAAACATACGGTAAGACTTCCATAAATTGGGGCTTTCCGAAATTGATTCGATATTCGGATAGTGTCGGCCATAAAATATGAAGCTATGCGGTGAAATCGGAATTCAAATCGAAAAATCGAGCCAATATTAGGGTTTCTATTTCCTAAAATCCCTAAATGATTCTAAAAATCTAAAATTAACATGCAAAACGGCGTTTTTTTGGGTCCACACTTCGGTTAATCACCGTAGGTAATTAACCAGCGCGTAGATCTCGAAAAACTGCATGGAATCCATATATAGAAATCCGCATTCGGACAACCGAGATATGGGAACCGAGCCATTGTTGGCCGGTTTTTTGCTGTCCAGCAATGTGGCGCCACTGGCCGGCCAATGTGGCACCAGTGGCCGGCCAGTGTGGCACCACTGTGGCCAGCAATGTGGCGCCAGTGGCCGGCCATTGTGGCCAGCATTTGAGGCGCCAGTGGCCAGTGCTGTGGCACCAGTGGCCGGCCAATGTGGTACCAGTGGCCAGCAATGTGGCGCCAGTGGCCAGCATTGTGGCGCCAGTGCCAGCATTTGAGGCGCCAGTGGCCAGTGCTGTGGCACCAGTGGCCGGCCATTGTGGTACCAGTGGCCAGCAATGTGGCGCCAGTGGCCAGCATTGTGGCGCCAGAGCCAGCATTTGAGGCGCCAGTGGCCGGCCAATGTGGTGCAAGTGGCCCGCATTGTGGCGCCAGTGGCAGGCCACCACTGGGCTGTGTCGTGCCAGCAGCGCCCCAAATGGGGCCAAAGAACATAGAAAATGTGATATCTTTTTTTCTACTCGTGCAAAACTCAAAATACTTTCCATCATACAATCCTTATAACATGTAGGATTTTTAAGAGTCGAGTTTGTAATTTTTAAACCAAAATTAAATTTGTTATGATTTTTCTAACGTTTTTCGTTAAATAAATATATATAAAATACTTATGGTTTGAATTTTTAGTTCAAACTTTGTGAACACTTGTTTTTATCCATTGTTAACATAACTGCAAAGTTTCATAATCAAATTCCTTCGGATTCCCCACTTTTGAAGGTAGGGTGATGGTTCAAACATAAAAGCACTACCTAGTGTTTTAGCTAAAACAGCCTATTAAGCTACTTAGGGGGGGTGAGCCAACTGGTGAAAGTTGGAGTTGCCCCAAAGGTGCTTGTTTTAGCCGGCAAGCACCGAATGTCGCACATACTAGTGCGGCATTGGTAGCCTTTGTAGCCTTTTAAGCACAAATTGTCCGAGGTGGGAAGTAAAAGACCAAAATACCCCTCTTACGGCTAAAGGACAATTTGTGCTTAACGAGTGAGGAAGCGGGCGGATTCCTCCCGATGCGAAGGTGGGGATTAGTAGGAACTCGTTTTTGTGGTGGATGTATTCCGGTTTTGACCTTCCATAGGAAAAGACCAAAATACCCCTACGACAAAAAGTAAGAGGTAGTCTACGGTTTTGTGTTGCTGCATTCCACAGACCCTCTTATGATTCCTAGTAGTCCAATTTGGCCCTACTTTTCACCGAAGAGGGTAGGGCAGTCGGTCACACAGAGGGGTTGGAGCTACTGGTTATTACAATTCCAAAGCAATTGAATCAGCAGCAATGGTAGGATTTGCCTCTAGACGATGGTTGTTTGTGGGCGTTGGAAGGGGTATGTAGCATAAATTTTTGGGACGGATCGGAGATGCTGTCGCTATAAGTCTTTAAACATCGA
>JAUPFV010000105.1:85000-87500 GCA_036936605.1 Limnanthes douglasii subsp. nivea
CGGTTTTAAGAAAAACCGAAATACAAGTTGCCCGGATTTATAGGAACGAACAAACCAAAGAGTAAAAAATTACCGAAACTTCACCATCGCTTAGATACCAAAAAATAATGCGGAATTAAAAAATAATTCGGAAAATTCCGACATCCTAAGCCAAAGTTACGGACTTGCAAGTGTGATGGTAAAAAAATCGTGAGTTATAAAATAAAGTCATATTTTTCAGCGTTGATAAAAAATACCGAAACTTTACCATAGCGTTGTTTCTACCACGCGGTAAACTCTACGAAGCACCACGAATTTACTCCGAAAGGAGGGACAAAAAATAATTAAAGAAAAAAAAGCGACCAGCGAGGTTCGAACCCACGCCGTTGGGATATAAAAAGTCACTACTTCACTAACCGCTACACCAAACCTACTTTGACGATATAGCTCGTATCCACTAGTATACAAACATACGGTAAGACTTCCATAAATTGGGGCTTTCCGAAATTGATTCGATATTCGGACAGTGTCGGCCATAAAATATGAAGCTATGCGGTGAAATCGGAATTCAAATCGAAAAATCGAGCCAATATTAGGGTTTCTATTTCCTAAAATCCCTAAATGATTCTAAAAATCTAAAATTAACATGCAAAACGGCGTTTTTTTGGGTCCACACTTCGGTTAATCACCGTAGGTAATTAACCAGCGCGTAGATCTCGAAAAACTGCATGGAATCCATATATAGAAATCCGCATTCGGACAACCGAGATATGGGAACCGAGCCATTGTTGGCCGGTTTTTTGCTGTCCAGCAATGTGGCGCCACTGGCCGGCCAATGTGGCACCAGTGGCCGGCCAGTGTGGCACCACTGTGGCCAGCAATGTGGCGCCAGTGGCCGGCCATTGTGGCCAGCATTTGAGGCGCCAGTGGCCAGTGCTGTGGCACCAGTGGCCGGCCAATGTGGTACCAGTGGCCAGCAATGTGGCGCCAGTGGCCAGCATTGTGGCGCCAGTGCCAGCATTTGAGGCGCCAGTGGCCAGTGCTGTGGCACCAGTGGCCGGCCATTGTGGTACCAGTGGCCAGCAATGTGGCGCCAGTGGCCAGCATTGTGGCGCCAGAGCCAGCATTTGAGGCGCCAGTGGCCGGCCAATGTGGTGCAAGTGGCCCGCATTGTGGCGCCAGTGGCAGGCCACCACTGGGCTGTGTCGTGCCAGCAGCGCCCCAAATGGGGCCAAAGAACATAGAAAATGTGATATCTTTTTTTCTACTCGTGCAAAACTCAAAATACTTTCCATCATACAATCCTTATAACATGTAGGATTTTTAAGAGTCGAGTTTGTAATTTTTAAACCAAAATTAAATTTGTTATGATTTTTCTAACGTTTTTCGTTAAATAAATATATATAAAATACTTATGGTTTGAATTTTTAGTTCAAACTTTGTGAACACTTGTTTTTATCCATTGTTAACATAACTGCAAAGTTTCATAATCAAATTCCTTCGGATTCCCCACTTTTGAAGGTAGGGTGATGGTTCAAACATAAAAGCACTACCTAGTGTTTTAGCTAAAACAGCCTATTAAGCTACTTAGGGGGGGTGAGCCAACTGGTGAAAGTTGGAGTTGCCCCAAAGGTGCTTGTTTTAGCCGGCAAGCACCGAATGTCGCACATACTAGTGCGGCATTGGTAGCCTTTGTAGCCTTTTAAGCACAAATTGTCCGAGGTGGGAAGTAAAAGACCAAAATACCCCTCTTACGGCTAAAGGACAATTTGTGCTTAACGAGTGAGGAAGCGGGCGGATTCCTCCCGATGCGAAGGTGGGGATTAGTAGGAACTCGTTTTTGTGGTGGATGTATTCCGGTTTTGACCTTCCATAGGAAAAGACCAAAATACCCCTACGACAAAAAGTAAGAGGTAGTCTACGGTTTTGTGTTGCTGCATTCCACAGACCCTCTTATGATTCCTAGTAGTCCAATTTGGCCCTACTTTTCACCGAAGAGGGTAGGGCAGTCGGTCCAACAGAGGGGTTGGAGCTACTGGTTATTACAATTCCAAAGCAATTGAATCAGCAGCAATGGTAGGATTTGCCTCTAGACGATGGTTGTTTGTGGGCGTTGGAAGGGGTATGTAGCATAAATTTTTGGGACGGATCGGAGATGCTGTCGCTATAAGTCTTTAAACATCGAATGACGGGACGCGGAGACGTGATTCTGGAGGTGTTTAGAGCCGGTCCTTCGGAGATCCACGGCATGATTTTTGCTACTGCCAACTGATATTCCCACAAACATACTTGATAACAGGTGTATCCTACTGTTGTGAAAGATTCGTGATGCGGGATTGTGAAGTACGCCATAGTTACGCCTCGTATGGATGATCGGCTTCTATTCGGTAGGGAAAGGCAAGTGTAGACTAGCACGCTATGAATCCTGTTGTTGATTTGCAAACTATCTGCAAATCTTTTGGATTCGGAGCTGATGAAAGTCATCATCTTGTCATTCCTGCAAAACGGAGGAGGGTCGGAG
>JAUPFV010000105.1:137500-140000 GCA_036936605.1 Limnanthes douglasii subsp. nivea
AAAAAATCACATGATTCGGACATCCGAAGCCAAAGGTATGGACTTGCAAAGGTTTGGAGCTACGGTTTTAAGAAAAACCGAAATACAAGTTGCCCGGATTTATAGGAACGAACAAACCAAAGAGTAAAAAATTACCGAAACTTCACCATCGCTTAGATACCAAAAAATAATGCGGAATTAAAAAATAATTCGGAAAATTCCGACATCCTAAGCCAAAGTTACGGACTTGCAAGTGTGATGGTAAAAAAATCGTGAGTTATAAAATAAAGTCATATTTTTCAGCGTTGATAAAAAATACCGAAACTTTACCATAGCGTTGTTTCTACCACGCGGTAAACTCTACGAAGCACCACGAATTTACTCCGAAAGGAGGGACAAAAAATAATTAAAGAAAAAAAAGCGACCAGCGAGGTTCGAACCCACGCCGTTGGGATATAAAAAGTCACTACTTCACTAACCGCTACACCAAACCTACTTTGACGATATAGCTCGTATCCACTAGTATACAAACATACGGTAAGACTTCCATAAATTGGGGCTTTCCGAAATTGATTCGATATTCGGATAGTGTCGGCCATAAAATATGAAGCTATGCGGTGAAATCGGAATTCAAATCGAAAAATCGAGCCAATATTAGGGTTTCTATTTCCTAAAATCCCTAAATGATTCTAAAAATCTAAAATTAACATGCAAAACGGCGTTTTTTTGGGTCCACACTTCGGTTAATCACCGTAGGTAATTAACCAGCGCGTAGATCTCGAAAAACTGCATGGAATCCATATATAGAAATCCGCATTCGGACAACCGAGATATGGGAACCGAGCCATTGTTGGCCGGTTTTTTGCTGTCCAGCAATGTGGCGCCACTGGCCGGCCAATGTGGCACCAGTGGCCGGCCAGTGTGGCACCACTGTGGCCAGCAATGTGGCGCCAGTGGCCGGCCATTGTGGCCAGCATTTGAGGCGCCAGTGGCCAGTGCTGTGGCACCAGTGGCCGGCCAATGTGGTACCAGTGGCCAGCAATGTGGCGCCAGTGGCCAGCATTGTGGCGCCAGTGCCAGCATTTGAGGCGCCAGTGGCCAGTGCTGTGGCACCAGTGGCCGGCCATTGTGGTACCAGTGGCCAGCAATGTGGCGCCAGTGGCCAGCATTGTGGCGCCAGAGCCAGCATTTGAGGCGCCAGTGGCCGGCCAATGTGGTGCAAGTGGCCCGCATTGTGGCGCCAGTGGCAGGCCACCACTGGGCTGTGTCGTGCCAGCAGCGCCCCAAATGGGGCCAAAGAACATAGAAAATGTGATATCTTTTTTTCTACTCGTGCAAAACTCAAAATACTTTCCATCATACAATCCTTATAACATGTAGGATTTTTAAGAGTCGAGTTTGTAATTTTTAAACCAAAATTAAATTTGTTATGATTTTTCTAACGTTTTTCGTTAAATAAATATATATAAAATACTTATGGTTTGAATTTTTAGTTCAAACTTTGTGAACACTTGTTTTTATCCATTGTTAACATAACTGCAAAGTTTCATAATCAAATTCCTTCGGATTCCCCACTTTTGAAGGTAGGGTGATGGTTCAAACATAAAAGCACTACCTAGTGTTTTAGCTAAAACAGCCTATTAAGCTACTTAGGGGGGGTGAGCCAACTGGTGAAAGTTGGAGTTGCCCCAAAGGTGCTTGTTTTAGCCGGCAAGCACCGAATGTCGCACATACTAGTGCGGCATTGGTAGCCTTTGTAGCCTTTTAAGCACAAATTGTCCGAGGTGGGAAGTAAAAGACCAAAATACCCCTCTTACGGCTAAAGGACAATTTGTGCTTAACGAGTGAGGAAGCGGGCGGATTCCTCCCGATGCGAAGGTGGGGATTAGTAGGAACTCGTTTTTGTGGTGGATGTATTCCGGTTTTGACCTTCCATAGGAAAAGACCAAAATACCCCTACGACAAAAAGTAAGAGGTAGTCTACGGTTTTGTGTTGCTGCATTCCACAGACCCTCTTATGATTCCTAGTAGTCCAATTTGGCCCTACTTTTCACCGAAGAGGGTAGGGCAGTCGGTCACACAGAGGGGTTGGAGCTACTGGTTATTACAATTCCAAAGCAATTGAATCAGCAGCAATGGTAGGATTTGCCTCTAGACGATGGTTGTTTGTGGGCGTTGGAAGGGGTATGTAGCATAAATTTTTGGGACGGATCGGAGATGCTGTCGCTATAAGTCTTTAAACATCGAATGACGGGACGCGGAGACGTGATTCTGGAGGTGTTTAGAGCCGGTCCTTCGGAGATCCACGGCATGATTTTTGCTACTGCCAACTGATATTCCCACAAACATACTTGATAACAGGTGTATCCTACTGTTGTGAAAGATTCGTGATGCGGGATTGTGAAGTACGCCATAGTTACGCCTCGTATGGATGATCGGCTTCTATTCGGTAGGGAAAGGCAAGTGTAGACTAGCACGCTATGAATCCTGTTGTTGATTTGCAAACTATCTGCAAATCTTT
>JAUPFV010000105.1:160000-162500 GCA_036936605.1 Limnanthes douglasii subsp. nivea
TGATGGTAAAAAAAATCGTAAGCTATAACCCACCGGTTTAGCTAAAAAAGTCCTCTTTTCCACATTGGGTAAAAAAATACCGAAACTTTACCATCGCATGGATATCGGAAAATATTGTGGAATAAAAAAAAATCACATGATTCGGACATCCGAAGCCAAAGGTATGGACTTGCAAAGGTTTGGAGCTACGGTTTTAAGAAAAACCGAAATACAAGTTGCCCGGATTTATAGGAACGAACAAACCAAAGAGTAAAAAAATTACGAAACTTCACCATCGCTTAGATACCAAAAAATAATGCGGAATTAAAAAATAATTCGGAAAATTCCGACATCCTAAGCCAAAGTTACGGACTTGCAAGTGTGATGGTAAAAAAATCGTGAGTTATAAAATAAAGTAATATTTTTCGGCGTTGATAAAAAATACCGAAACTTTACCATAGCGTTGTTTCTACCACGCGGTAAACTCTACGAAGCACCACGAATTTACTCCGAAAGGAGGACAAAAAATAATTAAGAAAAAAAAAGCGACCAGCGAGGTTCGAACCCACGCCGTTGGATATAAAAAGTCACTACTTCACTAACCGCTACACCAAACCTACTTTGACGATATAGCTCGTATCCACTAGTATACAAACATACGGTAAGACTTCCATAAATTGGGGCTTTCCGAAATTGATTCGATATTCGGATAGTGTCGGCCATAAAATATGAAGCTATGCGGTGAAATCGGAATTCAAATCGAAAAATCGAGCCAATATTAGGGTTTCTATTTCCTAAATCCTAAATGATTCTAAAAATCTAAAATTAACATGCAAAACGGCGTTTTTTTGGGTCCACACTTCGGTTAATCACCGTAGGTAATTAACCAGCGCGTAGATCTCGAAAAACTGCATGAATCCATATATAGAAATCCGCATTCGGACAACCGAGATATGGGAACCGAGCCATTGTTGGCCGGTTTTTTGCTGTCCAGCAATGTGGCGCCACTGGCCGGCCAATGTGGCACCAGTGGCCGGCCAGTGTGGCACCACTGTGGCCAGCAATGTGGCGCCAGTGGCGGCCATTGTGGCCAGCATTTGAGGCGCCAGTGGCCAGTGCTGTGGCACCAGTGGCCGGCCAATGTGGTACCAGTGGCCAGCAATGTGGCGCCAGTGGCCAGCATTGTGGCGCCAGAGCCAGCATTTGAGGCGCCAGTGGCCAGTGCTGTGGCACCAGTGGCCGGCCATTGTGGTACCAGTGGCCAGCAATGTGGCGCCAGTGGCCAGCATTGTGGCGCCAGAGCCAGCATTTGAGGCGCCAGTGGCCGGCCAATGTGGTGCAAGTGGCCCCGCATTGTGGCGCCAGTGGCAGGCCACCACTGGGCTGTGTCGTGCCAGCAGCGCCCCAAATGGGGCCAAAGAACATAGAAAATGTGATATCTTTTTCTACTCGTGCAAAACTCAAAATACTTTCCATCATACAATCCTTATAACATGTAGGATTTTAAGAGTCTGAGTTTGTAATTTTTAAACCAAAATTAAATTTGTTATGATTTTTCTAACGTTTTTCGTTAAATAAATATATATAAATCTTATGGTTTGAATTTTAGTTCAAACTTTGTGAACACTTGTTTTTATCCATTGTTAACATAACTGCAAAGTTTCATAATCAAATTCCTTCGGATCCCCACTTTTGAAGGTAGGGTGATGGTTCAAACATAAAAGCACTACCTAGTGTTTTAGCTAAAACAGCCTATTAAGCTACTTAGGGGGGTGAGCCAACTGGTGAAAGTGGAGTTGCCCCAAAGGTGCTTGTTTTAGGCCGGCAAGCACCGAATGTCGCACATACTAGTGCGGCATTGGTAGCCTTTGTAGCCTTTTAAGCACAAATTGTCCGAGGTGGGAAGTAAAAGACCAAAATACCCCTCTTACGGCTAAAGGACAATTTGTGCTTAACGAGTGAGGAAGCGGGCGGATTCCTCCCGATGCGAAGGTGGGGATTAGTAGGAACTCGTTTTGTGGTGGATGTATTCCGGTTTTGACCTTCCATAGGAAAGACCAAAATACCCCTACGACAAAAAGTAAGAGTAGTCTACGGTTTTGTGTTGCTGCATTCCACAGACCCTCTTATGATTCCTAGTAGTCCAATTTGGCCCTACTTTTCACCGAAGAGGGTAGGGCAGTCGGTCACACAGAGGGGTTGGAGCTACTAGTTATTACAATTCCAAAGCAATTGAATCAGCAGCAATGGTAGGATTTGCCTCTAGACGATGGTTGTTTGTGGGCGTTGGAAGGGGTATGTAGCATAAATTTTTGGGACGGATCGGAGATGCTGTTGCTATAAGTCTTTAAACATCGAAAGACGGGACGCGGAGACGTGATTCTGGAGGTGTTTAGAGCCGGTCCTTCGGAGATCCACGGCATGATTTTTGCTACTGCCAACTGATATTCCCACAAACATACTTGATAACAGGTGTATCCTACTGTTGTGAAAGATTCGTGATGCGGGATTGTGAAGTACG
>JAUPFV010000106.1:10000-12500 GCA_036936605.1 Limnanthes douglasii subsp. nivea
AAAAGATTGTGAGCTATATTATATTACCCACCGGTTGGTCTTCAAAAGTCCTATTTTTCGACGTTGTTAAAAAAGTCCGAAATTTTACCATCACGTAGATATCGAAAAATAATGCGTTTTGAAAAAAAGATCGGACAATTCCGACATCCGAAGCCAAAGTTACGGACTTGCAAAGGTGATGGTAAAAAAATCGTAAGCTATAACCCACCGGTTTAGCTAAAAAATTCCTATTTTTCCACATTGGGTAAAAAATACCGAAACTTTACCATCTCACGGATATCGGAAAATATTGTGGAATAAAAAAAATCACATGATTCGGACATCCGAAGCCAAAGGTACGGACTTGCAAAGGTTTGGAGCTACGGTTTTAAAAAAAACCGAAATAACCCGGATTTATAGGAACAAACCAAAAGGTAATAATTTACCGAAACTTCACCATCGCTTAGATACCGAAAAATAATGCGGAATGAAAAAATAATTCGGAAAATTCCGACATCCTAACCCAAAGTTACGGACTTGCAGGTGTGATGGCAAAAAAATCATGAGTTATAAAATAAAGTCCTATTTTTCGGCGTTGGTTAAAAAATACCGAAACTTTACCATATCGTTGTTTCTACCACGCGGTAAACTCTACCAAGCTCCACGAATTTACTTCGAAAGGAGGGACAAAAAATAATTAAAGAAAAAAAAGCGACCAGCGAGGTTCGAACCCACACCGTTGGGATATAAAAAGTCACTACGTCACTAACCGCTACACCAAACCTACATTGACGATAAAGCTCGTATCCACTAGTATACAAACATACGGTAAGACTTCCTTAAATTGGGGCTTTCCGAAATTGATTCGATATTCGGATAGTGTCGGCCATAAAATATGAAGCTATGCGGTGAAATCGGAATTCAAATCGAAAAATCGAGCCAATATTAGGGTTTCTATTTCCTAAAATCCCTAAATAATTCTAAAAATCTAAAATTAACATGCAAAACGGCGTTTTTTTGGGTCCACACTTCGGTTAATCACCGTAGGTAATTAACCAGCGCGTAGATCTCGAAAAACTGCATGGAATCCATATATAGAAATCCGCATTCGGACAACCGATAAATCCATACAAGATATTGGAACCGAGCCATTGTTGGCCGGTTTTTTGCTGGCCAGCAATGTGGCGCAAGTGGCCGGCCAATGTGGCGCCATTGGCCAGCATTGTGGCGCCATTGGCCGGTATTGTTGCACCAGTGACCGGCCAATGTGGCACCAGTGGCCGGCCAGTGTGGCACCACTGTGGCCAGCAATGTGGCGCCAGTGGCCGGCCACTTCGGCCAGCAATGTGGCGCCAGTGGCCAGCAATGTGGCGCCAGTGGCCAGCATTGTGGCGCCAGAGCCAGCATTTGAGGCGCCAGTGGCCAGTGCTGTGGCACCAGTGGCCAGCAATGTGGCGCCAGTGGCCAGCATTGCGGCGCCAGAGCCAGCATTTGAGGCGCCAGTGGCCGGCCAATGTGGTGCAAGTGGCCCGCATTGTGGCGCCAGTGGCAGGCCACACTGGGCTGTGTGGTGCCAGCAGCGCCCCAAATTGGGCCAAAGCATATAAAAAATGTGATATCTTTTTTTCTACTCGTGCAAAACTCAAAATACTTTCCATCATACAATCCTTATAACATGTAGGATTTTTAAGAGTCGAGTTTGTAATTTTTAAACCAAAAGTAAATTTGTTATGATTTTTCTAACGTTTTTCGTTAAAAAAATATATATAAAATACTTATGGTTTGAATTTTTAGTTCAAACTTTGTGAACACTTGTTTTTATCCATTGTTAACATAACTGCAAAGTTTCATAACCAAATTCCTTCGGATTCCCCACTTTTGAAGGTAGGGTGATGGTTCAAACATAAAAGCACTACCTAGTGTTTTAGCTAAAACAGCCTATTAAGCTACTTAGGGGGGGTGAGCCAACTGGTGAAAGTTGGAGTTGCCCCAAAGGTGCTTGTTTTAGCCGGCAAGCACCGAATGTCGCACATACTAGTGCGGCATTGGTAGCCTTTGTAGCCTTTTAAGCACAAATTGTCCGAGGTGGGAAGTAAAAGACCAAAATACCCCTCTTACGGCTAAAGGACAATTTGTGCTTAACGAGTGAGGAAGCGGGCGGATTCCTCCCGATGCGAAGGTGGGGATTAGTAGGAACTCGTTTTTGTGGTGGATGTGTTGCGGTTTTGGCCTTCCATAGGAAAAGACCAAAATACCCCTACGACAAAAAGTAAGAGGTAGTCTATGGTTTTGCGTTGTTGCATTCCACAGACCCTCTTATGATTCCTAGTAGTCCTAGTTGGCCCTACTTTTCACCGAAGAGGGTAGGGCAGTCGGTCATAGAGAGGGGTTGGAGCTATTGGTTATTACGATTCCAAATCATTTTAATCAGCAGCAATGGTGGGATTTGCCTTTAGACGATGGTTGTTTGCGGGCGTTGGAAGGGGTACGTAGCATAAATTTTTGGGACGGATCGGAGATG
>JAUPFV010000106.1:52500-55000 GCA_036936605.1 Limnanthes douglasii subsp. nivea
GATACCGAAAAATAATGCGGAATGAAAAAATAATTCGGAAAATTCCGACATCCTAACCCAAAGTTACGGACTTGCAGGTGTGATGGCAAAAAAATCATGAGTTATAAAATAAAGTCCTATTTTTCGGCGTTGGTTAAAAAATACCGAAACTTTACCATATCGTTGTTTCTACCACGCGGTAAACTCTACCAAGCTCCACGAATTTACTTCGAAAGGAGGGACAAAAAATAATTAAAGAAAAAAAAGCGACCAGCGAGGTTCGAACCCACACCGTTGGGATATAAAAAGTCACTACGTCACTAACCGCTACACCAAACCTACATTGACGATAAAGCTCGTATCCACTAGTATACAAACATACGGTAAGACTTCCTTAAATTGGGGCTTTCCGAAATTGATTCGATATTCGGATAGTGTCGGCCATAAAATATGAAGCTATGCGGTGAAATCGGAATTCAAATCGAAAAATCGAGCCAATATTAGGGTTTCTATTTCCTAAAATCCCTAAATAATTCTAAAAATCTAAAATTAACATGCAAAACGGCGTTTTTTTGGGTCCACACTTCGGTTAATCACCGTAGGTAATTAACCAGCGCGTAGATCTCGAAAAACTGCATGGAATCCATATATAGAAATCCGCATTCGGACAACCGATAAATCCATACAAGATATTGGAACCGAGCCATTGTTGGCCGGTTTTTTGCTGGCCAGCAATGTGGCGCAAGTGGCCGGCCAATGTGGCGCCATTGGCCAGCATTGTGGCGCCATTGGCCGGTATTGTTGCACCAGTGACCGGCCAATGTGGCACCAGTGGCCGGCCAGTGTGGCACCACTGTGGCCAGCAATGTGGCGCCAGTGGCCGGCCACTTCGGCCAGCAATGTGGCGCCAGTGGCCAGCAATGTGGCGCCAGTGGCCAGCATTGTGGCGCCAGAGCCAGCATTTGAGGCGCCAGTGGCCAGTGCTGTGGTACCAGTGGCCAGCAATGTGGCGCCAGTGGCCAGCATTGCGGCGCCAGAGCCAGCATTTGAGGCGCCAGTGGCCGGCCAATGTGGTGCAAGTGGCCCGCATTGTGGCGCCAGTGGCAGGCCACACTGGGCTGTGTGGTGCCAGCAGCGCCCCAAATTGGGCCAAAGCATATAAAAAATGTGATATCTTTTTTTCTACTCGTGCAAAACTCAAAATACTTTCCATCATACAATCCTTATAACATGTAGGATTTTTAAGAGTCGAGTTTGTAATTTTTAAACCAAAAGTAAATTTGTTATGATTTTTCTAACGTTTTTCGTTAAAAAAATATATATAAAATACTTATGGTTTGAATTTTTAGTTCAAACTTTGTGAACACTTGTTTTTATCCATTGTTAACATAACTGCAAAGTTTCATAACCAAATTCCTTCGGATTCCCCACTTTTGAAGGTAGGGTGATGGTTCAAACATAAAAGCACTACCTAGTGTTTTAGCTAAAACAGCCTATTAAGCTACTTAGGGGGGGTGAGCCAACTGGTGAAAGTTGGAGTTGCCCCAAAGGTGCTTGTTTTAGCCGGCAAGCACCGAATGTCGCACATACTAGTGCGGCATTGGTAGCCTTTGTAGCCTTTTAAGCACAAATTGTCCGAGGTGGGAAGTAAAAGACCAAAATACCCCTCTTACGGCTAAAGGACAATTTGTGCTTAACGAGTGAGGAAGCGGGCGGATTCCTCCCGATGCGAAGGTGGGGATTAGTAGGAACTCGTTTTTGTGGTGGATGTGTTGCGGTTTTGGCCTTCCATAGGAAAAGACCAAAATACCCCTACGACAAAAAGTAAGAGGTAGTCTATGGTTTTGCGTTGTTGCATTCCACAGACCCTCTTATGATTCCTAGTAGTCCTAGTTGGCCCTACTTTTCACCGAAGAGGGTAGGGCAGTCGGTCATAGAGAGGGGTTGGAGCTATTGGTTATTACGATTCCAAATCATTTTAATCAGCAGCAATGGTGGGATTTGCCTTTAGACGATGGTTGTTTGCGGGCGTTGGAAGGGGTACGTAGCATAAATTTTTGGGACGGATCGGAGATGCTGTCGCTATAAGTCTCTAAACATCGAATGACGGGACGCGGAGACGTGATTCTGGAGGTGTTTAGAGCCGGTCCTTCGGAGATCTACGGCATGATTTTTGCTACTGCCAACTGAAATTCCCACAAACATACTTGATAACAGGTGTATCCTATTGTTGTGAATGATTCGTGATGCGGGATTGTGAAGTACGCCGTAGTTGCGCCTCGTATGGATGATCGGCTTCTATTCGGTAGGGAAAGGCAAGGGTAGATTATCACGCTACGAATCCTGTTGTTGATTTGCAAACTATCTGCAAATCTTTTGGATTCGAAGCTGAAAGTCATCATCTTGTCGTTCCTGCAAAACGGGGGAGGGGTCGGAAGAAAAAGTTGTGGCCATTGGTTTTCATGATTTGAAAGCGCATGAGTTTGCAGCAATGGTAGGATTTGCCTTTAGACGATGGTTG
>JAUPFV010000106.1:105000-107500 GCA_036936605.1 Limnanthes douglasii subsp. nivea
GACTTGCAAAGGTTTGGAGCTACGGTTTTAAAAAAAACCGAAATAACCCGGATTTATAGGAACAAACCAAAAGGTAATAATTTACCGAAACTTCACCATCGCTTAGATACCGAAAAATAATGCGGAATGAAAAAATAATTCGGAAAATTCCGACATCCTAACCCAAAGTTACGGACTTGCAGGTGTGATGGCAAAAAAATCATGAGTTATAAAATAAAGTCCTATTTTTCGGCGTTGGTTAAAAAATACCGAAACTTTACCATATCGTTGTTTCTACCACGCGGTAAACTCTACCAAGCTCCACGAATTTACTTCGAAAGGAGGGACAAAAAATAATTAAAGAAAAAAAAGCGACCAGCGAGGTTCGAACCCACACCGTTGGGATATAAAAAGTCACTACGTCACTAACCGCTACACCAAACCTACATTGACGATAAAGCTCGTATCCACTAGTATACAAACATACGGTAAGACTTCCTTAAATTGGGGCTTTCCGAAATTGATTCGATATTCGGATAGTGTCGGCCATAAAATATGAAGCTATGCGGTGAAATCGGAATTCAAATCGAAAAATCGAGCCAATATTAGGGTTTCTATTTCCTAAAATCCCTAAATAATTCTAAAAATCTAAAATTAACATGCAAAACGGCGTTTTTTTGGGTCCACACTTCGGTTAATCACCGTAGGTAATTAACCAGCGCGTAGATCTCGAAAAACTGCATGGAATCCATATATAGAAATCCGCATTCGGACAACCGATAAATCCATACAAGATATTGGAACCGAGCCATTGTTGGCCGGTTTTTTGCTGGCCAGCAATGTGGCGCAAGTGGCCGGCCAATGTGGCGCCATTGGCCAGCATTGTGGCGCCATTGGCCGGTATTGTTGCACCAGTGACCGGCCAATGTGGCACCAGTGGCCGGCCAGTGTGGCACCACTGTGGCCAGCAATGTGGCGCCAGTGGCCGGCCACTTCGGCCAGCAATGTGGCGCCAGTGGCCAGCAATGTGGCGCCAGTGGCCAGCATTGTGGCGCCAGAGCCAGCATTTGAGGCGCCAGTGGCCAGTGCTGTGGCACCAGTGGCCAGCAATGTGGCGCCAGTGGCCAGCATTGCGGCGCCAGAGCCAGCATTTGAGGCGCCAGTGGCCGGCCAATGTGGTGCAAGTGGCCCGCATTGTGGCGCCAGTGGCAGGCCACACTGGGCTGTGTGGTGCCAGCAGCGCCCCAAATTGGGCCAAAGCATATAAAAAATGTGATATCTTTTTTTCTACTCGTGCAAAACTCAAAATACTTTCCATCATACAATCCTTATAACATGTAGGATTTTTAAGAGTCGAGTTTGTAATTTTTAAACCAAAAGTAAATTTGTTATGATTTTTCTAACGTTTTTCGTTAAAAAAATATATATAAAATACTTATGGTTTGAATTTTTAGTTCAAACTTTGTGAACACTTGTTTTTATCCATTGTTAACATAACTGCAAAGTTTCATAACCAAATTCCTTCGGATTCCCCACTTTTGAAGGTAGGGTGATGGTTCAAACATAAAAGCACTACCTAGTGTTTTAGCTAAAACAGCCTATTAAGCTACTTAGGGGGGGTGAGCCAACTGGTGAAAGTTGGAGTTGCCCCAAAGGTGCTTGTTTTAGCCGGCAAGCACCGAATGTCGCACATACTAGTGCGGCATTGGTAGCCTTTGTAGCCTTTTAAGCACAAATTGTCCGAGGTGGGAAGTAAAAGACCAAAATACCCCTCTTACGGCTAAAGGACAATTTGTGCTTAACGAGTGAGGAAGCGGGCGGATTCCTCCCGATGCGAAGGTGGGGATTAGTAGGAACTCGTTTTTGTGGTGGATGTGTTGCGGTTTTGGCCTTCCATAGGAAAAGACCAAAATACCCCTACGACAAAAAGTAAGAGGTAGTCTATGGTTTTGCGTTGTTGCATTCCACAGACCCTCTTATGATTCCTAGTAGTCCTAGTTGGCCCTACTTTTCACCGAAGAGGGTAGGGCAGTCGGTCATAGAGAGGGGTTGGAGCTATTGGTTATTACGATTCCAAATCATTTTAATCAGCAGCAATGGTGGGATTTGCCTTTAGACGATGGTTGTTTGCGGGCGTTGGAAGGGGTACGTAGCATAAATTTTTGGGACGGATCGGAGATGCTGTCGCTATAAGTCTCTAAACATCGAATGACGGGACGCGGAGACGTGATTCTGGAGGTGTTTAGAGCCGGTCCTTCGGAGATCTACGGCATGATTTTTGCTACTGCCAACTGAAATTCCCACAAACATACTTGATAACAGGTGTATCCTATTGTTGTGAATGATTCGTGATGCGGGATTGTGAAGTACGCCGTAGTTGCGCCTCGTATGGATGATCGGCTTCTATTCGGTAGGGAAAGGCAAGGGTAGATTATCACGCTACGAATCCTGTTGTTGATTTGCAAACTATCTGCAAATCTTTTGGATTCGAAGCTGAAAGTCATCATCTTGTCGTTCCTGC
>JAUPFV010000106.1:157500-160000 GCA_036936605.1 Limnanthes douglasii subsp. nivea
AATCACATGATTCGGACATCCGAAGCCAAAGGTACGGACTTGCAAAGGTTTGGAGCTACGGTTTTAAAAAAAACCGAAATAACCCGGATTTATAGGAACAAACCAAAAGGTAATAATTTACCGAAACTTCACCATCGCTTAGATACCGAAAAATAATGCGGAATGAAAAAATAATTCGGAAAATTCCGACATCCTAACCCAAAGTTACGGACTTGCAGGTGTGATGGCAAAAAAATCATGAGTTATAAAATAAAGTCCTATTTTTCGGCGTTGGTTAAAAAATACCGAAACTTTACCATATCGTTGTTTCTACCACGCGGTAAACTCTACCAAGCTCCACGAATTTACTTCGAAAGGAGGGACAAAAAATAATTAAAGAAAAAAAAGCGACCAGCGAGGTTCGAACCCACACCGTTGGGATATAAAAAGTCACTACGTCACTAACCGCTACACCAAACCTACATTGACGATAAAGCTCGTATCCACTAGTATACAAACATACGGTAAGACTTCCTTAAATTGGGGCTTTCCGAAATTGATTCGATATTCGGATAGTGTCGGCCATAAAATATGAAGCTATGCGGTGAAATCGGAATTCAAATCGAAAAATCGAGCCAATATTAGGGTTTCTATTTCCTAAAATCCCTAAATAATTCTAAAAATCTAAAATTAACATGCAAAACGGCGTTTTTTTGGGTCCACACTTCGGTTAATCACCGTAGGTAATTAACCAGCGCGTAGATCTCGAAAAACTGCATGGAATCCATATATAGAAATCCGCATTCGGACAACCGATAAATCCATACAAGATATTGGAACCGAGCCATTGTTGGCCGGTTTTTTGCTGGCCAGCAATGTGGCGCAAGTGGCCGGCCAATGTGGCGCCATTGGCCAGCATTGTGGCGCCATTGGCCGGTATTGTTGCACCAGTGACCGGCCAATGTGGCACCAGTGGCCGGCCAGTGTGGCACCACTGTGGCCAGCAATGTGGCGCCAGTGGCCGGCCACTTCGGCCAGCAATGTGGCGCCAGTGGCCAGCAATGTGGCGCCAGTGGCCAGCATTGTGGCGCCAGAGCCAGCATTTGAGGCGCCAGTGGCCAGTGCTGTGGCACCAGTGGCCAGCAATGTGGCGCCAGTGGCCAGCATTGCGGCGCCAGAGCCAGCATTTGAGGCGCCAGTGGCCGGCCAATGTGGTGCAAGTGGCCCGCATTGTGGCGCCAGTGGCAGGCCACACTGGGCTGTGTGGTGCCAGCAGCGCCCCAAATTGGGCCAAAGCATATAAAAAATGTGATATCTTTTTTTCTACTCGTGCAAAACTCAAAATACTTTCCATCATACAATCCTTATAACATGTAGGATTTTTAAGAGTCGAGTTTGTAATTTTTAAACCAAAAGTAAATTTGTTATGATTTTTCTAACGTTTTTCGTTAAAAAAATATATATAAAATACTTATGGTTTGAATTTTTAGTTCAAACTTTGTGAACACTTGTTTTTATCCATTGTTAACATAACTGCAAAGTTTCATAACCAAATTCCTTCGGATTCCCCACTTTTGAAGGTAGGGTGATGGTTCAAACATAAAAGCACTACCTAGTGTTTTAGCTAAAACAGCCTATTAAGCTACTTAGGGGGGGTGAGCCAACTGGTGAAAGTTGGAGTTGCCCCAAAGGTGCTTGTTTTAGCCGGCAAGCACCGAATGTCGCACATACTAGTGCGGCATTGGTAGCCTTTGTAGCCTTTTAAGCACAAATTGTCCGAGGTGGGAAGTAAAAGACCAAAATACCCCTCTTACGGCTAAAGGACAATTTGTGCTTAACGAGTGAGGAAGCGGGCGGATTCCTCCCGATGCGAAGGTGGGGATTAGTAGGAACTCGTTTTTGTGGTGGATGTGTTGCGGTTTTGGCCTTCCATAGGAAAAGACCAAAATACCCCTACGACAAAAAGTAAGAGGTAGTCTATGGTTTTGCGTTGTTGCATTCCACAGACCCTCTTATGATTCCTAGTAGTCCTAGTTGGCCCTACTTTTCACCGAAGAGGGTAGGGCAGTCGGTCATAGAGAGGGGTTGGAGCTATTGGTTATTACGATTCCAAATCATTTTAATCAGCAGCAATGGTGGGATTTGCCTTTAGACGATGGTTGTTTGCGGGCGTTGGAAGGGGTACGTAGCATAAATTTTTGGGACGGATCGGAGATGCTGTCGCTATAAGTCTCTAAACATCGAATGACGGGACGCGGAGACGTGATTCTGGAGGTGTTTAGAGCCGGTCCTTCGGAGATCTACGGCATGATTTTTGCTACTGCCAACTGAAATTCCCACAAACATACTTGATAACAGGTGTATCCTATTGTTGTGAATGATTCGTGATGCGGGATTGTGAAGTACGCCGTAGTTGCGCCTCGTATGGATGATCGGCTTCTATTCGGTAGGGAAAGGCAAGGGTAGATTATCACGCTACGAATCCTGTTGTTGATTTGCAAACTATCTGCAAATCTTTTGG
>JAUPFV010000107.1:40000-42500 GCA_036936605.1 Limnanthes douglasii subsp. nivea
ATCTTTCACAACAGTAGGATACACCTGTTATCAAGTATGTTTGTGGGAATATCAGTTGGCAGTAGCAAAAATCATGCCGTGGATCTCCGAAGGACCGGCTCTAAACACCTCCAGAATCACGTCTCCGCGTCCCGTCATTCGATGTTTAAAGACTTATAGCAACAGCATCTCCGATCCGTCCCAAAAATTTATGCTACATACCCCTTCCAACGCCCACAAACAACCATCGTCTAGAGGCAAATCCTACCATTGCTGCTGATTCAATTGCTTTGGAATTGTAATAACCAGTAGCTCCAACCCCTCTGTGTGACCGACTGCCCTACCCTCTTCGGTGAAAAGTAGGGCCAAATTGGACTACTAGGAATCATAAGAGGGTCTGTGGAATGCAGCAACACAAAACCGTAGACTACCTCTTACTTTTTGTCGTAGGGGTATTTTGGTCTTTTCCTATGGAAGGTCAAAACCGGAATACATCCACCACAAAAACGAGTTCCTACTAATCCCCACCTTCGCATCGGGAGGAATCCGCCCGCTTCCTCACTCGTTAAGCACAAATTGTCCTTTAGCCGTAAGAGGGGTATTTTGGTCTTTTACTTCCCACCTCGGACAATTTGTGCTTAAAAGGCTACAAAGGCTACCAATGCCGCACTAGTATGTGCGACATTCGGTGCTTGCCGGCTAAAACAAGCACCTTTGGGGCAACTCCAACTTTCACCAGTTGGCTCACCCCCCCTAAGTAGCTTAATAGGCTGTTTTAGCTAAAACACTAGGTAGTGCTTTTATGTTTGAACCATCACCCTACCTTCAAAAGTGGGGAATCCGAAGGAATTTGATTATGAAACTTTGCAGTTATGTTAACAATGGATAAAAACAAGTGTTCACAAAGTTTGAACTAAAAATTCAAACCATAAGTATTTTATATATATTTATTTAACGAAAAACGTTAGAAAAATCATAACAAATTTAATTTTGGTTTAAAAATTACAAACTCGACTCTTAAAAATCCTACATGTTATAAGGATTGTATGATGGAAAGTATTTTGAGTTTTGCACGAGTAGAAAAAAAGATATCACATTTTCTATGTTCTTTGGCCCCATTTGGGGCGCTGCTGGCACGACACAGCCCAGTGGTGGCCTGCCACTGGCGCCACAATGCGGGCCACTTGCACCACATTGGCCGGCCACTGGCGCCTCAAATGCTGGCTCTGGCGCCACAATGCTGGCCACTGGCGCCACATTGCTGGCCACTGGTACCACAATGGCTGGCCACTGGTGCCACAGCACTGGCCACTGGCGCCTCAAATGCTGGCTCTGGCGCCACAATGCTGGCCACTGGCGCCACATTGCTGGCCACTGGTACCACATTGGCCGGCCACTGGTGCCACAGCACTGGCCACTGGCGCCTCAAATGCTGGCCACAATGGCCGGCCACTGGCGCCACATTGCTGGCCACAGTGGTGCCACACTGGCCGGCCACTGGTGCCACATTGGCCGGCCAGTGGCGCCACATTGCTGGACAGCAAAAAACCGGCCAACAATGGCTCGGTTCCCATATCTCGGTTGTCCGAATGCGGATTTCTATATATGGATTCCATGCAGTTTTTCGAGATCTACGCGCTGGTTAATTACCTACGGTGATTAACCGAAGTGTGGACCCAAAAAAACGCCGTTTTGCATGTTAATTTTAGATTTTTAGAATCATTTAGGGATTTTAGGAAATAGAAACCCTAATATTGGCTCGATTTTTCGATTTGAATTCCGATTTCACCGCATAGCTTCATATTTTATGGCCGACACTATCCGAATATCGAATCAATTTCGGAAAGCCCCAATTTATGGAAGTCTTACCGTATGTTTGTATACTAGTGGATACGAGCTATATCGTCAAAGTAGGTTTGGTGTAGCGGTTAGTGAAGTAGTGACTTTTTATATCCCAACGGCGTGGGTTCGAACCTCGCTGGTCGCTTTTTTTTCTTTAATTATTTTTTGTCCCTCCTTTCGGAGTAAATTCGTGGTGCTTCGTAGAGTTTACCGCGTGGTAGAAACAACGCTATGGTAAAGTTTCGGTATTTTTTATCAACGCCGAAAAATATGACTTTATTTTATAACTCACGATTTTTTTACCATCACACTTGCAAGTCCGTAACTTTGGCTTAGGATGTCGGAATTTTCCGAATTATTTTTTAATTCCGCATTATTTTTTGGTATCTAAGCGATGGTGAAGTTTCGGTAATTTTTTACTCTTTGGTTTGTTCGTTCCTATAAATCCGGGCAACTTGTATTTCGGTTTTTCTTAAAACCGTAGCTCCAAACCTTTGCAAGTCCATACCTTTGGCTTCGGATGTCCGAATCATGTGATTTTTTTTTATTCCACAATATTTTCCGATATCCATGCGATGGTAAAGTTTCGGTATTTTTTTACCCAATGTGGAAAAAGAGGACTTTTTTAGCTAAACCGGTGGGTTATAGCTTACGATTTTTTTACCATCACCTTTGCAAG
>JAUPFV010000107.1:92500-95000 GCA_036936605.1 Limnanthes douglasii subsp. nivea
ACACCTGTTATCAAGTATGTTTGTGGGAATATCAGTTGGCAGTAGCAAAAATCATGCCGTGGATCTCCGAAGGACCGGCTCTAAACACCTCCAGAATCACGTCTCCGCGTCCCGTCATTCGATGTTTAAAGACTTATAGCAACAGCATCTCCGATCCGTCCCAAAAATTTATGCTACATACCCCTTCCAACGCCCACAAGCAACCATCGTCTAAAGGCAAATCCTACCATTGCTGCAGACTCATGCGCTTTCAAATCATGAAAACCAATGGCCACAACTTCTTTCTCCGACCCTCCTCCGTTTTGCAGGAATGACAAGATGATGACTTTCATCAGCTCCGAATCCAAAAGATTTGCAGATAGTTTGCAAATCAACAACAGGATTCATAGCGTGCTAGTCTACACTTGCCTTTCCCTACCGAATAGAAGCCGATCATCCATACGAGGCGTAACTATGGCGTACTTCACAATCCCGCATCACGAATCTTTCACAACAGTAGGATACACCTGTTATCAAGTATGTTTGTGGGAATATCAGTTGGCAGTAGCAAAAATCATGCCGTGGATCTCCGAAGGACCGGCTCTAAACACCTCCAGAATCACGTCTCCGCGTCCCGTCATTCGATGTTTAGAGACTTATAGCGACAGCATCTCCGATCCGTCCCAAAAATTTATGCTACATACCCCTTCCAACGCCCACAAGCAACCATCGTCTAAAGGCAAATCCTACCATTGCTGCAGACTCATGCGCTTTCAAATCATGAAAACCAATGGCCACAACTTCTTTCTCCGACCCTCCTCCGTTTTGCAGGAATGACAAGATGATGACTTTCATCAGCTCCGAATCCAAAAGATTTGCAGATAGTTTGCAAATCAACAACAGGATTCATAGCGTGCTAGTCTACACTTGCCTTTCCCTACCGAATAGAAGCCGATCATCCATACGAGGCGTAACTATGGCGTACTTCACAATCCCGCATCACGAATCTTTCACAACAGTAGGATACACCTGTTATCAAGTATGTTTGTGGGAATATCAGTTGGCAGTAGCAAAAATCATGCCGTGGATCTCCGAAGGACCGGCTCTAAACACCTCCAGAATCACGTCTCCGCGTCCCGTCATTCGATGTTTAAAGACTTATAGCAACAGCATCTCCGATCCGTCCCAAAAATTTATGCTACATACCCCTTCCAACGCCCACAAACAACCATCGTCTAGAGGCAAATCCTACCATTGCTGCTGATTCAATTGCTTTGGAATTGTAATAACCAGTAGCTCCAACCCCTCTGTGTGACCGACTGCCCTACCCTCTTCGGTGAAAAGTAGGGCCAAATTGGACTACTAGGAATCATAAGAGGGTCTGTGGAATGCAGCAACACAAAACCGTAGACTACCTCTTACTTTTTGTCGTAGGGGTATTTTGGTCTTTTCCTATGGAAGGTCAAAACCGGAATACATCCACCACAAAAACGAGTTCCTACTAATCCCCACCTTCGCATCGGGAGGAATCCGCCCGCTTCCTCACTCGTTAAGCACAAATTGTCCTTTAGCCGTAAGAGGGGTATTTTGGTCTTTTACTTCCCACCTCGGACAATTTGTGCTTAAAAGGCTACAAAGGCTACCAATGCCGCACTAGTATGTGCGACATTCGGTGCTTGCCGGCTAAAACAAGCACCTTTGGGGCAACTCCAACTTTCACCAGTTGGCTCACCCCCCCTAAGTAGCTTAATAGGCTGTTTTAGCTAAAACACTAGGTAGTGCTTTTATGTTTGAACCATCACCCTACCTTCAAAAGTGGGGAATCCGAAGGAATTTGATTATGAAACTTTGCAGTTATGTTAACAATGGATAAAAACAAGTGTTCACAAAGTTTGAACTAAAAATTCAAACCATAAGTATTTTATATATATTTATTTAACGAAAAACGTTAGAAAAATCATAACAAATTTAATTTTGGTTTAAAAATTACAAACTCGACTCTTAAAAATCCTACATGTTATAAGGATTGTATGATGGAAAGTATTTTGAGTTTTGCACGAGTAGAAAAAAAGATATCACATTTTCTATGTTCTTTGGCCCCATTTGGGGCGCTGCTGGCACGACACAGCCCAGTGGTGGCCTGCCACTGGCGCCACAATGCGGGCCACTTGCACCACATTGGCCGGCCACTGGCGCCTCAAATGCTGGCTCTGGCGCCACAATGCTGGCCACTGGCGCCACATTGCTGGCCACTGGTACCACAATGGCCGGCCACTGGTGCCACAGCACTGGCCACTGGCGCCTCAAATGCTGGCTCTGGCGCCACAATGCTGGCCACTGGCGCCACATTGCTGGCCACTGGTACCACATTGGCCGGCCACTGGTGCCACAGCACTGGCCACTGGCGCCTCAAATGCTGGCCACAATGGCCGGCCACTGGCGCCACATTGCTGGCCACAGTGGTGCCACACTGGCCGGCCACTGGTGCCACATTGGCCGGCCAGTGGCGCCACATTGCTGG
>JAUPFV010000107.1:125000-127500 GCA_036936605.1 Limnanthes douglasii subsp. nivea
TATCAAGTATGTTTGTGGGAATATCAGTTGGCAGTAGCAAAAATCATGCCGTGGATCTCCGAAGGACCGGCTCTAAACACCTCCAGAATCACGTCTCCGCGTCCCGTCATTCGATGTTTAAAGACTTATAGCAACAGCATCTCCGATCCGTCCCAAAAATTTATGCTACATACCCCTTCCAACGCCCACAAACAACCATCGTCTAGAGGCAAATCCTACCATTGCTGCTGATTCAATTGCTTTGGAATTGTAATAACCAGTAGCTCCAACCCCTCTGTGTGACCGACTGCCCTACCCTCTTCGGTGAAAAGTAGGGCCAAATTGGACTACTAGGAATCATAAGAGGGTCTGTGGAATGCAGCAACACAAAACCGTAGACTACCTCTTACTTTTTGTCGTAGGGGTATTTTGGTCTTTTCCTATGGAAGGTCAAAACCGGAATACATCCACCACAAAAACGAGTTCCTACTAATCCCCACCTTCGCATCGGGAGGAATCCGCCCGCTTCCTCACTCGTTAAGCACAAATTGTCCTTTAGCCGTAAGAGGGGTATTTTGGTCTTTTACTTCCCACCTCGGACAATTTGTGCTTAAAAGGCTACAAAGGCTACCAATGCCGCACTAGTATGTGCGACATTCGGTGCTTGCCGGCTAAAACAAGCACCTTTGGGGCAACTCCAACTTTCACCAGTTGGCTCACCCCCCCTAAGTAGCTTAATAGGCTGTTTTAGCTAAAACACTAGGTAGTGCTTTTATGTTTGAACCATCACCCTACCTTCAAAAGTGGGGAATCCGAAGGAATTTGATTATGAAACTTTGCAGTTATGTTAACAATGGATAAAAACAAGTGTTCACAAAGTTTGAACTAAAAATTCAAACCATAAGTATTTTATATATATTTATTTAACGAAAAACGTTAGAAAAATCATAACAAATTTAATTTTGGTTTAAAAATTACAAACTCGACTCTTAAAAATCCTACATGTTATAAGGATTGTATGATGGAAAGTATTTTGAGTTTTGCACGAGTAGAAAAAAAGATATCACATTTTCTATGTTCTTTGGCCCCATTTGGGGCGCTGCTGGCACGACACAGCCCAGTGGTGGCCTGCCACTGGCGCCACAATGCGGGCCACTTGCACCACATTGGCCGGCCACTGGCGCCTCAAATGCTGGCTCTGGCGCCACAATGCTGGCCACTGGCGCCACATTGCTGGCCACTGGTACCACAATGGCCGGCCACTGGTGCCACAGCACTGGCCACTGGCGCCTCAAATGCTGGCTCTGGCGCCACAATGCTGGCCACTGGCGCCACATTGCTGGCCACTGGTACCACATTGGCCGGCCACTGGTGCCACAGCACTGGCCACTGGCGCCTCAAATGCTGGCCACAATGGCCGGCCACTGGCGCCACATTGCTGGCCACAGTGGTGCCACACTGGCCGGCCACTGGTGCCACATTGGCCGGCCAGTGGCGCCACATTGCTGGACAGCAAAAAACCGGCCAACAATGGCTCGGTTCCCATATCTCGGTTGTCCGAATGCGGATTTCTATATATGGATTCCATGCAGTTTTTCGAGATCTACGCGCTGGTTAATTACCTACGGTGATTAACCGAAGTGTGGACCCAAAAAAACGCCGTTTTGCATGTTAATTTTAGATTTTTAGAATCATTTAGGGATTTTAGGAAATAGAAACCCTAATATTGGCTCGATTTTTCGATTTGAATTCCGATTTCACCGCATAGCTTCATATTTTATGGCCGACACTATCCGAATATCGAATCAATTTCGGAAAGCCCCAATTTATGGAAGTCTTACCGTATGTTTGTATACTAGTGGATACGAGCTATATCGTCAAAGTAGGTTTGGTGTAGCGGTTAGTGAAGTAGTGACTTTTTATATCCCAACGGCGTGGGTTCGAACCTCGCTGGTCGCTTTTTTTTCTTTAATTATTTTTTGTCCCTCCTTTCGGAGTAAATTCGTGGTGCTTCGTAGAGTTTACCGCGTGGTAGAAACAACGCTATGGTAAAGTTTCGGTATTTTTTATCAACGCCGAAAAATATGACTTTATTTTATAACTCACGATTTTTTTACCATCACACTTGCAAGTCCGTAACTTTGGCTTAGGATGTCGGAATTTTCCGAATTATTTTTTAATTCCGCATTATTTTTTGGTATCTAAGCGATGGTGAAGTTTCGGTAATTTTTTACTCTTTGGTTTGTTCGTTCCTATAAATCCGGGCAACTTGTATTTCGGTTTTTCTTAAAACCGTAGCTCCAAACCTTTGCAAGTCCATACCTTTGGCTTCGGATGTCCGAATCATGTGATTTTTTTTTATTCCACAATATTTTCCGATATCCATGCGATGGTAAAGTTTCGGTATTTTTTTACCCAATGTGGAAAAAGAGGACTTTTTTAGCTAAACCGGTGGGTTATAGCTTACGATTTTTTTACCATCACCTTTGCAAGTCCGTAACTTTTGCTTCGGATGTCGGAA
>JAUPFV010000107.1:177500-178925 GCA_036936605.1 Limnanthes douglasii subsp. nivea
CAAAGTTTGAACTAAAAATTCAAACCATAAGTATTTTATATATATTTATTTAACGAAAAACGTTAGAAAAATCATAACAAATTTAATTTTGGTTTAAAAATTACAAACTCGACTCTTAAAAATCCTACATGTTATAAGGATTGTATGATGGAAAGTATTTTGAGTTTTGCACGAGTAGAAAAAAAGATATCACATTTTCTATGTTCTTTGGCCCCATTTGGGGCGCTGCTGGCACGACACAGCCCAGTGGTGGCCTGCCACTGGCGCCACAATGCGGGCCACTTGCACCACATTGGCCGGCCACTGGCGCCTCAAATGCTGGCTCTGGCGCCACAATGCTGGCCACTGGCGCCACATTGCTGGCCACTGGTACCACAATGGCCGGCCACTGGTGCCACAGCACTGGCCACTGGCGCCTCAAATGCTGGCTCTGGCGCCACAATGCTGGCCACTGGCGCCACATTGCTGGCCACTGGTACCACATTGGCCGGCCACTGGTGCCACAGCACTGGCCACTGGCGCCTCAAATGCTGGCCACAATGGCCGGCCACTGGCGCCACATTGCTGGCCACAGTGGTGCCACACTGGCCGGCCACTGGTGCCACATTGGCCGGCCAGTGGCGCCACATTGCTGGACAGCAAAAAACCGGCCAACAATGGCTCGGTTCCCATATCTCGGTTGTCCGAATGCGGATTTCTATATATGGATTCCATGCAGTTTTTCGAGATCTACGCGCTGGTTAATTACCTACGGTGATTAACCGAAGTGTGGACCCAAAAAAACGCCGTTTTGCATGTTAATTTTAGATTTTTAGAATCATTTAGGGATTTTAGGAAATAGAAACCCTAATATTGGCTCGATTTTTCGATTTGAATTCCGATTTCACCGCATAGCTTCATATTTTATGGCCGACACTATCCGAATATCGAATCAATTTCGGAAAGCCCCAATTTATGGAAGTCTTACCGTATGTTTGTATACTAGTGGATACGAGCTATATCGTCAAAGTAGGTTTGGTGTAGCGGTTAGTGAAGTAGTGACTTTTTATATCCCAACGGCGTGGGTTCGAACCTCGCTGGTCGCTTTTTTTTCTTTAATTATTTTTTGTCCCTCCTTTCGGAGTAAATTCGTGGTGCTTCGTAGAGTTTACCGCGTGGTAGAAACAACGCTATGGTAAAGTTTCGGTATTTTTTATCAACGCCGAAAAATATGACTTTATTTTATAACTCACGATTTTTTTACCATCACACTTGCAAGTCCGTAACTTTGGCTTAGGATGTCGGAATTTTCCGAATTATTTTTTAATTCCGCATTATTTTTTGGTATCTAAGCGATGGTGAAGTTTCGGTAATTTTTTACTCTTTGGTTTGTTCGTTCCTATAAATCCGGGCAACTTGTATTTCGGTTTTTCTTAAAACCGTAGC
>JAUPFV010000108.1:37500-40000 GCA_036936605.1 Limnanthes douglasii subsp. nivea
CAATGGCCACAACTTCTTTCTCCGACCCTCCTCCGTTTTGCAGGAATGACAAGATGATGACTTTCATCAGCTCCGAATCCAAAAGATTTGCAGATAGTTTGCAAATCAACAACAGGATTCATAGCGTGCTAGTCTACACTTGCCTTTCCCTACCGAATAGAAGCCGATCATCCATACGAGGCGTAACTATGGCGTACTTCACAATCCCGCATCACGAATCTTTCACAACAGTAGGATACACCTGTTATCAAGTATGTTTGTGGGAATATCAGTTGGCAGTAGCAAAAATCATGCCGTGGATCTCCGAAGGACCGGCTCTAAACACCTCCAGAATCACGTCTCCGCGTCCCGTCATTCGATGTTTAAAGACTTATAGCGACAGCATCTCCGATCCGTCCCAAAAATTTATGCTACATACCCCTTCCAACGCCCACAAACAACCATCGTCTAGAGGCAAATCCTACCATTGCTGCTGATTCAATTGCTTTGGAATTGTAATAACCAGTAGCTCCAACCCCTCTGTGTGACCGACTGCCCTACCCTCTTCGGTGAAAAGTAGGGCCAAATTGGACTACTAGGAATCATAAGAGGGTCTGTGGAATGCAGCAACACAAAACCGTAGACTACCTCTTACTTTTTGTCGTAGGGGTATTTTGGTCTTTTCCTATGGAAGGTCAAAACCGGAATACATCCACCACAAAAACGAGTTCCTACTAATCCCCACCTTCGCATCGGGAGGAATCCGCCCGCTTCCTCACTCGTTAAGCACAAATTGTCCTTTAGCCGTAAGAGGGGTATTTTGGTCTTTTACTTCCCACCTCGGACAATTTGTGCTTAAAAGGCTACAAAGGCTACCAATGCCGCACTAGTATGTGCGACATTCGGTGCTTGCCGGCTAAAACAAGCACCTTTGGGGCAACTCCAACTTTCACCAGTTGGCTCACCCCCCCTAAGTAGCTTAATAGGCTGTTTTAGCTAAAACACTAGGTAGTGCTTTTATGTTTGAACCATCACCCTACCTTCAAAAGTGGGGAATCCGAAGGAATTTGATTATGAAACTTTGCAGTTATGTTAACAATGGATAAAAACAAGTGTTCACAAAGTTTGAACTAAAAATTCAAACCATAAGTATTTTATATATATTTATTTAACGAAAAACGTTAGAAAAATCATAACAAATTTAATTTTGGTTTAAAAATTACAAACTCGACTCTTAAAAATCCTACATGTTATAAGGATTGTATGATGGAAAGTATTTTGAGTTTTGCACGAGTAGAAAAAAAGATATCACATTTTCTATGTTCTTTGGCCCCATTTGGGGCGCTGCTGGCACGACACAGCCCAGTGGTGGCCTGCCACTGGCGCCACAATGCGGGCCACTTGCACCACATTGGCCGGCCACTGGCGCCTCAAATGCTGGCTCTGGCGCCACAATGCTGGCCACTGGCGCCACATTGCTGGCCACTGGTACCACAATGGCCGGCCACTGGTGCCACAGCACTGGCCACTGGCGCCTCAAATGCTGGCACTGGCGCCACAATGCTGGCCACTGGCGCCACATTGCTGGCCACTGGTACCACATTGGCCGGCCACTGGTGCCACAGCACTGGCCACTGGCGCCTCAAATGCTGGCCACAATGGCCGGCCACTGGCGCCACATTGCTGGCCACAGTGGTGCCACACTGGCCGGCCACTGGTGCCACATTGGCCGGCCAGTGGCGCCACATTGCTGGACAGCAAAAAACCGGCCAACAATGGCTCGGTTCCCATATCTCGGTTGTCCGAATGCGGATTTCTATATATGGATTCCATGCAGTTTTTCGAGATCTACGCGCTGGTTAATTACCTACGGTGATTAACCGAAGTGTGGACCCAAAAAAACGCCGTTTTGCATGTTAATTTTAGATTTTTAGAATCATTTAGGGATTTTAGGAAATAGAAACCCTAATATTGGCTCGATTTTTCGATTTGAATTCCGATTTCACCGCATAGCTTCATATTTTATGGCCGACACTATCCGAATATCGAATCAATTTCGGAAAGCCCCAATTTATGGAAGTCTTACCGTATGTTTGTATACTAGTGGATACGAGCTATATCGTCAAAGTAGGTTTGGTGTAGCGGTTAGTGAAGTAGTGACTTTTTATATCCCAACGGCGTGGGTTCGAACCTCGCTGGTCGCTTTTTTTTCTTTAATTATTTTTTGTCCCTCCTTTCGGAGTAAATTCGTGGTGCTTCGTAGAGTTTACCGCGTGGTAGAAACAACGCTATGGTAAAGTTTCGGTATTTTTTATCAACGCTGAAAAATATGACTTTATTTTATAACTCACGATTTTTTTACCATCACACTTGCAAGTCCGTAACTTTGGCTTAGGATGTCGGAATTTTCCGAATTATTTTTTAATTCCGCATTATTTTTTGGTATCTAAGCGATGGTGAAGTTTCGGTAATTTTTTACTCTTTGGTTTGTTCGTTCCTATAAATCCGGGCAACTTGTATT
>JAUPFV010000108.1:67500-70000 GCA_036936605.1 Limnanthes douglasii subsp. nivea
TAGAATGGAATTGCAACCGAACCACAACAATTAAAAAAGTTTCAAATATTAAATGGTAGTCTAGTTGCATTATCAAGATTTATCGGAAAATTTTATGATAATAGTTGCCCTTTATTTGAATTCCTTAAAAGGAATAAATATGTTTTTGCTGGAATAAATATTGTTACGAGGCCTTCCATGATTTAATATAGTATTATACTTCAAAATATGATTAGCGCGAATAAACAATGCATTAAAATATTTATAAAATATAGAACACTAATATTATATGAAAAGATGTGTAAGATTGGCTCTTACTCCGTCAGAGTTGATTTTGAATAAGATACCACAAAAAACATTATTGATACATCTGGTATATGTGAAATGTTGTTTTCTTAACAAAGTTTATAATCTTATAAGATTACAATCCAAACGATGTTTTAAAAAATACAGGATTGGCAACTCATTGTGTTCGGACAAACTAACCCCCACTATAAGCTATTAACCAAATAAATTGATTGGAAGACACCAAATTCAAAGTTTCTGCCGAAGATATGGAGCATAGAATGTTTGGTTACTGTACATGGAACCGTGTTTTTTTCAACTATAAATATGACTGTGCAGCAAAGTATGGGGCGGGTCAAAGACACTAAAGACAGCCGATAAACCATAAACAAGGCTAGGGTGGATGATCAGCCTGTGGATAACGTGAATGGGGTTAGTAAGACTTTAAATACTTAAACTTCTAGGAGCGTTAATTCTTTTAGTGTATGATACGATTCTAGCTTCGATTGAGTCATTAGATTGAAAGACCACCAAAGATCACTTAGAGATATTTGTGCAAGAGTTATTGATCATTACCCCATTTGAGACAATGGGTCGGCACCCTCGTTAGCGCCATAAAAAAGACAGACTGCAATTAAACCATGGGTATACCTTGGTTAAGTCAAAACATAGAGGTAGCATAACAAATAAGCGTGAGACATATCAGCCTATAGATAAGCGTTGTAAGGGAAGCAAGGTGAGTCCCAAAACTACCATTCATAGGAAGAAGGAAATATGCCAGTATATCATTATTAGCGTGGACAATACTTGTCGATAGACAAGGAAAAAGACAGTATATCTACAATGTTAGCATGGACAATTACGAGGTGATGCCTATTACTTTCATCCAATAAAACCGTCAATAAATTTTAACATTGATCAATTAATTAAGAAATTTAATATTCGGAAGAAAAAAGACATATATTGTATAAAGGAAAAATCGATTGATAAAGTTAAAGGAAGGAGCTCCGGTTGGTGTTATAACAAGCAAATATGAAATTCAATAATCCGTTCATTAATTTTTTACAGAGCAATACTAATAAATGTAAAATTTGTTTACAGTACGCCAACGGTCATTTCATTGTTGTCTTCCAAGTAGTACCAAACCGAATACCCACGAAGCATATTCGTAGGAGTCTGTTATGGGTAGGTTTTGTTTCCAATGGCGACAGTTTGGAATGTAAGCTTACATACGTACAAGACTGGAGTCTATAGCTGATATCACTGAAGGTAATTAGGCTAGAACAATGTAAGCTTTGAAGGTAAGCTTTTCACCTTTGAAGGTAAGCTTTCACCAGACTGAAAAATGTGAAAACTTGTTTTTTTGAGTAAGATAAATAACTCCGGTATATAAAAAGAGGGACTGTTATACGACGAGAGACCGATTAGGT
Organism: Limnanthes douglasii subsp. nivea; assembly: GCA_036936605.1. Lineage (NCBI taxonomy): Eukaryota > Viridiplantae > Streptophyta > Magnoliopsida > Brassicales > Limnanthaceae > Limnanthes > Limnanthes douglasii. The sequence continues at coordinate 69,195 of JAUPFV010000108.1, forward strand.
ACTTTAGCTCCATTTCCTTTGATCCTCTTCTTCATTGACCAAAACAAGCGTCTTCAAAATAGGATCACTTTCGGCTGAACTGTTATTCTTCCAGCCTCTAGACTTAAACCAAAAGCTACCGTCTCGACTTTATCTGGTACCAGAATTTTATCCACAGACTGGCTGAAATTAAGAAGTTGATCGTGTATATTCTCTTGAACTTGTTTCTATTGATCTGAAAGGGGGGTTTTACTACCCATTTCAATTATCTCTTCTGCATCACCTTCTTCAGCATCCCTTCCCAAACGGTTATAGCTTGTATACAGAAATAAGCGATTAATGTCTGCTTCAAACTCCATTTGCCGCGGATCCTTGGCAAACATGGGACTCTTTGCGAGAACTATGACAGCCTGTTCAAATTTGATAAAGTGGGAAGCCATTTAATCGAAGTCCGAAGAAAAGAGTCTTCACTTCGTCTCCAGTTGCTGTCACCAACTTATAGAAGTAAATATTTGTGTAACATGGAGTTAAGATTCGGAAATGATAGAAAAATTGATAGGTTGTTTTGGTGAATAATGATATATGTATACATATATTTTTATATATTTGAAATTCACAATTCGTAAAAACGGTATTAGAAATTAAAAACATGAAGTAAAACAGAAAGTCGTGAGCAATTATTTAAATTATATAAAAATAATTATGTCTAAAATAAGCTAAAAACTTTGAGAGGTCATAACTTTGCGCTCGGTTGTCCGAATGCGGATTTCTATATATGGATTCCATGCAGTTTTTCGAGATCTACGCGCTGGTTAATCACCTACGGT
>JAUPFV010000108.1:100000-102500 GCA_036936605.1 Limnanthes douglasii subsp. nivea
GGATCTCCGAAGGACCGGCTCTAAACACCTCCAGAATCACGTCTCCGCGTCCCGTCATTCGATGTTTAAAGACTTATAGCGACAGCATCTCCGATCCGTCCCAAAAATTTATGCTACATACCCCTTCCAACGCCCACAAACAACCATCGTCTAGAGGCAAATCCTACCATTGCTGCTGATTCAATTGCTTTGGAATTGTAATAACCAGTAGCTCCAACCCCTCTGTGTGACCGACTGCCCTACCCTCTTCGGTGAAAAGTAGGGCCAAATTGGACTACTAGGAATCATAAGAGGGTCTGTGGAATGCAGCAACACAAAACCGTAGACTACCTCTTACTTTTTGTCGTAGGGGTATTTTGGTCTTTTCCTATGGAAGGTCAAAACCGGAATACATCCACCACAAAAACGAGTTCCTACTAATCCCCACCTTCGCATCGGGAGGAATCCGCCCGCTTCCTCACTCGTTAAGCACAAATTGTCCTTTAGCCGTAAGAGGGGTATTTTGGTCTTTTACTTCCCACCTCGGACAATTTGTGCTTAAAAGGCTACAAAGGCTACCAATGCCGCACTAGTATGTGCGACATTCGGTGCTTGCCGGCTAAAACAAGCACCTTTGGGGCAACTCCAACTTTCACCAGTTGGCTCACCCCCCCTAAGTAGCTTAATAGGCTGTTTTAGCTAAAACACTAGGTAGTGCTTTTATGTTTGAACCATCACCCTACCTTCAAACGTGGGGAATCCGAAGGAATTTGATTATGAAACTTTGCAGTTATGTTAACAATGGATAAAAACAAGTGTTCACAAAGTTTGAACTAAAAATTCAAACCATAAGTATTTTATATATATTTATTTAACGAAAAACGTTAGAAAAATCATAACAAATTTAATTTTGGTTTAAAAATTACAAACTCGACTCTTAAAAATCCTACATGTTATAAGGATTGTATGATGGAAAGTATTTTGAGTTTTGCACGAGTAGAAAAAAAGATATCACATTTTCTATGTTCTTTGGCCCCATTTGGGGCGCTGCTGGCACGACACAGCCCAGTGGTGGCCTGCCACTGGCGCCACAATGCGGGCCACTTGCACCACATTGGCCGGCCACTGGCGCCTCAAATGCTGGCTCTGGCGCCACAATGCTGGCCACTGGCGCCACATTGCTGGCCACTGGTACCACAATGGCCGGCCACTGGTGCCACAGCACTGGCCACTGGCGCCTCAAATGCTGGCACTGGCGCCACAATGCTGGCCACTGGCGCCACATTGCTGGCCACTGGTACCACATTGGCCGGCCACTGGTGCCACAGCACTGGCCACTGGCGCCTCAAATGCTGGCCACAATGGCCGGCCACTGGCGCCACATTGCTGGCCACAGTGGTGCCACACTGGCCGGCCACTGGTGCCACATTGGCCGGCCAGTGGCGCCACATTGCTGGACAGCAAAAAACCGGCCAACAATGGCTCGGTTCCCATATCTCGGTTGTCCGAATGCGGATTTCTATATATGGATTCCATGCAGTTTTTCGAGATCTACGCGCTGGTTAATTACCTACGGTGATTAACCGAAGTGTGGACCCAAAAAAACGCCGTTTTGCATGTTAATTTTAGATTTTTAGAATCATTTAGGGATTTTAGGAAATAGAAACCCTAATATTGGCTCGATTTTTCGATTTGAATTCCGATTTCACCGCATAGCTTCATATTTTATGGCCGACACTATCCGAATATCGAATCAATTTCGGAAAGCCCCAATTTATGGAAGTCTTACCGTATGTTTGTATACTAGTGGATACGAGCTATATCGTCAAAGTAGGTTTGGTGTAGCGGTTAGTGAAGTAGTGACTTTTTATATCCCAACGGCGTGGGTTCGAACCTCGCTGGTCGCTTTTTTTTCTTTAATTATTTTTTGTCCCTCCTTTCGGAGTAAATTCGTGGTGCTTCGTAGAGTTTACCGCGTGGTAGAAACAACGCTATGGTAAAGTTTCGGTATTTTTTATCAACGCTGAAAAATATGACTTTATTTTATAACTCACGATTTTTTTACCATCACACTTGCAAGTCCGTAACTTTGGCTTAGGATGTCGGAATTTTCCGAATTATTTTTTAATTCCGCATTATTTTTTGGTATCTAAGCGATGGTGAAGTTTCGGTAATTTTTTACTCTTTGGTTTGTTCGTTCCTATAAATCCGGGCAACTTGTATTTCGGTTTTTCTTAAAACCGTAGCTCCAAACCTTTGCAAGTCCATACCTTTGGCTTCGGATGTCCGAATCATGTGATTTTTTTTTATTCCACAATATTTTCCGATATCCATGCGATGGTAAAGTTTCGGTATTTTTTTACCCAATGTGGAAAAAGAGGACTTTTTTAGCTAAACCGGTGGGTTATAGCTTACGATTTTTTTACCATCACCTTTGCAAGTCCGTAACTTTTGCTTCGGATGTCGGAATTGTCCGATCTTTTTTTCACAACGCATTATTTTTCAATATCTACGTGATGGT
>JAUPFV010000108.1:152500-155000 GCA_036936605.1 Limnanthes douglasii subsp. nivea
ACGAGGCGTAACTATGGCGTACTTCACAATCCCGCATCACGAATCTTTCACAACAGTAGGATACACCTGTTATCAAGTATGTTTGTGGGAATATCAGTTGGCTAGTAGCAAAAATCATGCCGTGGATCTCCGAAGGACCGGCTCTAAACACCTCCAGAATCACGTCTCCGCGTCCCGTCATTCGATGTTTAAAGACTTATAGCGACAGCATCTCCGATCCGTCCCAAAAATTTATGCTACATACCCCTTCCAACGCCCACAAACAACCATCGTCTAGAGGCAAATCCTACCATTGCTGCTGATTCAATTGCTTTGGAATTGTAATAACCAGTAGCTCCAACCCCTCTGTGTGACCGACTGCCCTACCCTCTTCGGTGAAAAGTAGGGCCAAATTGGACTACTAGGAATCATAAGAGGGTCTGTGGAATGCAGCAACACAAAACCGTAGACTACCTCTTACTTTTTGTCGTAGGGGTATTTTGGTCTTTTCCTATGGAAGGTCAAAACCGGAATACATCCACCACAAAAACGAGTTCCTACTAATCCCCACCTTCGCATCGGGAGGAATCCGCCCGCTTCCTCACTCGTTAAGCACAAATTGTCCTTTAGCCGTAAGAGGGGTATTTTGGTCTTTTACTTCCCACCTCGGACAATTTGTGCTTAAAAGGCTACAAAGGCTACCAATGCCGCACTAGTATGTGCGACATTCGGTGCTTGCCGGCTAAAACAAGCACCTTTGGGGCAACTCCAACTTTCACCAGTTGGCTCACCCCCCCTAAGTAGCTTAATAGGCTGTTTTAGCTAAAACACTAGGTAGTGCTTTTATGTTTGAACCATCACCCTACCTTCAAAAGTGGGGAATCCGAAGGAATTTGATTATGAAACTTTGCAGTTATGTTAACAATGGATAAAAACAAGTGTTCACAAAGTTTGAACTAAAAATTCAAACCATAAGTATTTTATATATATTTATTTAACGAAAAACGTTAGAAAAATCATAACAAATTTAATTTTGGTTTAAAAATTACAAACTCGACTCTTAAAAATCCTACATGTTATAAGGATTGTATGATGGAAAGTATTTTGAGTTTTGCACGAGTAGAAAAAAAGATATCACATTTTCTATGTTCTTTGGCCCCATTTGGGGCGCTGCTGGCACGACACAGCCCAGTGGTGGCCTGCCACTGGCGCCACAATGCGGGCCACTTGCACCACATTGGCCGGCCACTGGCGCCTCAAATGCTGGCTCTGGCGCCACAATGCTGGCCACTGGCGCCACATTGCTGGCCACTGGTACCACAATGGCCGGCCACTGGTGCCACAGCACTGGCCACTGGCGCCTCAAATGCTGGCACTGGCGCCACAATGCTGGCCACTGGCGCCACATTGCTGGCCACTGGTACCACATTGGCCGGCCACTGGTGCCACAGCACTGGCCACTGGCGCCTCAAATGCTGGCCACAATGGCCGGCCACTGGCGCCACATTGCTGGCCACAGTGGTGCCACACTGGCCGGCCACTGGTGCCACATTGGCCGGCCAGTGGCGCCACATTGCTGGACAGCAAAAAACCGGCCAACAATGGCTCGGTTCCCATATCTCGGTTGTCCGAATGCGGATTTCTATATATGGATTCCATGCAGTTTTTCGAGATCTACGCGCTGGTTAATTACCTACGGTGATTAACCGAAGTGTGGACCCAAAAAAACGCCGTTTTGCATGTTAATTTTAGATTTTTAGAATCATTTAGGGATTTTAGGAAATAGAAACCCTAATATTGGCTCGATTTTTCGATTTGAATTCCGATTTCACCGCATAGCTTCATATTTTATGGCCGACACTATCCGAATATCGAATCAATTTCGGAAAGCCCCAATTTATGGAAGTCTTACCGTATGTTTGTATACTAGTGGATACGAGCTATATCGTCAAAGTAGGTTTGGTGTAGCGGTTAGTGAAGTAGTGACTTTTTATATCCCAACGGCGTGGGTTCGAACCTCGCTGGTCGCTTTTTTTTCTTTAATTATTTTTTGTCCCTCCTTTCGGAGTAAATTCGTGGTGCTTCGTAGAGTTTACCGCGTGGTAGAAACAACGCTATGGTAAAGTTTCGGTATTTTTTATCAACGCTGAAAAATATGACTTTATTTTATAACTCACGATTTTTTTACCATCACACTTGCAAGTCCGTAACTTTGGCTTAGGATGTCGGAATTTTCCGAATTATTTTTTAATTCCGCATTATTTTTTGGTATCTAAGCGATGGTGAAGTTTCGGTAATTTTTTACTCTTTGGTTTGTTCGTTCCTATAAATCCGGGCAACTTGTATTTCGGTTTTTCTTAAAACCGTAGCTCCAAACCTTTGCAAGTCCATACCTTTGGCTTCGGATGTCCGAATCATGTGATTTTTTTTTATTCCACAATATTTTCCGATATCCATGCGATGGTAAAGTTTCGGTATTTTTTTACCCAATGTGGAAAAAGAGGACTTTTTTAGCTAAACC
>JAUPFV010000108.1:175000-177436 GCA_036936605.1 Limnanthes douglasii subsp. nivea
TGGCCGGCCACTGGCGCCACATTGCTGGCCACAGTGGTGCCACACTGGCCGGCCACTGGTGCCACATTGGCCGGCCAGTGGCGCCACATTGCTGGACAGCAAAAAACCGGCCAACAATGGCTCGGTTCCCATATCTCGGTTGTCCGAATGCGGATTTCTATATATGGATTCCATGCAGTTTTTCGAGATCTACGCGCTGGTTAATTACCTACGGTGATTAACCGAAGTGTGGACCCAAAAAAACGCCGTTTTGCATGTTAATTTTAGATTTTTAGAATCATTTAGGGATTTTAGGAAATAGAAACCCTAATATTGGCTCGATTTTTCGATTTGAATTCCGATTTCACCGCATAGCTTCATATTTTATGGCCGACACTATCCGAATATCGAATCAATTTCGGAAAGCCCCAATTTATGGAAGTCTTACCGTATGTTTGTATACTAGTGGATACGAGCTATATCGTCAAAGTAGGTTTGGTGTAGCGGTTAGTGAAGTAGTGACTTTTTATATCCCAACGGCGTGGGTTCGAACCTCGCTGGTCGCTTTTTTTTCTTTAATTATTTTTTGTCCCTCCTTTCGGAGTAAATTCGTGGTGCTTCGTAGAGTTTACCGCGTGGTAGAAACAACGCTATGGTAAAGTTTCGGTATTTTTTATCAACGCTGAAAAATATGACTTTATTTTATAACTCACGATTTTTTTACCATCACACTTGCAAGTCCGTAACTTTGGCTTAGGATGTCGGAATTTTCCGAATTATTTTTTAATTCCGCATTATTTTTTGGTATCTAAGCGATGGTGAAGTTTCGGTAATTTTTTACTCTTTGGTTTGTTCGTTCCTATAAATCCGGGCAACTTGTATTTCGGTTTTTCTTAAAACCGTAGCTCCAAACCTTTGCAAGTCCATACCTTTGGCTTCGGATGTCCGAATCATGTGATTTTTTTTTATTCCACAATATTTTCCGATATCCATGCGATGGTAAAGTTTCGGTATTTTTTTACCCAATGTGGAAAAAGAGGACTTTTTTAGCTAAACCGGTGGGTTATAGCTTACGATTTTTTTACCATCACCTTTGCAAGTCCGTAACTTTTGCTTCGGATGTCGGAATTGTCCGATCTTTTTTTCACAACGCATTATTTTTCAATATCTACGTGATGGTAAAATTTCGCACTTTTTTAAAAACGTCAAAAAATAGGACTTTTGGAGACCAACCGGTGGGTTATATAGCTCACAATTTTTTTACCATAACACATGATCTCTCTAGTTCCGCATGATTTTTGGTACACTTATGTGTCCTTCCACCCTCGACGTTTTCCAACCCTTTTGTTCGTCTCCAGAGAATCCGGATTACTAGTTTTGAGCTTTTTCTATATTGGAGCTTCAAAACTTGCAAGTCTGTAGCTTTGGGTTTGGATATCTGAATAACTTGATTTTTTTTACATCTATCTACATAGTATGTTGTCCCGTGTTTTTTAAACCTTCGCTTCGGTTCGTTCTTATAAAATATCCGGACACCGTGGTTTGCCGCTTATTACGGACCTCGCTATGGTTGTATAACATAATATACATGTTTTATTATAAAATTATACCTTAGCCTAGTGGTTGGACTTTCAACAAACTTCGTGGGCGGTATGGGTTCGAACCCCACCAGCTACGAACACTTCAATATTATTTTTTGTTTCCAACGAACCCAAACGGTGTTAGTAGTATATATATATATATACATATATATATATATATATATATATATATATCCCACAAGTATTATTGAAGTTTTTTGTCTTGTTTATAATTTTGTTATCAACTACCTGAAGTCCGTAAATTTGACAAACAATCGATGTATATATATGTCGGAGTCTTTAACTTGATGTTGATTGTGCATAAGGCTTTCCACTACCCGCCGATGGTCCAACATTTGCACCCACACTACGCATCGATGGCACGACAAGAGTTGCAAGAGCGTTCATGGTGCTTCAAACACTTAGCCATTTTTACGTATCCCTTTGAACCTCGGGGCTATTTTCTTTAAAAAAAACTTAAAGTTAAACTTGTGTTTTATTGTTTGCTATGGGGGAGGGACGAATCGGAGCGACGAAGGGCTGAATCTCAGTGGATCGTGGCAGCAAGGCCACTCTGCCACTTACAATACCCTGTCGCGTATTTAAGTCGTCTGCAAAGGATTCTACCCGCCGCTCGGAGGGAATTATACTTCAAGGCAGCCCACGCGGCGCTTCCACCGCGAGGACTTAGCCAACGACACGTGCCTTTGGGGACCTAATGGCCCCTACTGCGGGTCGGCAATCGGGCGGCGGGCGCATGCGTCGCTTCTAGCCCGGATTCTGACTTAGAGGCGTTCAGTCATAATCCAGCGCACGGTAGCTTCGCGCCACTGGCTTTTCAACCAAGCGCGATGACCAATTGTGCGAATCAACGGTT
>JAUPFV010000109.1:0-46322 GCA_036936605.1 Limnanthes douglasii subsp. nivea
GAACAAGTTCACCATTTATCATAACTCGTTCGATGATACCCTATAAAAATAAATTTGGGGTCATTAAGAATGTCACCCATCGGGATGAGAGTCTTTAAGTTGTGCCTGACATCACAATGAGAGTTTCCCAACCATGGTGAACCACATTCACAAAAAAGGAACGCATAAAGGTGTAAATGTAATTCCTTGCGCAAATACTTCAGATGATGTAAGGGTTATTCCTATGGAGCGAGAAATTGAAGATAAAAATTTGGTCATCTTGATAAATAAAAAAATCAACGACCCCACCAATAGGTCAGAATTTGGTCGTGGAAGTGAGAAACACCCTAGTTTTGTAGATGAGGTCGTGGAAGTGAGGTCTACAATATAATACCGATGGTAGCTTTGTAGCGGGATATGCACGATATGTTCAAAAATGAATCACTTCCAGAAAATTCAGATTCATATTTGGGGGTGCTCGGTCAACAACCCCACGTGTGTTGGCATCCATACATGCCTTCTTCAACATAAATGTGGGCATCGAACTCATTTGTTTCTATGAGGAAACAAAAATGGAGAAGACTTAGATGACACAAATAAAATTGGTAATGAATTAAAGACGACACCTAAAATGAGCCAAGACGTGGAACTAGCTCAAAAACATGTGCTATTATTGGGGTAAAGCTAGTCTAGATAAGAAACAGTGACATTTTCAGAAGTTAAGACACAAAACACCAAAATTTAAGGAAGATTTGGCAAAATACCGAATATTAAGGAGGCTTCAACACGATGTAACGAGATAAGTGGAAAATAATTATTTGTGAAATTACACATGCAAGATGATCTAAAGATGAGCTAAATCACACCAGAAAGCAAGCTAAACATAAGTTGAACGTTGAAGTTCAAGACAATGAGATTCAAATTGAAGGCAATTAGAAAGTTAGTTAAATGAATGAAATATCTTGCCCATCACGGGAAACTTATGGGTCGTGCACTGGCGCACGATCCTTGGTCACGCTCTAGCGTGTGACCAAACCTGATCAATACCTCGACCATGATGGCCAAAACGCATGATCCTTGATCATTTGATGGTTGCCCATCATGGCCTAGTTCATGGTCAGGCCTTAACGCGCGATCATGCGTGATCAAAAGCTTAGGGAAGCGTGTGTTCGTGCCTTAGCGCTTGACCAGACATTATCACGAGCTTCATAATGCTAACCAAGCTATATGTTTTACGTTAAGACGTGACCAAACCTGATCATCTGAAAGTTTCGGAAGACATCTATTTTCGTGGTAGATGTGTTTTGGGATAGCTCTTCTTCATTTTAAACAAATAAGAGAAGTCTTCAAATTTCATTTGGTATCTCGTTCGTGTCCTACTAACGAGGTATATCATACTGTATCAAGATAAAAAGGAAAAAAGAAAAAATCTATTCACAACAAAAATAGATTTTTATAATATATAAATTAAAATTAATTAATGGTTTAGATTCTATACATATTATTAGTTGATGGTTTAAATTTTTTATTAATATTTTATTATAAAAATATTATTTTAAATACAAATAATAATTATAATAGAAATAAACTATCTATATAGGACGATACTTTGGGATGTTGGAAAAAAATATCAACTAATATAATTATGTGGTTTTTTCTAATTTTGGGACAAAACCGATACGAATTATCAATAGGTCCAACTTCAAATATATTTGATCTATATGATTTTATTTATTTATTAATCCAAATTTAAAATTTAATACAATTTTATTTCTAATTGATTTTGATAAGATGAATTTTAAATTGGGTTGAATATGAGTTGGTTATTTTACTCGATAAGATGATTTTTAAATTGGTTTGGATATCAGTTGGTTATTTTACTAAATGAGGAATGTGAATAAGTAAATACAAATGCATTTTACACCAAATACTTAAATAGCCCTCAAACCATAATTAAGTATCACATATTTAATGGAGTTCAACAATGTGTCAAAGTATTTATCGTAGATTTTATCAACTATTAATTAACTCATTTAATAAAGATTAATAATGTGTTTAAGTATTTATTAAATATTTTATCAGCTATTAATTAACTCAATAGTATAAGTGGTCATGATACTAATAAATAAATTAATGTTTAGTAATAAATTTTGAATAGGAATATTAACTAATGCACATCGCTGTCATTTATCAAAGTTAACATTCTGTAATGGAAATAAATCACTCTCTCCTGTTTTAAAGATTTGAAAATTGATTTTCACTTAAAATTCGTTAGTTATAAATTAAATATTTTAAAAAGTCATTTTAATTTTCAAATTTCCAAACAAATTAAATTTTTTAGACCAACTTTTTACTTAAAAAGTTGAAAGTTCATTAATTATGTTTTCTTATTTGAAATTAATTTTAGTAAGTAAGTGGATTTTGTTTGTAAAATAAATAAAGTTAAAAGTGTTTTTTAAAGAATTTCTTTAATGTTTTTTCAGAACAAACAAAACCTACCTACATAAAAAACAACCAAATTGTAATATAATAGTCAAAAGGTTTAAAAAATTAATTTGTTAATGGTAATAGTTTTAATTTACTATATTTAAAAATAACACTATAATATTAATATTTTTATTTTTATTATAGTAAAAATTTATTTAATTAATTAATATAATAACTTGAAAGTTATTAATTAGCATATTTTTAATTGAGATTAATTATAACTTAACGTAGAAAAAGGAAAAGAAGGGTACTAATGTCCTCAAAATTGTTTTACCTCTCCCTTTAGTAAAAGAAAGTTGATTTTCAGGGAAAACGACCTATTAAGGGCACCCGGTTAGCATAACCCTTAAGCATTATAGATTTGTTTAGACCTTTTCTTTTCAAATGTGTTATATGTATTTTTTAAAATTTTAAATACGTAATAAATAAAATTACAAAATAATAAAACATATTATAAAATTATTTATATAATATTATAAAAAAATTACCATAAAACAATATAATAATTATAGCGAAGTATATAAAAATACCGGACTATATCAAATTAGAACGAAATATACGAAACTACAGAGTAGCAACAACTCAACTACCGGAAACAAAATCTAAATTAGAATTCGGTGATGGTGAGAATGACATAAAATTATAAATGATCTATCATCATATTATTAAATAAATAAATATAATTCAAAAACCACACCTAGTAATAAAGATAAAAATCATAAACGTTTGGTATAAGCATTGTCTCATTTTTAAAGATATTAACTTTATCTCGATTATTTACTCTCTTCATCTATTTTAAAAAAGTAGATTTTTTTTAAATTTTTAGAAATCTATTATGGTTACCGATTGTTGGTTTGACCAAAGCATAACATAAATTATCATACAATTTTGGCATTATCCGTGTGATATTAAAGAAATTCTTAAAATCTCATTTTGTTTTACTCGGTAACTCAACCTTGTCTATTTCTTTTATTAAATTCGATGTTTTGCTATCATCTAACTTGCCTTCATCGATGATACCACCATTGTTGTATTTCTACAGTGACATATGGGTGATATATATTAGACACATTTGGAGTAGTGCTAGATTTTGTGGAGCGTTTATGACAAAAGTGTCAACTAAACTCTAAACCCAAAACCATAAACCCTATATCGACTATATGGTACGATGAATCTGAGTAAATAGAGAGAGTTACCTCATTCTGAACCATGTAACACCATCTATATACCAAAAATCACACGCCAAATACTCGAGTTGAGCGTTAAAAAATCACTCATTATTCGGTAGGGGTGAACCATCTCATTTTACCATCAAATTTGAAACCTTTCATCTTAGGAAAAGCATCTTCACAAGAACCATGCATTTATAAAAGTTAGGAAATATAAGCCGAAAATAACTACATTGGTTAAGTTTGTGAGACACTTGAGAGTTGTGTTTTGACCTACATTTATGCAATTATAATATCCCAGCATGTGGGTTTTTGCCTTACATTTATGCAATTATAAGGGTAAAAAACTGTTGATGAATGCATTAATGATTTTTTTCAAGTTGCAAAGCCATGTGGATATTGCTGATACAACTAATCAATTAGTATCTCACTACATAGGTAGGATGAGGAAACACTTTCAGGACCAGTTGAACATTTTTTACCCTGTCAATGTATCTGAAGCACATTAGCATGCCCCGCATCTAGAGAAAGCCCTTTCGAGAAAGCCATATGGAGGAGATATTACCAAGACAACACTGATGGTGTTTCCCAAAAGGACGATTCCAAGTCCCACCTAGCACTACCAAATGCAGCCCATATTCATCCATGTACTTACTCACATTTCCCTAGTTGAGGGGATTGTTCAAAATTCTACTGATTTTCAGGGTGAGCCACAGTTTGATGAGGAAGCGGAGAATGTTATTGATGAGGTTCAATCAGAAGAGGTATATGAAAGGGATATTGGGTTCTCGTTGGTTCTCAGACGTGTTTATTTTGCACCTATGGTGAGCAATGATAGTGATGATTGGCTGCAGAACAACATATTCCAGTCGACGTGTGATAATGGGTTAATTACCACACGAAGAGAATAGATAAATACGACCAAGAAGAATAGAGAAGAAGACCGGGTTGATTGTAAAGTTGAAAAGAAGTAGGCGCAAAGCTGAACCTTTCAGTCCGTGGACTTCACTAAAGGCAAGGAGAAGTCATGATAAGGTAATAAATTATTGACCAAAGTCAGGTGAACGCCGAGCAGAAGAAACACCGAGCAGAGGGAATATGATTGGATAAGAGCTCGGCAATATAAAGAAGTGATAAGATAAGTAGGTGGTGACTAAAAGCAGATGGAAACCGAGCATAATTACCATCGAGCAGACATGAAACGACTGGATCAGATTGCTGAACAAGAAAAATTGTTTAACCACCTAAGATAATGGTTTAAATCCACGATATAATAATCAGTCAAACTTGATGAGTCCGAATTCGGAATGCTCCCCGGAAGGGCAGACCAATGTAAATCTCTCCGTAAACCGGACAGACACTAAGAACTCAAATCGGACAGGATTTGAGGACCGGACAGATGACTTCGAAAACTGTGAGCCTGAGGCAGTTCGAACTATGACTAAAGTACTAAAAAACCTAAACACTTTCTGACTAAGCTACCTGCCCACTTACTTAAAAACTCATGGGTCTTTAAACATGACCCGGGTCCATTAAATATGACCCGAAAGCCCATACGGGCCCAAATAACATACTATAAATACTCAACCACCAGCATTAACTTCTGGTAATGAAAATTAACTGCTGCCAAGCTGCTTAATTCTCTCTCCACCTTGAAACACCCTTACACCACCTTGAAACACCCTTACACCACCTTGAAACACCCTTGCACCACCCTGAAACTCTACTTGAAATTACCAGCCTACCCTCAGGCTACTTTTATCCACACCAAATTGGCGACCACAGTGGGAGGCGACAGTCCCTGAATCAAGTATTCAAAACCAAGCAAAGAAATTATGTCCGAATGAATCCGGATAATCCAGAGCTTCCACCAGCTTTGCTCGAAGTGGTGGAAGAGAACGATGAGTATACTGTCCAAGAGCGTGACAGGTTAAGGCTTGAGATAGAAGCTTTGAGGGCTGCAAATGCCAAAATGGGCGTGAAAGAAAAATCCAAGGCATCGGGTGTTCATCACACTGACAACCCTAGAGAGCCTGAGGCTTCAAAAACTCATGTGAGTACTAAAAAGACACATGCTAGTTCTAAAAAGTCTCACCGGTCCAAGCCTGTGGAGAGCTCTGACTCAAGTTCAGAATCTTCGTGCAGCTCTTCAGACAGTGAGGGAAATGAAAAATCCTTGTCCTCTAGCAGTGATGAGGGTCGAACCAAGAAAAAGCAAAAGCAGGTAAAGAAGTATTCGAGAAAAAGAGATCACCATGGAAGAATGAAAAGGCATATTGGAAAGGGGTCATCTCACCACCGGAGGTATACGGACAAGATGTTGATGGATCCTTTTGCTTTCCACGATGAGCCAGGTATCTTTGCAACTCCTAATGAGGATACCGTGTTCAGTCGTGGAAGGAATTGGAGGCAGTCTCCACTGTCTTCTAAAATCCTGTCCGGAAACCTCCCTAAGAGGTTTGACAGTACTAAGATGGAGAAGTATGATGGCAGTACTGATCCGGACAATCATCTGGAGCAATTTAAGAACTTCATGATGAACTTTGATGATGATGATAAACTACTCTGTAGGGTATTCTCCCAATGTTTTACGGGGAGTGCTCTGAAATGGTACAACAGCCTGCCTCAGGGTTGTATTAAAGACTTTGATACTTTTTGGGTGGCCTTTCGAAGGCAGTTTGTGGGGAGTAAGGAGCTGAAGGGTAATGGAGATACCATAATCCATTGTGCCCAAGAGCCAAATGAGTCGTTAAAGGAGTACATAAGTCGTTTTGTAAACACAAAGAATGGTTTGGCTGATTGCTTCGAACAGGTGGCAATAGCATCCCTAAGACAAGGTTTGAACCCAAGCAACCTGGCTGATTCGGTGACCAGGAAGAAATCCATGACCTGGGGAGGATTGCTAAATCAAGTTGCCAAGCAAATAAACGTTGATGAAACAAAAAAGACCAGGGTGCACAGACAGGTGAGATCCACCCCGGTGGCACCAACTCCAAATCAAAACCAGTCCGGGAATAGAGCAAGAGAAACCGGACAGGGGCATGGTAGAGGAAAAGCTCAGTCCCAGCCAGCTGCTCCTGCTCAAAGTCAACAATCCAGAAACAAAAGAGGGCCATGGGTCCAACCGGAGTGGTTCGCAGAACTTAAAGAAAGCGTGGCCACCATTTTTGATAAAACAAAAGATGAGGTACACTACCGGAGACCAGCAACCTTGCAGTCTCCCAGAGAGCATCGTAACAACTCCTTTTGCCAATACCACAATGATATTGGCCATACCACTGATGATTGCATAGCATTGAAACAAGAGGTACAAAACTTGATTGAAAGGGGAAAGTTAGGTGCATACGTTAAAAGAAAAGGAGGCAACAGGCCTAACAACACTCACCGGGTTGGTCCAAGTAATGCCGCCCCAGAGGGGGCCATGGTAATAGTTGAAAGGTTTGATGTGGAATCCGAATACTTGGATCCTGATCCAACGCAAAATAAGGTGGGTGCCATAGAAGAGCATTCTAAGACAGTCTCCGGGCTCATTAAATTCTTCGAGTCACTGACGATTTTCGGAGGGGACACGATGACTGCTCCTACTGCTTCTTCAAGAAAGAGGCATGTTCATAATTTAGCCTCCCAGCTAGAAAGAGGCATGACATCCTATCAATCTCCAAACTCATTCCCATTCATAGTCTTCGATGAGGATGATTTGAGAGATATTGCTGGCCCTCATGAGGATGCTGTTGTTATAGGAGCATCTATAGGGGGCAATGAGATAAGGCGAATTCTGGTGGATACTGGAAGCTCTGCCAATATCCTTTTTCTAAACACCTACAAGAAAATGAAAAATCCAGCTGTGATTCAAAAGTCGGACAGGTCAATCGTGGGCTTCACGGGAAGCTCAGCCGATGTGATCGGGGAGTTTGAAGAAGAAGTGTTGTTGGGCAGGGGCCCTTTCAAGAAAATGGTTAGAATACTCTTCATTGTGGTGGATTGTCCCACTTGCTATAATGCTATTCTGGGGAGATCTTGGCTCTCTAGGATGCATGCAGTAGCTTCGACAGTCCATCAGTGTTTAAAGTATGCTGTTCAGGGACATGTTGGGGTTGTCCGGAGCAGCCAGAAGATTGCAAGAGAATGCTATGCCACTGCCTTGGCTCCACGAACGCTGGGGGCAGTCCGTATAAATGATCAATAGCAGTCCGAGGGTCTTCCTGGGGGTGAGGGTGAAATTGATGACCCTAGAGAGACCCCCGGAGTGTTGATTCCGATTGAAGAGGTTGAAACGCACTGCTTGGAAGAAGGAAAAAGTGTCAGGATAGGGTCCAAAATGCCACCAATGTTGAAAGAAGAGATGTTGAAATTCTTGAAAAACCATCAGCACGTTTTTGTTTGGTGCAATGCTGATGTTACTGTAGTTCCATCAGAGGTGATTTCCCATCACCTATCTGTCCGGAGAGATGTGGCACCAGTGGTACAAAAGAGGAGAGCTTTCTCAAAAGAAAAGGCTGATGTCATAGTGCAAGAGGTTGACAGACTCACAAAGATGGGGCATATTAAAGAATCTCAATACCCTTTGTGGACTGCCAATCCTGTCTTGGTGAAAAAGAAGAATGGCAAATGGCGTATGTGCATTGACTTCACAGACCTCAATAGAGCTTGTCCAAAAGACTTGTATCCGGTCCCCCGGATAGATCAGTTAGTAGACTCTACTTCTGGGAACAAGCTTCTCTCCTTCATGGATGCCTTCTCCGGGTACAATCAGATTCAAGTAGATCCAAAAGATCAAGAGCATACCACGTTTGTCACTGATAGGGGTCTACATTGCTACAAGGTGATGCCTTTTGGCCTGAAAAATGCTGGGGCTACTTATCAAAGGTTAGTCAACAAGGCATTTGCTGATCAAATTGGAAGAAATATGGAGGTTTACATTGACGATATGATGGTAAAAAGCGTGGATGAGCAGTTGCACTTGTCCGACCTCCAAGAGAGTTTTGCCAACTTGGCCAAAGCAAATTTGAAGCTAAACCCTGAAAAGTGTGTGTTCGGAGTGCAGTCCGGGAAGTTCTTAGGGTATATCATAAGTGAGCATGGAATACAGCCCGACCCGGACCAACTCAATGCTTTGTTCCAAATGGAGCCTCCTCGAAACATTAAAGAAGTACAGCGATTAACGGGGAGATTGGCTGCCTTGAACAGATTCATCTCCAGGTCTTCGGACAGGTGTGCTCCATTTTTTTAAACCTTGAGGGGTACAAAGGGGTTTGAATGGACACCACAGTGTAATAAAGCATTTAATGAAATCAAGAAAAATCTTTCCTCTCCCAAGACTTTGTTCAATCCGGTTGATGGGGAGACTCTCTTTGTATATCTGGCTGTTTCAAGTTGTGCCATCAGTGCTGTGCTAGTAAGGGAGGTTGATGGGCATCCTCACCCAGTGTACTACATCAGCAAAAGCTTGGTTGATGCTGAGAGGCGTTACTTGAAACTTGAGAAACTGGCATTGGCTTTGGTGATAGCTGCAAGAAAAATGAGGCCCTACTTCCAGGCTCATCCTATCATTGTCCGAACATCCTTCCCTTTGAAGAATGTCCTTCAAAAAACAGACATTTCAAGAAGAATGACAAAGTGGTCAGTAGAGTTGGGGGACTTCGACATAGACTTTGCTCCCCGGACAGCGGTAAAAGCCCAAGCTGTGGCTGATTTTCTGGTTGAATTCCACTCTGACAGGGATTCGGAGCAGCCTACTGATTCAAAAGACAAGAAAGTGTGGATTGTCCGAACAGACGGAGGGTCTAGTACCATGGGATCTGGGGCAGGAATATGTCTCACTTCCCCCTACGGGGACAACATGTACCAAGCTATTTGTTTTGCTTTCAGGGCATCCAATAATGAGTCCGAGTACGAAGCAGCCATAGCTGGGTTAAAGTTGGCCTATATCTGTGGAGCTAAAAGGGTCAAGCTACTAAGTGACTCCCAGTTGCTTGTCCACCATGCCTTGGGCCTATCAGAGGCTTGAAAGGAGCAATTGGTCAAGTATTTACTCCTCCTCAAAAATGAAGCGTTAAAGTTTAAAACTGTTGTCTATGAGCACATCCCCGGGCAGAAAATGAGCTAGTAGATTCATTGGTAACGATAGCATATACGGAGTCCTACCCATGGATCCATGTGCTTGAAAGCCCTTCTATTGAACTTGGTGAGGGTGGAAAAGAGGAAGTCTTTGAAATACAGGTACATCGGCCTCAAGATTGGAGGTCTCCTCTTATACAATATCTGTCCGGTGGTATCGTGCCCTTGGATAAAACACAAGCCAGAACATTGAAACACAGGGCTCGTGGTTTCATTATGATTAAAGAAGTCTTGTACAAAAAGTCCTACAGCAAACCTCTCCTACGTTGTTTAGGGGATCACGAGTCACAAATGGTTCTCTCCGAATTGCATGATGGTGAGGGATCAGCCCATTGTGGATTTAGAGCTTTGACAAGAAGAGTGTTACTCTCCGGATATTATTGGCCATCAATCATGAAAGATGCTAAGGAGCTGGTGAGAAGGTGTGACTCATGCCAGAGGTACAGCAATGAAATTCATGTACCAGCCATTCCTTTGGAATCAATTTCTGAGCCCATTCCTTTTGCTCGATGGGGATTGGACTTGGTTGGACCTCTCCCTGTGGCTTCCGGAGGGCGTAAAACTATAATTGTGGCCATCGATTACTTTTCAAAGTGGGTAGAAGCAGCTCCCCTAGCAGGGACAACCTCAAAAGCTGTCATAAAATTCATTATGTCCAACATATGTTGCAGATTCGGTGTCCCACAAAAGATAACAACAGACAATGGGCCATAGTTTGACAACAGAGAAATGGAAAGCTTCTGTGCTGAATACCTCAAGGGGTATTCAGCACTGCTTTTCTTCACCTTTCCACCCTCAAGCAAATGGGCAAGTTGAAGTGGCTAATAGAACGATACTGTCCGGTTTAAAGAAGAATTTAGAAGGGGCTGCTGGGAAGTGGCCTAGTTATCTACAAGAAGTCTTGTGGGCCTACCGGACAACACCTGGGGCTGCAACGCAAGAATCCCCCTCTGCCTTGGTCTATGGTATGGATGCAGTAGCCCCCATAGAGAAGACACTCCCCTCCTTTCGTGTTCATAACTTCTCCGGACAGGCTAATGAGATGGCAATTAGAAATCAGCTTGATTTGATCGAAGAAAGACGGGTGAAAGCTCATCTTAGAATGACACACTATCAGGGCTTGATGAGAAGCAGGTTTGCTTCTAAAGTTAAAAGAAGAGATTTTCAACCAGGAGATAAAGTATTAAGGAAAGTTTTCTTGCATACTAAGGAAAAGCTCTTCGGAAAGCTGACCCCAACTTGGGAGGGTCCATATACTGTGGTTGAAAGAATCAAGCCTGGGACATACTAGTTGGAAGACAAAGATGGCAGGGTTTTAACTCACCCTTGGAATATTGAACACCTTCGAATGTACTTGGAATAAAACTTGTGTAAATATTTACTTGTTTAAACATCCATGTAAATATTTGGGGGCATACCTTCCCCTCTTCGGTGGCACGGAGAGCTTTCAATGAAACTTGGTGCCTTCTTCAAAATTCTCTAAGTATTTTCAAAATTTTGTCTCTTATCATACTACCCGGGTTAAAAGATCTAAGGGCTATTTAAATTCTTGCCGGAAAGTCTTAATACTCTCACAATACAATAAAACTACTTAAACTCCAGCTATTTAAACAAATAATGAAAGAAGAGGATGCTTGAGCAAAATAAAATATTCATTCAACAACTTAAAACTGCCTTGGCCTTCCAAGGACTTTTTAAACAAGTTTGGGCACAGTACAAAAATCTGTCCGAATAATACGGACACCATCACAAAAAGAGTGCCTTGGCCTTCCAAGGACTTTAGTTCGAATAAAAGATAAACAAAATAAATTATAAGTTAAGGTTGAGCCTTTGAAGATGGCTCACCCTCATTTGCTTTCTTGCCCATGATGTCGCTCTTCTCTTCGACTATCGTCTTACCCTTAGGGTCAATTTCTTCCTCACCTGGGCTCTCTCCGGTTTCCTCTTCATCACCGGACGAAGACTCACTGGAGTACCCCTCATCAACCATGGTCCAGTATGGGAGATCATCATCATCCACATAGCGCCATAATTCCCCTAATCTCCTCTTCGGGAATTTCTCGTGAAACAGGAGGACCATATCAGACTTCACCTTTTGGATCATTAGCTCCTCGCTTTGGATCATCTCCCTGGCATAGGCGTTGATCTTGGCCTTGATCATGGCCTCTTGATCCCTCACCAAAGCAGCCTTTTCTTCAGCAGCCTGAGTCACTGCGTTCTCTAAAGCAATTTTGTCAGTGGTCGGGTTGGTGACGAGCTTCTCCTTGGCTATAGTTTCTCCCCTTGAGATTGTCAGGTCCTTCTCCAGTCCGGACAGCTTGGCCCGGAGATCTTTTACGGTCTCTTCCAAGGAAGCAACTTTTGTGTTGTTTTCGTCTTGATTCTTCTTTAGCTGATCATTTGCCTCCTTGAGAAAATCAACCTTATTGGCAGCAGTCCGGAGGTCCTCGGACAGTTTTTCCTTCTCAAATTTGAGGTCTTTGATGGTGTCTCCCTGACTTCGGACTTGCCTTTCCAAAGTAAGCACTGGCTGTACATTGCTAAGAAGAGAATGAGCTATAACATCCCTCTCACTGGAAACCATAAAAGTCTTACCGTTGAAGTTAACTGTGTTGGAGCTGCTTGGAGGGACATAGGTTGGGTGATAGTCTTCCAAATTGACCTTACGACTAGATGAGTCTGAATGAGCATGATGAGCTACGAGGACAGGTGGAAGAACTATTGACTAAAGACCACATCTGTGAGAGCCTTAGCCTTACGTGTTTCCAGCACTATTAACACCAAAGAAAGGTAGTTCAATAAGGATGTGTATGGATTTTTGGGCTATCAACGAGATCATTGTCAAGAATTGGTTTCTTATTCTCATATTTGATGATTTATTAGATTAGTCGAGTGGTGCTACAGTGTTTACAAACTGGATTTGAAGAGCGGGTATCACCAGATCCGCATTTGATTGAATGATGAGTGGAAGATAAACTTTAAAACCCAAGAAGGCCTGTTTGATTGTATGCTCATGCCATTCAGTATTTCCAATACTCCTAGAACATCTATGAGGTTACTGAATCAGGTATCTCGTCCCTTTAATGGAAAATTATTAATTGTTTATTTTTAAGACGTTTTGATCTATAACATTATGGAGGAGTTGCACCTCCAACATTTACGAGAAGTATTAGTTTTTTCAGAGACAACAAAATGTTTATGTAGGACTAGACAAGTGCTCATTTATGACACATTCAGTTATGTTCTTTGGATATGTTGTTTCGAAAGATTTCCTATTAGTGGATGAGTCTAAGGTAGCTACAGTACGTGATTGGCCTATACCTACCTCGATCACCAAAGTTTGTTCTCTTAATAGGCTGGTTTTATTCTACATGAGGTTCATCTATAACTTTAGTACTATCATGGCTCCTATTACATATTGTATGAAGGGAACAACATATTATTGGACCCATAAAGTAACTACTGCGTTTGAAAAGATTAAGGTAAAACTGCCACTGCACTTATTATGGTTACACTTGATTTTTCTAGACGGTTGAAATTATATTGTGATGCATCTTGATTAGGTATTGGAGTTGTCCTCAACCAAAATGGACGACTAGTCGCCTAATTTAATGAGAAGTTAAGTGGGGTCAAATTCAACTACACCATTTATGAAAAATAGTTTAAACCAGTGATGCGGGCCTTGAAGCACTAAAGTTCTTATTTGGCCTATAACGACTTGTAATATACACCGATTGTGATGCCTTTAACCATATACAGAATTAAGAAAACGCCTACAACAATTTATCTTTTTTATCAAGCACACTTCAAGGGGCAGTTAACCGCGTGGCTGATGCATTGAACAGACGAAGTATGATGATTCACATGCAAGGAGAGGTTGTGGGGTTTCAGATGATGAAAGATCTGCTGGCTACTCATACATATTTTGGTCATATTCTAAACGAAATTAAGGCATGTTTGAGAAAATATTTTACAGTGAGAATAACTATCTTTCTAAAGTTAACTTATTCTGTATTCTTGAGGGCAGTTTAAGACAACTGATTATACAAAAAAGACACAACGAGGGGCATAGTGGTTGAGATCAAACCCTCCATTATATATATACCAATTTGTTTGGCCGCATTTAAGAAGAAATGTTATCTTTTTGTGGATTGATGTCGAGTTTTCCAAATGGCAAAGAGAACGACCACCAACGTTGTTCTACAGTTACCACTTCCTAAACCGAAGGGACCGTGGCGAAGTGTGAACATGTATCTTGTCTCTGGATGGCTAAGAAAGCAGCGAGGTAACGACTCTATATTTATGGTTGTTGATAGGTTTTGTGAGCCGGATAAAGACACATGGCTTCTTCAACATAAAGTACTTGGTGTCGTTTACTACCACGACCGATAATGATGAATCTGAGAATTTTTAGGCAAAGTGATCCCAATAAGAAGATGATGATGTAGTTGCACAAGCCCACGACTATATGGCCCTTTTTCACAAATAGAACTGAGACTTATTCGGGGCTCGATTAACATAATTAGATGCTACGACTACTGAAATCGAGCACGTTGAGAAGCCTAACAAATATTGGAACTATCACGGCACGAAGTAGGATGATGAAATTCATGCCCACATTTCCATCGTTTATGACCTCTTTTAGTTGTTTTCGTGTTTTTTAGTATTTTTCTATTTTTGTTGGATTTATTTAAAATACTTAGACAACTCCAACCTCTTTGAAATTAGATTTTCTTTATTTGTATTACGCAGAGAATAAGCTGTAATATTTGTGCAGAATTTCAAACACTTCTATAAAAATTCTCTTAAACCCTACTTTTAGACACATGGTTTAATTCAATTTTGAGATTATTCTCTAAGTATCTATTATTCCTTCTAACCTAGGGTTAGATTTTTATCTATTATTTTTCTTATTTCTTGAGTTTTAAAGCAATCAGTTCTTTCTCTAGTATCTTTGTCGTTATCAAATTAACTATTCATAACTTTTTCACAAACTTTTTTTTTAGTCATATGTGATCTTTATTTTATGTATCTTTTGTGAATCTTTTGTTTTTATCAGGCAGTATCCAGTAAATACGTTATCGTTTTTATTTGCACTTTATTCAATATATCATATTTATTCTTATAACGTTTTCAACCTACATCCTTTCTTTATTAGCTTCAAATTATTATCTTCTACCTCGTAAACATATTTAACTTGTCATAATTGAACTTATGATAATTTACTTGATATAAAAAATAATTCTCATATAAGAAGTTTTACTTTAATATTAACTACTCAATTATGTTATTTCACTATTCTTTTATTTTGTTTACAAACATTATTCATAGAATACCGCATTTTACAAAACAATATTTATAAAATATCACATATTATTAACTTATTGGTAACACATTCTTTATCATTCATCATTGTGATTTATGACATACAATAATATTAAAATTTATTCAACTTTAATTGAGTTTTGTTAACCAACTTTTATGGCCATATTTTAATCCTCTTTTCAAATGAAAGTATCTTTGGATTAGTTTATGGTCATATTCACTTAGTTAACATATATCTCGGTGTTTACGACATCTTGCATGACCTCCTGATCTAAATAACATCGGTTTGGCTTATATTCGTTTTTGTTATATTATATAAATGGAAAAATCTTTAAATTAATGAGGGCTCATTGGGTATCTCCTAAAAAACCTATGGACCACCAAGTGCAAAAAATAGTAGATCGGTCTGATTAAAATGGAGTTTCATACAATTTCAGATGAGAAATATTACAATGATGTCTCAATATGTATCTATCAATATCAGCCAATCCATATACACCATGGTTTCATTTATATAGTATCTTAAATGATCATCTCAATTAGAGATAGTTTACCATTGTTTTTATCTTTTGATCCATGAAAGACTCTCCTTAAGACTAATTTACCTTCTTTGAAACTTCTCGGCTTCAATTTTGAATCAAATCTACTTTTCATTAACCCATGTTAGTGCTCTGTTCCTACTTGTTCTTGATTTTAACGCTCTTCAATCAATCAATTGCAAGTTTATTTTCTCGATATTCGTTTTTGAAGAATAAAATTGAACTATATGTCTTGCAATCGTAATTTATGCTTGAACAACAACCACCATACCATAAACCAATGTGAATAAAGTCTCATTAGCAGTCTCTTTTAGGTTCGTTCGATATTCTCACCAAACATCTTGTAAACAATAGGACCACTTTCCTTTGACAAACTCATATTTATTTTAATACCGTTTTATTAGTACTTTACTTAAGCATTGGCCTACATATAATACAGGGTAGATAAATTTTCTATAACTCTATATTTTTTATAAATATATATAACCATATCATTCTAGAAATGAGGTTCATTATCATTCATTAATATGAAATGAACTCCACATCAAATTACAATATGATTTTGCAAAAACTCACAAGTTTTTTGTGCCCAGAGTTTCTCTATTATTATTTTTGTATAATATTATTCTTGGCTACCTCTTTTGATTTTGCTTCATACATTAAAGTATTGGTGTGAATTAACTCAATCTCTAAATAATTAGTCCCCATCGTGAGGATAAAGATCAATAAAATTAAACACAATGGGTTCAAAGTGGGATATTGAGAATTTCACCATGAGTAACGGTTACTGGTTGTGCAAGGTAAAGATGAAGGCAATTCTAAGCCAACAAAAATATGTTGAGCCAATAAAGAGAGAAACATATATTCGATCGTATCTTTCAGCGCAGAGAAAATCAAGATGAAGTATAAGGCAATCAATGTTATTATATTGTGTCTCGGGGACAAGGTATTGAGAGAAATAACTATAGACACATTTGTTGTGTCTATGTGGTCTAAATTTGACTGAATATATATATGATCAATTCATTAGCACAAAGGTAGTGTCTGAAATAACTGTATTATTACAGTATGGTGGAGAACAACTTAATAATGCAACTTTTAATAGTGTTTAACAATATTATCGATGATTTGGTAAAAATTATTAGGAAATTACAAGACGAAGACAAAGCCATACACCTACAATATGCTTTCTTTCGGTCATATTAGAATTTCAAAGATACCGTGCTTGATGGAAAAGAATGCATCATCACCTTGGACGAAGTCTAATCGGTTTTGAGAACTAATGAATTGATAAAATTTAAAAATTTAAAGTATGTGAATGATGGTGAAGAAGGTTTTAATGTATCAAGGGGAAGAACCGAGTACAAATCAAGAGGAAAAGCAAAAGGACACAAGTCCAAGTATAAGTCAAATATTGGGGGTAACATGTCAAAATTGAAATGTTATTATTATTATCACAACCCCGGTCATTTCAAGGAGTAACATGAGAGAGGAGGTAGTGGTTGTTCGTCTGCTTAGATTTCTGTTAGTGAAGATAAAGCTTATGAGAGTGCAAGAGCACTAACAATGGAAAGTTGGAAACCTGAGAAAAGTTGGGTCGTGGTCTTATATGCTTATAATACATCTGTCAAAGAAACGGGATACTTTGAGACCTTGTAATTAATAGAATGTGGAGTGTATATTTTGGTAATAATAAGGCATGTAAAGTTTAAGGTATGGGTTCTATCATACTCAAAATATTTGATGATGATGATTTTTTTTAATGATGTGAGGTTTATTCGTGAACATAAAAGAAACTTAATTTTTATTAGCATGTTTGATGATCTTGGATATTGCACTAGGTCTGAAAGTAGAGTAATGATAATTTCTTATTATTAATTAGTAATAGCAAAAAGATCTATAATAAATTAGTAACTAGTGTAAAAACTGAAGACATAACTAAACTATGGCATTTGAGGTTGGATCATATTAGTGAAAGAAGTTTAGTTGAATTAGTTAAACAAGATTTTCTTGGAAAAGGAAATTTGAGAAAACTAAAGTTTTACGGTAACTGCACACTGGAAAAAAAACATGAAGTGAAGTTTGGTTAGGAGTGCACAAGTCTGGAAGGCCATTTTAGTATGTTCATTCGGACCTTTAGGGGCCAACATCTATTTCCACTTATGACGTGAATTTATATTTTCTTAGAATAATTAATGATTATTCTAGAATGTATAGTGAATGTCATTAAGGGTATGGTGCATGGCATTTGAGGTTGAAAATTTTGAGAACTCACAAAGGCGTGAAGTTATTTATTGAATTTTAATGAGTTTTCTAAGAACAAAGGTATAGAGAGGTATAGAATGGTTGCATAGAGACCGCATTGGAATGATCTTGCAGAAAGAATGAATATGATTTTGTTGGAATGGATGAGGTGTATGTTGTTGGGAGCTGGATTAACTAAAATTTCATAGGGGGGATCTGCTAGTACTACAACATACTTGATGAACATATTTTCATCAACATATATGAATCTAAAGACGCCTATGGAGGTTTGGAGTGGCTGGCCGACAGACTATTCCAACTTGAAAGTGTTTGGAGCTTTAGATTTTGCCCATATTAAGCAAGACAAGCTTGATCCTATAATTGTAAAGTGTGTTTTTAATGGTTATCCTAAAGGTGTGAAGGGTTATAAGCTGTGGAATATGAAATTTGCAAGATCAAAGGTTATAATAAGCAGGGATGTTACTTTTGATGCGACCCGGATGAGGATGAAGTGTAAAACATAGATCTAAGACCATAAAGAGGGATAGAGAAAATCCAACTTAAGGTGGAGTCTTTAACTGATAAGAAGGGAGAAGAGGATGAGACTCAAGAACCTAAAGAAAGTGGAAGCCAAACAATAACTGCTTTGGGCTACCAACTAGCACGATATGGAGAGAAGAGTTATTACTCCGCCTAATAGATATGGTTATGCTCACCTTATTTGTAATACTTTAAAAGCGGCTCAAGAGGTGCAAACCTATACTTTGTCTATTTTTTCTTAACTCTCCTTACTTCTTCTTGTAGGGCTACCTTGAGACCATTGAATCTAATAGAAGAGTTATATTTAGTTATAACATTATAGCGAGAATGAAAATTTAAACTCACAGTCAAAAATCGTTCAATGTTACATCTATACAACATGTGTTTTATTTAGTAATAACGATTATAACATTTGATTTATTTTTTATAAAATAATTATTTTCAGTTCTTTAGATTATTTTGCTATTCATATAAAAATAAAAATAAAAATAAAATCAATAATTTTACTCGTATTAGGAATATCAATGTTATTCTTCGGTATTTCAAATAATCAAATTGAATCACACATTAAGATATTTAAGTTTATTCAATTCTAGGATAGATTACTCGGTAAAAAAATGTTGAAAGATTATTTTTATTTTCAAAAATTAATAAAATATGTAATTAGAATTTCTAAGTTTATGTTATCCAATAAAATATTTTTATGTTATCCAATAAAAATTAAGTTTAATAAACGCACCAAATATTATTTTTTATTAATGAGATTTAAAAACTCAATATTGAAAAGGTGTAATGCAATAAAAAAGGTGTAATTCAATATTAGTATTTATCGTATTAAAATATTAGTATGTAAAGTTGTGTCAATATGCATCAGATTAAAATTATAATTAGAATTTCTAAGAGGGAATCTGTTAGTACTACAACATACTTGATTAACATATTTGCATCAACATATATGAATCTAAATACGCCTATGGAGGTTTGGAGTGGCTGACCGACAGACTATTCCAACTTCAAAGTGTTTGGAGCTTTAGATTTTGCCCATATTAAGCAAGTCAAGCTTGATCCTATAATTTTAAAGTGTGTTTTTAATGGTTATCCTAAAGGTCAAAGGTTATAAAAAGAAGGGATGTTACTTTTGACGCGACCTGGATGAGGATGAAGTGTAAAACCTGGATCTAAGACCATAAACAGGGATATATAAAATCCAACTTAAGGTAGATACGTTATCGCTTTTATTTGCACTTTATTCAATATATAATATTTATTCTTATAACGTTTTCAACCTACATCCTTTCTTTATTAGCTTCAAATTATTATCTTTTGCCTCGTAAACATATTTAACTTGTCATAATTGAACTTATGATAATTTACTTGAAATAAAAAATAATTCTCATATAAGAAGTTTTACTTTAATATTAACTGCTCAATTATGTTATTTCACTATTATTTTATTTTGTTTACACACAATATTCATAAAATACCGCATTTTAAAAAACAATATATATAAAATATCACATATTATTAACTTATTGGTAACGCATTCTTTATCATTCATCGTTGTGATTTATGACATACTATAATATTTAAATTTATTCAACTTTAATTGAGTTTTGTTAACCAACTTTTATGGCCATATTTTAATCCTCTTTTCATATGAAAGTATCTTTGAATTAGCTTATGATCATGTTTACTTACTTAACATATATTTCGGTGTTTACGACATCTTGCATGGACTCCTGATCTAAATATCATCGGTTTGGCTTATATTTATTTTTGTTATATTATATAAATGGAAAAAATCTTTAAATTAATGATGGCTAATTGGGTATCTCCTAAAAAACCTATGTACCACCAAGTGCAAAAAATAGTAGATCGGTCTGATTAAAATGGAGTTTCAAACAATTTCAGATGAGAAATATTACAATGATGTCTCAATACGTTTCTATCAATATCACTCAATCCATATGCACCACGGTTTCATCTATATAGTATCTTAAATGGTCATCTCAATTAGAGATAGTTTACCAGTTTTTTTCTTCTCTTTTGATCCATGAAAGACTCTCCTTAAGACTAAATTACCTTCTTTGAAACTTCTCGGCTTCAATTTTGAATCAAATCTACATTTCATTAACCCATGTTAGTGCTCTGCTCCTACTTGTTCTTGAATTTAACGCTCTTCTATCAATCAATTGCAAGTTTATTTCCCCGATATTCGTTTTTGAAGAATAAAATTGAACTATATGTCTTGCAATCGTAATTTATGCTTGAACAACAACCACCATACCATAAACCAATGTGAATAAAGTCTCATTAGCAGTCTCTTTTAGGTTCGTTCGATATTCTCACCAAACATCTTGTAAACAATAGGACCACTTTCCTTTGACAAACTCATATTTATTTTAATACCGTTTTATTAGTACTTTACTTAAGCATTGGCCTACATATAATACAGGGTAGATAAATTTTCTATAACTCTATATTTTTTATAAATATATATAACCATATCATTCTAGAAATGAGGTTCATTATCATTCATTAATATGAAATGAACTCCACATCAAATTACAATATGATTTTGCAAAAACTCACAAGTTTTTTGTGCCCAGAGTTTCTCTATTATTATTTTTGTATAATATTATTCTTGGCTACCTCTTTTGATTTTGCTTCATACATTAAAGTATTGGTGTGAATTAACTCAATCTCTAAATAATTAGTCCCCATCGTGAGGATAAAGATCAATAAAATTAAACACAATGGGTTCAAAGTGGGATATTGAGAATTTCACTATGAGTAACGGCTTCTGGTTGTGCAAGGTAAAGATGAAGGCAATTCTAATCCAACAGAAATATGTTGAGGCAATAAAGGGAGAAACACATATTGGATCGTATCTTTCAACGCAGAGAAAATCAAGATGAAGTATAAGGCAATCAATGTTATTATATTTTGTCTCGGGTACAAGGTATTGAGAGAAGTAGCTATAAACACATTTGTTGTGTCTATGTGGTCTAAATTTGACTTAATGTATATGATAAATTCATTAGCACAGAGGTAGTGTCTGAAATAACTCTATTATTACAGTATGGTGGAGAACAACTTAATAATGCAGCTTTTAATAGTGTTTAACAATATTATCGATGATTTGGTAAAAATTATTATGAAATTACAAGATGAGGACAAAGACATACACCTACAGTATGCTTTATTTCGGTCATATTAAAATTTCAAAGATACCGTGCTTGATGGAAAAGAAGGCATCATCACCTTGGATGAAGTCGAATCAGTTTTGAGAACTAATGAATTGATAAAATTTAAAATTTTAAAGTTTGTGAACGATGGTGAAGAAGTTTTTATTGTATCAAAGGGAAGAACCGAGAACAAATAGAGAGGAAAAGCAAAAAGACACAAGTCCAAGTATAAGTCAAATATTGGGGGTAACATGTCAAAATTGAAATGTTATTATTATTATCATAACCTCGGTCATTTCAATGACTGACATGAGAGAGGAGGCAGTGGCTGTTCGTGTGATTAGATTTTTGTTAGTGAAGATAAAGGTTATGAGAGTGCAGGAGCACTTACAACGGAAAGTTGGAAACCTGAGAAAAGTTGGGTCGTGGACTCAGGATACTCATATTACATCTGTAAAAAAACGGGATACTTTGAGACCATATAATTTATAGAATGTGGGGTGTATATTTTGGTAATAATAAGGCATGTAGAGTTTAAGATATGTGTTCTATCATACTCAAAATATTTGATGATGGTGATTTTTTTAATGATGTGAAGTTTATTCCCGAACTTAAAAGAAAATTAATTTCCATTATCATGTTTGATGATCTTGGATATTGCACTAGGTCTGAAAGTGGAGTAATGAGAATTTCTAATTATTAATTAGTAATAGCAAAAAGATCTATAATAAATAATTTATGTATTTTATTAGGTTCCAGTGTTATTTCTAATACATTAGTAACTAGTGTAAAAACTGAAGACATAACTGAACTATGGCCTTTAAGGTTGGATTATATTAGTGAAAGAAGTTTAGTTGAATTAGTTAAACAAGGTTTTCTTGGAAAAGGAAATTTGAGAAAACTAGAGTTTTACGGTACTACACACTGGAAAAAAAACATGAAGTGAAGTTTGGGTAGGAGCGCACAAGTTTGGAAGGCCATTTTAGTATGTTCATTCGGACCTTTAGGGGCCAACGTCAGTTTCCACTTATGACGTGAATTCATAATTTCTTAGAATAATTAATGATTATTCTAGAATGTATAGTGAATGTCATTAAGGATATGGTGCATGTCATTTGAGGTGTATGTTGTTGGGAGCTTGATTAACTAAAATTTCATAGGGAGAATCTGTTAGTACTACAACATACTTGAGGAACATATTTTCATCAACATATATGAATCTAAAGACGCCTATGGAGGTTTGGAGTGGTTGGCCGACAGACTATTAAAATCGCTAAAATCGCTAAAATCGCTTTGATATAGAAACGTTACTCTCATTGTTATTGCTATTGATCAAAATCGTAAGTTTTAGTTTAATTTATAAATCGGAATAAGAAAAATATAATGGCAATTTGTTTTTCTCGTAGAGATACCTTGAGACCATTGGATCTAATAGAAGAGTTATATTTAGTTATAACATTATAGCGAGAATGAAAATTTAAACTGACACCTCAAAAATCGTTCAATGTTACATCTATACAACATATGTTGTATTTAGTAATAACGATTATAACATTTGATTTATTTTTTATAAAATAATTATATTCAGTTGTTTAGATTATTTTGTTATTCATATAAAAATAAAAATAAAAATAATAATGTTACTCGTATTAGGAATATCAATGTTATCCTTCGGTGTTCGAATAATCAAATTGAATCACACATTAAGATATTTAAGTTTAATCAATTCTAGGATAGATTACTCGGTAAAAAAACGTTGAAAGATTATTTGTATATTCAAAAATTGATAAAATATGTAATTCGAATTTCTAAGTTTTTTATGTTATCCAATAAAAATTAAGTTTAAAAAAATGCACCAAATGTTTTTTTTTATTAATGAGATTTAAAAAATCAATATTGAGGTGTAATGTAATAAAAAAACGTTGGTGCTGATGGAGAAAAAATTTCAATAACTATTACAATATTAGTATTTATCGTATTAAAAATTAAAAATTTAGTATGTAAAGCTGTGTCTATAGACATCAAATTAAAATCCCTAAAATCGCTTTGATATAGAAACGTTACTCTCATTGTTATTGCCATTGATCAAAATCGTAAGTTTTAGTTTAATTTATAAATCGAAATAAGAAAAATGTAAGGGCAATTTGTTTTAAAATTTAATTATTTACTTAAAAAGAATACAATGACAATATGTTTTAAAAATTAATTTTTTTTTATAGCAAAAATAAACTATATTACTAGAATGGAAGATATACAAAGTTATAGGGCTACAATAGAAGCCAAAACAAAAACAAGGGACATAATCCCCAATACAGAACCCTAAATCGATAATCAACAGATCACTTTCCCAAAGCTTCAACTTTCCCTAAACTTCGTCTTCTCCAACAACAAAACCCTAGCACAGATCGAAGAACCAAAAAAACCAGCTCCCAAAGCATCAAAGCCAAAAATCAACACCCATAAGAGCAATCAACATCCATTCAGCTCAAAATCACCAAATAGATCTTCAAAACCCTAACCTGGATCAATATACCCAACCCCTAAACTCTCAAGCACAATAATAGCAAGGAGTGGGTTGGGTATATCTCTGATCGTGAATACTTGGTTCTTCCTTTCAGAGAGCACCCATTTGGAGATCCAATCGGCCGCCACATTTTCCGATCTGGAAATGTGGCTAAGCCTCATCGATGGAAGAATCAAATCTCTCAAGGGATCATCACCATTGGAGTTCTTCAGACTGTTAACGAGAACCAAACAGTCAGAATCAAGATCAACGTTCATCCACCGTCTTCTGTGGCAGAGAATCAAAGCTTCCTTCAAAGCACATCTCCCTGCTTGAAGAGGGGAGACTTTTCCTAATAAGAAACCAGCTCCAGCGATGCAGTTCCCAGAATCATCTCTCACGATATAGCCTCCAGAAGCTTCTCCATTGAAGCCACAAGCTCCATCAGAGTTAATCTTGACTCTCCCAGCATCAGGTAACCTCCATTTCCTATACACAGCTTTCCTAGAACATATAGACATAGCTCCAATCGAGACACCTGCATCAATAGCTCTAACCCAATGTTTAGGTTTAAGCTTAAAGTCAATAGCTAGAATGAACCTCTTAATTCGACTAATAGCATTAGAAAAGGAGTCTACTGGTTTATCATACTTGCAGTGGTTTCTGTTAACCCATATTGTCCACACAATCAATTGAGGGACAATGTGAGTAACATGAAATTTACTGCTAGTTTGCTTAAACCAGATAAAAAACATGTGACGAACACTCATAAAGCGTTTAACAGGAATGTTGAACATGAGACCATAGTATGTCCATAAAAACCAAGCAAAATTGCACCTAATAAAAAGATGTGTATCATCTTCACATTCACAGCAAAATTGGCATTTAGAAACTAGGCAAATGTGCTTTTTGGAGAGAATATTATCAGTAGGAACATAATTATTTAGTATCCTCCAGCTAAGAAAAGAAAATTTTGAAGGAATAAAACTGTGCCAAATTTTTTTAAAGAAAAAGGATTTATTGTTTTTCAACCTGATAAAATCCCAAGTAGTTTTACTGTCAAACTTTTTATCTTTAGTTAGATTCCACTCAATGGAATCCTCCTTCTCATGATTGATTTTTATACAGCTTATAAGTTGATATCTATCATGAGAAAGAAAGGAAACCAGAGTGGGATCCCAACTGTCATTTTTCCAAAATGTGTTAATTTTAGCTGGGAGGTACCATGTATTATGATCAGAAATAATAGGCCTCTTCTTAAGCCAAGCATCTCTCCAAAAATCTATCTCCCCACAACCAACCTTCCAGTTAATAAACTGATCAGCTCTATCTTTAACAGAGCACAGTCTCTTCCAAACCATAGAGTCAGTAACTCTACAGCTAGCAGACATAGGATGACTATCCTTGCAATAAGAATTAGTAATCATGTCAGCCCACAAAGACTTGCCTTTTCTAAATAAAAACCACAGTTTATAGGAGAATGTAAGTTGAATATCAGATAACAATTTGATATTCAACCCACCCTCATCAAAGGGCTTGCAAAGCTTAGACCAGGAAGCCCAATGAATAGCATGCTCATTATATTTTGGTCTCCACAGGAATTTGTTGAAACATAACTCAAGTTTATTTAAAATACTTTTAGGAATTGAAAAATTTTGCATCCAAAAGTAAACTATGGGATGAAGAACATGTCTTATCAGTGAAAGTCTTCCACTATAAGACAGGTTCTTCAAATCCCATTCATTAATCTTATTGTAAACTTTAGAAAGTAAAGGAGTATAGTGCATCCCTTTATTATTAGCTGCTATTGTGACTCCCAGGTAATTGAATGGAGCATACTCAGACTGAAAACCCAGACTTGACTTGATCTTAGCAGCATTAGCCCTAGTGCTTCTAGCAGAGGTAATCACCTTAGTCTTGTCTCTATTTATTAACTGACCAGACTCTAACTGGTAACTGTCAAGCAGGTGACTCAGCTTACTAATGGAAGAGGAAGCACAGTTGGTGAAGATGATTATATCATCTGCAAATACAAGGCAAGGTAAGATATAGCTAGATTTAACATAAAATTGCATGTCCTTATTAGCATTGTAAAGATTTTGCAAGCCTCTCAAAAGGGCTTCCTCAGCAAGGATGAAAAGGCAAGGGGATAAAGGATCTCCTTGTCTTAATCCTGTCTTTTGAGGAAAGTAACCAGAACACATCCCATTAATAAGCACAGAAACCATGACCTTAGATATAAGATTATAAACCAGAGAGACAATGTTGTTTGAAAAACCAAAACATTTCAGAGTTTTTATAACAAATGAATGAGACATCCTATCGAAAGCCTTAGTCATGTCTAGCTGTAAAATGAGATTGCCTTTAGAAGGCTTTCTACAAATGTTATGGAGCATCTCCTTAGCTAGTAATATATTGTCATGAATAAGTCTCTCTTTAACAAAGGCGCTCTGCCCTCTAGAGACAATTCTAGGCAAAATAACAGCAATTCTCATATTAATGAGGGCAGAGAGCAACCTATTCAAAATGGTACACATACTAAGAGGCCTGTAGTTGTTCCAAGTTATGGGATTAGCTACTTTAGGAACAAGAACAATCCCTGTAGCTAACACACCACAAGGGATATCCCTACCATCAATATATGCATTAATAGCCTTGCATAAATCATTACAAATAATACTCCAACACTTCTTAAGGAAGAAAGAGTTATAGCCATCAACACCAGGGGCACTGTCCCTCTTCATTTCATTAATGACAGAATAAACTTCCTCCATAGTAGCAGCTTTGCTAATCTCTTCATTATCCCTGTCCAAAACAAGACTAGGAATATTGTTAAGAATAGTTTCATTAGAGCTAACACCATTATCAATAACAGGATCACTAGAAAGGAGCTGCTTAAAGTGGGAAACAGCAGAAGAAGCAATGTCCCCCTGATCAGTAAGCCATCTCTCATTCTCTTTAATTCCAATAATATGATTTCTTCTTCTTTTCTTGGCTACATAATTGTGGTACAACTCTTTGTTCCCATCACAATCGTTTAGCCAAGAATTGAAGCACTTCTGCTTCCAATAGCATTCTTCATCCTTTAAAGCAAAGATAAGAATGCTATTTGCCTTGGAAAGCAGAGAATTAGAAGTATTGTTATTTAAAATCTGGTGATTAATTTCACACTTCTCAACCTCACTAATTGCATCCTTAACTTTACCGAAAATATTTCCAAAAACCATAGAATTCCAGTTTTTCAAGTTCTTCTTAAGTCTTTTGAGCTTATACCAAAAAATATTGCTGTCTTTACCATTACAATGCTTGGACCAGCTCTGACTAACACAGTTCATGAAGTCAGGGTGGTTGGCCCAAGCATTTATGAATTTAAAAGAACTCTTTTTACTGTAAGCATTGCTGATAGAAACATTACTAATAGATATTAAGATAGGGGCATGGTCAGAACACGTTCTGACCATGTTGCAAACCTGAATAGCCAAGCTACTAAGCAAATTCTGGTTAACAATCACCCAATCTAACCGCTTCCAAACTTTATTATTGCTCCAGGTATAACGCGACCCAGTGTGACCAGGCACATCCAAGTTGTTGTTACGAATAAAATCATTAAAATCTTCTGCACCAATGGCATCATAACTCAGACAGTTCAACTGATCATCAGGGCATCTAGAAGAGTTGAAGTCACCAGCAAGAATAGAATGCAATGACAGTATGTTAGAATATATTATAAATGGCAATTATTATACGTTTCTACATAAGTTTCCAAAATTATAAGAACCTATGTAGTTTCTCTTTCTGGATTTTCCAATAATCAATAAAAAGAAATTAGTATAGTGGATACTGAGATAAACGTAAATTTCCTAATAATTATTACAAATAATAAAGTTTATTTCTTTGAAATTTAGTATTTATGAGATGACTCAAAACATTAATTATATAAGACAGAGTAGAAAGAGGGATTTGTCTCATCATATAAAGCGAAGCGAGTCATTAGCAACAAAACCCAATATGAAATCATCCTCTCTAGAGTTACAGAATCTAAGTAGTGTGCTCTTACGAAAAGAAATTTAAGTTAAGTTATTTTGTTGGGTACTGGGGTTTGTATTAATAAAAAAAGGAAAAATCTAATCTGTTTTATTCGAAAGATGAATTCTCCTTCTTGTAAGCAATGTTTTCTACCAGAAGGATTTCCGGTAGGCCTCCGTGTACTTGCGGTGGATGATGATTTAACTTGCCTGAAGGCTGTTGAGGCTATGCTGAAACAATGCCAGTATGAAGGTTAGTTTCTTGATTAAGATTATGGGTTGGGTTGATGAAGCTCATAAATAATTTTTGTGGTTGATAAGATTATATTTTGATGGTTATGCAGTTACCGCTACAAATTTGCCGGAATATGCACTTAAAAGGTTGACGGAGGAGAAGAAGCCTTTTGATATTGTTATCACTGATGTTAAAGTGGGAC
Organism: Limnanthes douglasii subsp. nivea; assembly: GCA_036936605.1. Lineage (NCBI taxonomy): Eukaryota > Viridiplantae > Streptophyta > Magnoliopsida > Brassicales > Limnanthaceae > Limnanthes > Limnanthes douglasii. The sequence continues at coordinate 28,554 of JAUPFV010000109.1, forward strand.
GACAAGAGGGACATAAACTTCTTGAACTTGTGTCCCGAGAGACAGATATACCCTTAATCAGTAAGTGTAATATCTTTTTTTGGACCCGTAGACGGATTACGCGTGACGATATATTAATTTTATCTGTCTTATTTTCGGCCCAATCCAGTGATGTCCGCTGATAGTGAGCAGAAGCTGGTAATGGAGGGGATTGAACAAGGCGCTGTCGCTTATTTACTCAAACCTGTCCGAATAGACGAATTGAAAACCATATGGCAGCATGTTTACCGGAGATTAAGAAACAACTCAAATGCGGAAAACAATTCTAGTGATGGACAAGGGGCAGCCTTAGTAGAGCAGGAGGTGAAGAAAACAGCAAAACGGTTTAGAAAGGAAAAGGACAGTGCGGATGATGACGAGGAGGAGGTAGGTGATATTGAAAACGAGGGTAGAAGGAATCCCAAAAAGCCTCGAATTGTTTGGACTCTTGATCTTCACAAAAAGTTTCTTGAAGCTCTGGAGGAATTAGGGGACAGTGAGTGTTCTTTACTATGTTTCCTGTTAGCTTCTAGCTATTATATCGCTATTCTTCATTTTGCTTCTTCTGTGTTTCCCTATTTCAGAAGCATTCCCAAAACAAATCCTTGAGCTGATGAAGGTTGAAGGATTATCGAGGGAAAACATTGCCAGCCATTTGCAGGTATAGCAATAATTTGTAGGCAAAAAATTAGTGCACCAGGCCCAACATCTGATGTGGACACTTACACTTTTTTACATATTGCGTGCTACAGAAATATCGGTTGTTTCGTAAGAGGCGAGAGGAAACCACAAACCCAAACCCGCAAGCTAACTTATATCCGTCATATGGACCTAAGGATACCTCTTACTTACAATTCCTTGATCGTGGAATCAGAAGAGATATCCACCCTTTGGCTGGCCACAACTACTTCCGAGTGCTCATTCCTTCTCTAATCGATTGCTCAGCAAGCTCGACACACCGGCTGGTTTAATTTCAACTCCGCTAGGATCTGCTTCACCATTCATTCGCCCAGCGAATTATGGAACACAGTTTAACAACTGTTTTAATAATCTCTATAAGTTTCAAAACGAAACACCGGCCCTGAGAGACTTGAGCCAAGAAAATCTCGTTAGGCCACTGTTGGGTGGTCAGTCTTTGCAACCTGTTCCTCAATTAGCAGGTCAAACTTCTCTAGTTGGTTCTGAGTTCGGAGGTGACTCTTTTCTGTCTCATCCACCAATGGAATCAAATCCTTTGGAGACAGGAGTTTATGGAGAAAGAGAGCAGGATCAGATCCAATATTACGGTCAAGACCAAGAGCCTGCCAATTACTATATGAACACCATGATGCAGGCCAACTCTCAGATTAGTAGCAAAGGTAAATTAGTAGAGCAGTGGCCGTTATTGGATCAACTCCACCCGCAGTCGTCATTCAACCAGCAGCAACAAACCTTCCTCATACAGGACCAACAATTTAATAGTGCTTTTCAAGGTGGGGGAGACAATGGGGCTGCACAGGGCTCGACCTTGAAGCCTGACTATGTTGAGCCTAATATTGAAACAATGGATCATATAATGAATGCAATGTCAATGGTATGATCTCTCATATTTTGTTGTAAAAGTCATTTTATATTTCTGTTCTGCAGCATAATACTGTCTCTATACAGGATGCAAATCATATTGGATCCATTGACGATCAACTCAGGGCTCCTATTGTGGATCAACTTTTGTATAAAATTCCTATAATGTAGGGAAAATCAGTAGAGACTTCAAATTTCGAAACATTTTCTCTTATAATATACTTGAGCTTTGTACTTTATATTAGATATTTCGATACTAATTCTGGTTCACTATTAATGGTTCACAAACTCGAGTAAGAAAGCTCAACTTAACTTTTAAAGTATAGAAGCAAATCTACTATATTTTTACCTTACTCTTAATGATAATTATAACAATTCTGGTTCATTATTTACTCTTTATTAGATATTTCGATACCAATTCTGGTTCACTATTACTGTCTTTTATTTCCATTTCTTTTTATTTGTTTAATTGTATTATATTTTAACTACTAAAATTTCACTTAGCTATTTATCTATCAACCATTATTACGAAAATACAAATGTATTTGATGCATTTATTTGTTAAATTACTAAATATAACAATAAAAAAAAGTTTATTACTTCATTTCGGGACAAATATATAATTCAATCTTGGATGCAATTTGTGTATATATTTTAATAAACTGTTAATCTATTTTAATCAATAGATACCTTTTATTATTATTATATAGTATTAACATTTTTGATATGGCGAGGCGGCGCCCACAAAAATATTATATATTAATTTATAGTAGGATAATTTAAAATCAAAATTATTATCCACTTTATTATCCGTATCTGAAAAACATCCATATATTTTTTTCTAATTACTTTTATATATCCTAGTTTAGAAAATTCTTAAACTACCATTAGGTTTGTTTTTTTTTAAAGACAAATGGCGTATAGATGAGAGACGCAGTCAGTTTTGTGACGAAAAAGGATGAAGATTTGATTTACTGTAATTCTCAATTTCTTGATTTTGTTCAGCATACAAGCTATGTTATATAGAGAGTAGAGAATGTAACAACCTTGGGAATATTCCCATGTGAGGTTGTTACATATTGTTACAGTTTGTTTGGCAATAATACTAATATTATTCTTAACAGGCTTTAGTAACTAGAATTAGGCTTCACTACTTAGAAAGAGACCCATGCTCATAAATGATCAGGCCCATGTAGAGACCCGAGTCTGGTCCATGACTAAACACAGGCCTTAGATGACAATTAGGGTTTAGACACCCTCAGACCAAGACTATCGAAGTCTTTCTCTTCAGTCTCTGTGCCTCTCTTCTTCTTCAACCTGACTTTCTCTCTTCTCTTCTCTTCTCTTCTCTTCTCCGGTGTGCACGGTGGTCTTGTGACTAGCACTACCTTTAACATCCCCCCTCAAACGCAGTGGCGATTCAGACAGCCCGATTTTGTCGCGAAGGTACATGAACCGAGATGAAGTAAGGGCTTTGGTGAGGAAGTCTGCAATTTGGTCCAGTGAAGGTACGTATCTGATCTGAACCGATCCTTGTAGAACTTGATCCCATAGAAAATGCACATCTAACTCTATATGTTTGGTTCGTGCATGAAATACAGGGTTGGAGGCTAGGGAACTGGCCCCAATATTATCACACCACATCGCCGACGGTGGTATGAGAGGGATCTGCAATTCAGTGAGCAGAGACTTTAACCAGATGAGCTCAGCAGAGAGATTGGCCAAGGCGCGATACTCTGATTCAGTGGAGGAACGGGCGACAACATTCTGTTTCTTGGATGACCAAGAAATAAGTGTTTCGCCCAGGAACACACAATACGCCCCCACACTGCGACGGTCATCAGGGGACGAAGCCCAATCGGCATCAGAGTAGCCATGGAGTTGTAGTTGATAGCATGGCTTTATGTGAAGACCCAGCCATCGTGTGCCAGATAAGTACCGAATGACTCTCTTAAGACTTTGCCAATGTATAGACGTAGGATTTTGCTGGTGCTGACTTGGACTGTTGACTCCAAAAGCAATATCTGGTCTAGTATGAGTCAGGTATTGCAGAGCACCTAACAAGCTTCTATATTGTGTAAGGCAGAACAAGGGAGAGCCATCAGATGAGGAATGCTGAGTACCAGCCACCATGGGAGATGGGCACGGCTTGGACATGGACAGTCCTTGTGCGCAAAGTAAGTCTTCAATGTATTTATGTTGAGTTAGGTAGAATCCATTTTGGTCACGATGAATTTCTATTCCCAGGAATAGACTGAGTGGCCCCATGTCCTTGAGTGCAAAAACAACATTTAGGTTGTGTATGAATTGTGTTAAGCATGTTGTCTCATTGCCTGTTACAAGAATATCATCCACATACACAAGAATTAGGAGGATAGTTGTCTTAAAGACTAGATAGAGCAATTGACTGGTTTGAAGAATTCTATGACTGCAGTTAACATTTCTAGTGCTAACGTTGCTTACAGAGGTGATGAGAAGCAGCAGTATACTAACACTAGTCAGAGAGGTTACTACAATCAAAACAGAGGCACAGGTAGAGGATATAGAGACAGATCTAACTATAATACTAATGGGTACAATACAAGAGGCAGAAGTAATTTCTACAGAGGCTCAGGTAGAGGTGGAAGGTACTCACGGAGTAAACCAACATGTCAGATCTGTAACAGGTTTGGCCACTCTGCTGCTGTATGTTATTATAGGGATGATCCCTCAATTATGGGCTCATCTCCATCAAAACAGTCAAGGTCTGAAGGTGATCAAAATGCTTTGGTTGTTACTCAAGATACACCAGGAGAAGGGGTCTGGTATGATAATAGTGGTGCTAGTCACCATGTCACCGGCAGCACTAGCTAATTGACTCAGAAATCTGAGTATTCAGGTACAAAACACATTTTAGTTGGCAGTGGTGAGAGACTTCATATATCACATGTTGGTCAGTTTACTCTAAATTCTTTCACTAAACAGCCTATTGTGTTGAAACCTATATTGCATGTCCCTAGGATCAATAAGAATTTACTCTCTGTTTTTCAATTGACTAATCATAATAATGTCTTTGTTGAATTTTACAAATTTTTCTGCTTGGTAAAGGACAAGGCAACATGGACTATTCTGCTCAGAGGGAGATGTGAAGATGGGCTCTACAAGATGGATACCATTCCTAAGTCACAAGGCAGTCTAAATCTAGGTGTCTCTAGGGTGTTATCTATAGTTGTATCTAAGTCTGTCAAAGATAAATGGCACCAAAAACTTGGCCATTCATCATCAAGTGTTCTAGACAAAGTTCTTAGGACTTGTAACCTTCATTTTGTTTTGAGTAATTCAAATAGTTCCTGTGAGGCTTGCCAATTGGGAAAATCTCACAGCCTTCCTTATTCAATATCTACTTCTCATTCTACACATGTTCTAGATCTAATTCATACAAATGTTTGGGGTCCTGCACCTATTCAATCTACTGGGGGGGGGGGTCTAAATACTATGTCATTTTTCTAGATGACTTCTCTAGATACACTTGGTTGTATCCTATCAGGGACAAAATTCAGGTTCTAGAAGTATTCAAAATGTTTAAATCTTTGGTAGAGACACAGTTTGATAGGTCTATTAAGGTTTTTCAGAGTGACTGGGGTGGTGAGTTCAGAATGCTGTTACCTATAGCTAAAGAATGTGGGTTTGTTTTGAGGAGATCATGCCCTCATAATTCAGCCCAGAATGGTAGGGCTGAGAGGAAGCATAGGCATGTGGTTGAAACTGGGCTTACTCTTTTGGCTCAGTCACATCTACCCTACAAGTATTGGGTTGAAGCTTTTGAGACTAGTGTCTATTTGATTAACAGACTACCAACACCTATCCTACATCATAAATCACCCTTTGAAGTTCTGTTTCACAAAATTCCTAACTATCTCACACTCAAAACGTTTGGTTGTTCATGCTATCCTTGCCTTAGACACTATCAAAGCCATAAATTTCAGTTTCACTCAGTTAAATGTGTTTTTCTTGGGTATAGTCAGAGTCACAAGGGCTATAAATGTCTCAGTTCTACTAGGAGGGTCTATATCTCTAGGAATGTTGTTTTTAATGAGGATGAGTTTCCTTTCACTAATGGTTTTCAAAATACTCATCAGAGTGAGCTTGTGTCTCCTGTGTCAGTCCATCTTTGGTTACCTAATCTCTCTACAGGTCTTGTGATGGATGAGAAGGTATCATCTGTTGAGTCCAACTCTGCAGCTCCAACTGACCAGAACACATCTCTATGCCCTGCTCCCTTGCAACCACAAAGCTCAACTCAACATTCTCCTACTGGTCCTTCTAAGGTAATTTCCTCATCAAGTTCTCCTGATTCTTTATCTGACATATCTAAATTCCCTACTCACACCAATGATAATACTTCTCAGACACCTACCTTGACTATAGAACTTCCCTTTTCTAATCCTGAACACTTATCTGTTAACCACCCATCACCCAACCCACACATTATTCAAACTAGACTACGTAGTGGAATTTCTAAGCCTAAACTGCCATATTTAGGGTCTCTAGTTACTGCTAACACCAATGTGTTTGAACCTACTTGTTTAATGAGGCAATTGAGCATCCTGAGTGGCAAAATGCTATGACTACTGAATATAAAGCCTTGATGGCTAATAAAACCTGGTCTTTGGTCCCTGATTCTACTTCATCTAATGTCATTGGATGCAAGTGGATATATAAACTCAAGTATGGTCTGGATGGCTCTATTCAGAGGTATAAGGCTCGACTGGTGGCTAAGGGATTTCATCAACTACCAGGGGTTGATTTTTATGAAACTTTCAGTCCAATGGTCAAGGCTTCTACTGTTAGGTTAATCCTAACTATTGTTGTTTCTAAGAACTGGTCTGTGAGGCAACTGGATATTAATAATGCCTTTCTTAATGGTGTTCTACAAGAAACTGTGTATATGACACAGCCTCAGGGTTTTATTGACTCTACTTATCCTACACATATTTGCAAGCTACAAAAAGCTATCTATGGATTGAAACAAGCCCCTCGAGCCTGGTATTCTAGACTGAGGGACACTCTACTCATATGGGGGTTCTGTAATTCTAAGGCAGACTCCTCATTGTTCTATCTAGTCTCTAAGACAACTATCCTCCTAATTCTTGTGTATGTGGATGATATTCTTGTAACAGGCAATGACACAACATGCTTAACACAATTCATACACAACCTAAATGCTGTTTTTGCACTCAAGGACATGGGGCCACTCAGTCTATTCCTGGGAATATAAATTCATCGTGACCAAAATGGATTCTACCTAACTCAACATAAATACATTGAAGACTTACTTTGCGCACAAGGACTGTCCATGTCCAAGCCGTGCCCATCTCCCATGGTGGCTGGTACTCAGCATTCCTCCTCTGATGCCTCTCCCTTGTTCTTCCCTACACAATATAGAAGCTTGTTAGGTGTTCTGCAATACCTGACTCATACTAGACCAAATATTGCTTTTGGAGTCAACAATCCAAGTCAGCACCAGCAAAATCCTACGTCTATACATTGGCAAAGTCTTAAGAGAGTCGTTCGGTACTTATCTTGCACACGATGGCTGGGTCTTCACATAAAGCCATGCTATCAACTGCAACTCCATGGCTACTCTGATGCCGATTGGGCTTCGTCCCCAGATGACCGTCGCAGTGTGGGGGCGTAGTGTGTGTTCCTGGGCGAAACACTTATTTCTTGGGCATCCAAGAAACATAATGTTGTCGCATGTTCCTCCACTGAATCAGAGTATCACGCCTTGGCCAATCTCTCTGCTGAGCTCATCTGGTTGAAGTCTCTGCTCACTGAATTGCAGATCCCTCTCATACCACCGTCGGTGATGTGGTGTGATAATCTTAGGGCCAGTTCCCTAGCCTCCAACCCTGTATTTCATGCACGAACCAAACATATAGAGTTAGATGTGCATTTTCTACGAGATCCAGTTCTACAAGGATCGGTTCAGATCAGATCAGAAATGTTAACTACAGTCATAGAATTCTGCAGACCTATCAATTGATCTAGTCTACTTTCATACATGAGTAGACTAGTCTGTAAATCTAGCCACCTTAAAACCTTCTTTGTCAGTTAAACTGAAAACTATTGGTGTGTATTCAGCATCCAGGCCAGCAAGAACCTGTGTTAGCAAATCATCTATTGAGGTGAGACACCCTGCTAAGATTAGATTGTCATGAATTAGTTTCATTTTGTTGAGATATTCTGACATTAAGGTAGATCATTTGCGAGTTCTTTGGAACTCAGATTTATAGTATGTTATTCTGGCTCTAGTCTGTGAGCCAAACAGCTTTCCAGCAGCATCCTAGAGACCTTTAGCAGACTCTTCCTCCATCAATTGAGCTGCAACTTCTGGGCTCATGGTGGAATACAACCACCCAAGTAACAGCTGGTCCTTGGCAACCCAGTCTTCAAATTCTGGGTTGTCTGTGACATTACCCTCAGTGTCTGTGATAAATTTTGAAGGATACGCCTTCTCTCCATTGACAAAGCTCCATAGCTTATTACCCTTAATCATAGGTACTACTATTGTCTTCCACAGTAGATAATTGTGTATGTCAAGACGAATATTATTGACATTGCTGATTGAATGTAAATGCAGGTTTTTGGCTGAGAAAGATGAATTGTTTGAAAGTATGGACCCAACTGAGTCTGTGCTCAGTGAAGAAGACTCGTTCAGATTTGCCATTGAAGTCTTAAAGAAGCTCTGATACCAAGTCAGTTTTGTGAAGAAAAGGATGAAGATTTGATTTACTGTAATTCTCAATTTCTTGATTTTGTTCAGCATACAAGCTATTTTATATAGAGAGTAGAGAATGTCACAACCTTGGGAATATTCCCATGTGAGGTTGTTACATATTGTTACAGTTTGTTTGGAAATAATACTAATACTATTCTTAACAGGCTTTAGTAACTAGAATTGGGCTTCACTACTTAGAAAGAGACCCACGCTCATAAATGATCAGGCCCATGTAGAGACCCGAGTCTGGTCCATGACTAAACACAGACCTTAGATGACAACTAGGGTTTAGACACCCTCAGACCAAGACTATCGAAGTCTTTCTCTTCAGTCTCTTTGCCTCTCTTCTTCTTCAACCTGACTTCCTCTCTTCTCTTCTCTTGTCCGGTGTGCACGGTGGTCTTGTGACCAGCACTACCTTTAACAGACACCAAGACCAAAAAAAAACGTGGCGGGATGATAGATGCAGAGACGAGAGACGCAGAAAAAGACGGGAATTGTAGGATGAGACGAGAACTGCAGGACGAGATACGCAAAGACGAGAGAGACAATTACAAATGACGTAGATACGGAAAATGAGAGTTGTTAGATAAGGGACGAAAATTGTATGATGTGAAACTAAAATGATGGTTTGAGAGACACATAAACATGAGACGAGAGATGTAGAGATGAGAAACGAGAGATAAAAAAAACAAAAAAAAAGAGTTGTTGGACAAACGACGAGAATTAAACGACAAGTGTAAAGTGTAAAATGTAATTTTTAAATGATTGATACAGGACAAAAAAATATTAGACCCGAATTAATCGAGTATACTTTACTAAAACATCAGAACGAATAGATTCTTCGAAAAAAATTCAATTACAATTTAAAATGTACTATTGATGATTTATATAAACATATTTTCCCAATATATACTGAATTTCAAGTACCTGCGGTAGTTCATCCTTATATCTCCTTTTAAATTGTACATTAGTTCAAATTCGAAAAAATAGATTTTATGAATTCAATTTTTAAAAATTCGCTTTCATGAATTTAATTTTAACCTCATCCAAAATAATTTTGCGTAGGTAACCAAACTGTTGTAATTCTTTTTATTATTGTTGTTAAAGTTTTGTGGCATAAAATGGGATTTTATATTTTTTTAATGCATAAAATAAGGATTCTACATTTTATATAGATAAATAAAAGTGGATTTCATTTTTAATAATTAAGTAAGTGTGGCCCAACTGAAAAATTTATTTAATAAGGTCCAAACAAGACCCAAAAGTATTATAGATTCTTAAAGTTAGATATGTCAAATTGAAGCCGCAGATCTTATCAAAAGAAAAATCATAGTAATTGGATTTGGTTTCAAACAAAAATCCTAATTCATGGATGAAGTTGATGAAGGTCTTCTTAAGTATGTTAAAATCTTGAAAATTCATAGAACTTCAAATATGAGTGGAATAATTCTAATTTATTGGAGGTAGATGGTGATTTAGGAGCGAAGAACGCGACGACGCCTGAATTTGGTCTTTAATATTTTGTGGTAGATAAAATCTTCTGATATCCACTTTGAGTAGATTGGATGACGTATAAGGAGTTGAGAATGATTGTGATGACTTTGAGAAGCAGTCCTAAAAAAAGAGTTGCACCAAATCAATATGATTAGGTATGTATTTCTACTGTATAATGTGGAATGAGATTGTAATTTATGTACGACAAAATCAAGGGCAAAAAGAGTAAAATTGACGCTTGGAATTATCTGATATAGCTAGTATCTAGACTATCTAGAAGAACAATAGATTTTTGGTGATTGGGGATATTTCCAGTGTTGATATCGATCTTGTATTTGCACTCATTTATCCATTTTGCGAGCCAATTTGTTGCTTTACTTTTATCTCTTTTGATGTAATATAATCATTTTTATGTGATTTGTTTCCTGCAACACCGAATAATAGGAATTAGAAACCATGGTGTTTTGTTGGAAGCAATCATAGTTAGTAGTAGTTTAGAATTAATCTTAATTTCCAGTTATGAGATTTGTATGTTGTTGCATAGAATAAGACCATCGAGGAGAGCCCAAGCTTAATCTATGAAGGGACTCTGTTTGACATATATTTTTCCAATTACTTCTTTGATATTACCCTTGGAGTCTCTGATGATTGCACTTCCAGTGGCTTCCCCTGAATGCAAACAAGAGGCATCATTATTTAACTTAAGCCTTGTAGCAGTCGGAAGAGACCAATGGACTGCATAAAGTCTTCTATGATTAGCAATGTCTAACTTTAGGATAATACTCTTGAAATAAGAGATTATAGTACTAGCATAGGTCTCTTGGTGTTTCAATTTCTTGTTATTTCTGTGATGTCATAGATTCCAGAAAATGATGGCTCAAAGGGTGGATCTCATGTCTATGGTATTAGGAGTAGTCAAGTACCAAAGACTAACAATGTGAGATAGAGTCATATAGCTTCCTAGATGAATTATGAACATGTTGTTGAATTATTGTGAGACTATCCATGAAGAATTGAATGATACAAATGTGTGTTGTATGGACTAAATATTGTCACAATGCTGACACTTAGATTTTAGGGCTATTTTCTTTTCTTAGTCCTCCTTCTTTGTAGGGATGGCATAGCTTGCTCCAACTAACCCACAACATGACTCAATGATTTCAACTGTGCCCTAAAGGTATATATTGTAAATTTCTTTAATTATTTTAATAATGGAGATAGAGATCAAAGAGTATTGTAACTGGTAGTTAGGGATGGGTGTCAAGACTGATTGGATGAGTGTTAGTCTTCCACTAAAGGATAATAGGATATGGTCATAATCTTGTATTTTCTTTTTGTGCTTAGTAATAATGTATTGTAATGTTTTTATTACAATGGTGGCCCCTAGGTATTTCATTGGAAAACTTCCTTGGTTGAAATCAGTAGTATGTTGTATATCATTTAATCTAGATATTGAAGAGGATGTAGGAATAATGAAGAAGGATTTCTCCTTGCAGATCAGCTGACTAGTTTGATCATAGTACTTGAGAAGAAACCTGTATAGGTTGTTAGAACTAGAATTTGACCCATCATTAAATGATAAACGTGGTATCATGATGTTACTAGGTATTTTGTATCTCATGTCAGGGTAATCTTGAAATAGTTGTTTTCATCCTCTTATCAAAAACTCTTGAGCCCAGATGAACAAACAAGAAGAGAGAGGATCTTCTTGTCTGATTCTATTGGTTGATTCGAAATAGCTCTTTACTTCGCGATTGATTATGACTGAAGAATGAACACTGATATTTGATAGTATTATTAGATTTGTGAACCTGCAATTAAATCTAAAGGTAGTTAGTATTTTCTTGATGAATATAATATAAATTATACCAAATTCTTTAGATAAGTCACGTTTAAGAATAATATTTCCTCATTTTTTTTTATATTTTGTATGAAAAATTAGTTCTTTAGTGAGGAGAATCCTCTCTTAAATAGTTCTACCCCTAACAAAGCCCATGTATTCAACAGAGATAAGTGTAAGGAGAAGATTAGAGATTCTATCATTGATAATTGTGGACATTATCTTGGTGAATACATTACACAGACTTATAGGTCTATATTCATTCCAAGTTTTAGGTTCATCTTGTTTCGGAATCAGGCAGATAGCAGTAGCATACACCCCACTATAAACCCGATTTCCATTTAAAAATTCTCTTATAGCAAAACATAAATCAATTACAATTATATTCGAACATTTTGGATAAAATGTAATGTTAAATTGATAATGCATTACTAACATTAAGGATCTCATGATCACAATGAAGATCTAATAAAATGATGTTATCTCCAACATAAACCAGATTAGAAATGATAGATTGAATAGATGTAAAGTTAATAGAGCTAGAGTTATCTGTTATGAGTAACTTCACGTAGTCTATTGCTGAATTTCCCAGATCATCAGGGTCTTGAATCTAATTGCTGTTGACTTTGATTTTTTTTATTCTATTTTTCATCCATTTCTTATTAACATAGATGTGAAAATAGTAGTATTATTTCACCTTTATTTGTCTAGTTTATGTTTTATTTTTGTTCCTAGTAACTTTCTTCTCTACCAAGCAATTGTAGGTGAGTTGTATTAGCTTTAGCAAATTTGATTTTTTTCTTTTAAGTAGGTGATTCACTATAGCAGACTTCATAAACTTTAATTTTTCTTCTCAATGAGCAATTGAATTGAATATATTACATAATATTTCTTTGTTCCATAGTTTAAGATTAGCCTATAGCCTCTTAAGTTTCTGCCACATTCTGGATTATCAAGCCACATATTCTGAAACTTAAACCTAGACTTGACTTGATTGTTAGTGTTTGATAATTTTATGCAACGAGTGAATGATCCAACCCCGTTCTAGCCATGTGGGTGATATTTTTGTTAGTGAAGTGGCTTGACCATGGAAGTTAGACCATGTGAATTTTTATCCTATATATCCAGCATCCACTAGATTGCATTCAGTAATTAGGTTGTTGAAATCATCAATACTTCGTAGGTATATTATGGAAGATTATATAGAGTTGAAATTACCCATTAAGATCCATACTTTATAAGAAGCAACCATATTTCTTATGTTGTCCCATAGAGATGTTCTGAGATCTCGAGAACATTTTTCATATATTATAACTACTAGAAATTCCTTGTCCATAGTTGAATGGTTGACACTAAAATGAAGATTTTGTCCATGCTCTAGGAGAATATGAATTGTGTAGATATTATTCCAAAATAATCAAATCTTGTTAGAAGTGTTAGCCATAGCTTGCTGAAATCCTAAATGTTAAGAAGTTTTGGTTAAATGAATATTAGCTATGATTGGGTCTTGAATTCTCATGAATTCAATTTTCTTTACTTTAATGATGGATTTAATCTTTCTTCTCATATAATTATTTCATATCCCTCTGATATTCCAACCGAGAATTGATAATATCATTTATGAGAGCCAGTTTGAGGTCTGGCAGACCTTCTGGTTTGCATTGGTTTGGTTGAATCAATTCATGATATACTTGAGTTCTTTAAGTCTTTGTTATCTTTAGGATGGGTTTAAAGTGATTTTCATTTGTGATAGAAACTTTAGGAGAGGAGGGGAGGCTTCATTGAATATTATTAGAAGAGGTTAATCTGATAACAACTTCCAATTAGTGGAAAACAACATTTATTTCAGCTTCATGGAGGTCATGTATGATGTGTAAACTTGCTAATATGCTGGAATTGTCTCTATGAGTAGGCTCTAATGAGGGCTTAGGTATGTTTTACTTGCTAATTGATGATGTTTTCAGAAATTTGTATTTTGATCTTCTATCTTTTGGTTGTGGGAGAGGCTAGTAAATGGTCTCTAGAGTCTATTGAAATAGGACTAGTAGTGTCATGAACAATCATTGACTTCAGTTAAGGGATCCAGATCTCAGAACATTTGAGGAGGTCTTGGGTAATAGAAGGATTTGAGTGATGGTTTTCAACATATTTCGAGGTGTCTTTAACTTGAACAAGGTTTATGAGGTCCTGAGATAATTTTCTACATGATTTAGGGTTGTGTCCCATGTAGTAGCATTCTGATCAGTATTGTGATTTCTCTTCCTATGTTATGAATACCGAAAAACCTTTTTTGTCACTAAAGGTGACCTATAGTTTATCTTGAAAAGGCTTTAAAAGGTCTATTTCCACTCAGGCCTTGCAACAGTTTTACATGCAATAGTTTTTTTAAGGGAACTCAAGTATCAATGAGATTTCCTATAGATTTTTCTAGGGTTCTAATAATATCAAGATTATATAAAAAATTAGGAATGTTGTTGAAGGTGATCCAGACCGTGGAGATTGATGATTTCCTTTTATGATGAAAATTGAGTGTCCAGTTGAGAATACGCATGGTGTGTTTACCCACCGACTATAAATATATTATTCATATGCATTTGATATCTTCACATAAGTCTAACTCAATAATTAGATGTATAGGGTCCCATATGGCCAAGCTGAATTTTCCTTTGAATTTTTTAATCTTATTCATTGGGGGTCTTTCGTTCGATAATTTCCCCATTAAAGTGTACTTGGCCATAGATTCAAAAACTAGTTTATCAGATTGTTGGAAATCAACCGAAATATAATCATCTTGGCTTTGGATTTTGAGTTGTTCATGAACTAGGGTTTTGGGAGTGCGTCTAAAAATTTATTAATAACTTTTCATTTTGATTGTGTTGTTTATTGTGGCTGATAGGTAGATTGGTATTCAAATGCATGATTAGTTATGATGGTATAAGGCAGTGAGGAATTGTTTCTGATTTGGGTGGTTATGGCGTACTATTTGCTGAGACGAGGGAAGTCTTGCGAAGATAATTTAGGAGGCTCTTTTATAAATTGATGATGGATTAGGTGTTGGGTGGGGGTAAGGCCAGATTGTTGCGGATGACTACCTATATTGAGATCAACATCATGGAGATGTTGATGCTGATGTTGGGATTCCATGAGTAGTTATAGAGAAATTGTTGTCAAACAAGAAACAGTTTCTTGGGAAAGAAGAAATTTCATTTTCTTTTAATCTTCATAAATAAAATATATATATAATAAAAGGTTGGTTGTCCAAAACCAACAATTAATATTTTATCTTATTTATTTATTAATTTTAATAGAATAATATACTTTATATGTATTTTTATTTTTATTAGTAGTTTTCAAGATAATTAGAGTTTATATTATATTATACCTATTTATTTTAATAGATAATTGTCTTATAAATTTTATTTATGCTCAATCTTTCATCGTATTTTCTTAATTTATTTTTAATTAAATGTATTGAACAAATCTTTAATATTATATATTTAACCATAATTTCTCTAAAAATATATTTGAATGATCTATTTATGGCAAATAAGTATTAAATCTTCAAGAAAAGGAATCAACTGACTTTTTACTTTGTGCTTGGTTCGAAGCCTTTTTGTTTGGATGTTTGTCAGACTTCCGATAACCACCATGAAGAATATAGATGGTTAATACAGATTGTCTACATTTTTGCATAACCTGTCTTTTTTAACCTCTTATATATAAACCTTCTTTTTCTGTTTGAAGAAACAGATGTATAAATAAAAAAAAATGTTGCCAATCTCCCAAACCATAAACAATATGGACGACGAGTACCCCTTCCTGGAACAAAGGAATGATTAAAAAGAGACAAAAAATGAGCTTATCATCTTAGCCGTAACCGATATATAGACTTGAGAAACAATTTTGTTTATGATCTTACATCATATGCAAACAACGAAAACAAGAACCTCCAACAAAATCAACATGTTAGAGTCCATTATAAATCCTATGTTGAGCAACTAAGATCTTCACTAAGGTAAATATAATTCATAATATTAGGATTCAAAACAGGGGGACCATATGGCTTTTAAGTTTTCTCTTAAATATATGGAGAAGCCTATTGTTTTCTCAAAAACTACACTAGTTGGAAAGTTCTCAAAAGGAAAACCAAATTTGCATAAATTCAGAAGTTTTTGGATTCATTAAAATTTGTTGGAGGTAAATATATCATAATGGGGTATTAGACATATTGTGCTAGAATTTCATCTCCAAGTAAATTTATGTAAATTATGAAAAAGGAGTGTCTGGACTATTGATGAACATTCAATACGTTTACTGAGATGGAGCTCGTATTTCAATCTAAGAATTGAATTTCTAATCACTCTACTTGGATCACATTACTAAAATTTCTAGAATATATGTTCAATGAAAATATAATAATAACAATAACATCATCACTAGGTAAGACTTTTCAAGTTTGGATACCTGAAAAGAATAAAGCCAAATATAATTGTTGTAAGGCATGGATAGAGCTCGATGTATCAAGGAATATTATACACAAAACCTGGATTTGATTTGGAAGTGATGGCTATTAGCTTGATATAATATATGCAAATATCCCTTTCTACTATCTTGAAGGTCTACACTTAGGACATAAACAATCAGACTGCAAAAATCTTATGAAATCAAAAGAATGAGACATCAAAACGAGTAAGCAACATCAATTTATAAATCTGTTGTCAAACATACAAATCAAACAAAAAATTGGGCGCCAAAAGTAAAATCCATTATCCCGAAGGATGCAGATTTGGATCTTCAATAAAGAAATCAGGAAGAATCAAATAATCTGAGTAAGAAAAAAGACCAACAAGATCTAAATTTGAATAACTAAATTTCTTCACCAGAAGAATCTACCTCAAAGGTTAAATCTTAATCTATGCAAATATCTCTGTTTTATAGCAAAATATCTACTAAGATAATAGTTAACAAAGATAAACCAATCAAGGATCACGAGGTACTTAAATAGTTGGAAATTATTGAAGCCTTCAAGTCTATTTAAATAAGAGTTATATTTACTACTTCAAATGATTATGAGAACTTGGACTTCGAGCAGAATTCTCCTAATAAAAGATATTAACTTTATCGTCGACCTGTTTGTTGCCTTCTGCCTCCTCACCCGTTACAAATTCATAAATCTAATAGGAGTTACAGTTTGATAATATGAATGCTTTTGTATTAATGTGTATGGTGATTAAGGTGTTGGTTGACACTAACAGATATATTAGTACAATCTAATAAATTTAATTCGTTATAATTGATGAGGAATTATATCACCCACTCTGCTTAAACATCATATGGTGAAGTACCATGACCGAATGTGCATGGTGGAACCATCATCTGATCATTTCCTTGTATTCGTTTTCTTCTTGGTCGTTGCATCCATACAGTTTCCTCTTGGTTGTTGCCCCGTGGTCTTTTTCTCTTGTTTAATGTTTAGATTTCGCTAAAAGTTACAATATTAATAAAGGCCAGTTACAAAGTCATAAAGGTTCATAAGAGTTACGCTTGGTGATATAATTTTTTTGGATTAATATGTATGGTCGTTATGGTATAAGGAAAATAAAATTAGCAATTGGTAAAATGTGATAATGTGATCTGTTACAATCCTCATATATTTAAAGAGAAGAATTCATCAAATAAAATAGTCTATAAATAATCCAATAAATAATTCTACTATTGGCATAATATATTTTGCTTCCTTCTACCTCTAAAATAACGCTGGATCTAGCTTCTTTCTATTTCCTTTCTATCTACAACTACATTATATTTTTACTCATCAATTGTGACTCCGGTGGAGATTGATTGGTAGCCTGAAAATTGTTTTCTAAAAAACCACAAGCAAAAAATCGAATTGTTTTGTAAAAAAAATATGAAAAAAAATAAAAATAAAATATTACAAGGTGAATCGCTAGATAACAAAGGTTAAGGAATAGATGACAAACACGAGTTAGTAAACAACATAGAAAAAGAGAAAAAATTAGTAGACGAAAGATATGAACTCAATAGATGGCGGATCCAAATTAAAAGATAGAAGATCTATATTCATGGAAGGCTG